>JAOYRS010000028.1:2930000-3530000 GCA_032432895.1 Dryadula phaetusa
TCCACACTTAGGATAAGAAAAAAATTTGAAAACACGTATAAAAATTTATGATTCGGGTTTCCAAGAGGCGCGGGTTCGAATCTCGCTGTGTTGAAATTTTTATACGTTTTTTCAAAAATATAGATAAGATTAAACTTTCCTTTACACGCTCCTCGACTATAGAGAAATTAATAATTCTATACAATAAAAAAATTAAAATTGTAATAATATTTAACATTGTTCCCATTTCATCAAATAAAAATGGAATGCTTTTTTATCTTTATTTTATGTATGGAATCTATAAAAGGTATCTATACGGTACATGTCAATAAAATTCTAGTACCAGCCTTTGATATTGGCAGCATTGGAGCATCTCTGTTTAGTTTTTCTTATACTTTTTATAAAATACTCCTTTGTTGATTTCATTTAATGTTACTTTATGGTTGTATTTGAATTTGTTTGTATATTTTTTGCTTATTGCATGAATATATGCTTATATTCTATTTGCAAAATTTTTTTTACACTATTCTCTTAAAAAAATTATTGATTTTTTTACTGGCAACACATGGTATACAATAGTAGGTAGGAGCAAGTGCCTATTAATCCTGGTAAAATACGGTATGTTAGACCTTGAGATCATCGTGAACATTGTAGGATTTTTTTTTGTCTTATGGTTAGACATAGAGCAGCGTTAAACCTAGTGGCATCCCTTTCTCGATTTTCACTTGAAATCGAGACATTGCGTGTTAATTGCGAAACTCAACACCATGTTTTGGCGTGC
Source organism: Dryadula phaetusa (assembly GCA_032432895.1). Taxonomy (NCBI): domain Eukaryota; kingdom Metazoa; phylum Arthropoda; class Insecta; order Lepidoptera; family Nymphalidae; genus Dryadula; species Dryadula phaetusa. The sequence goes on from JAOYRS010000028.1 coordinate 2,930,761, forward strand.
CATAGAGGAGAAATGTAAATAATTTAAGAGTTTACATTTCAATGAATGAAAATCGAACCCATAATCAATCACGGTTAACCATATGCTCTCAGATTTTATATTGAATTTTCAGTTTGAAAACGTTATTGTCATCATGCGTCCGCTGTAAATATGCTGCAGGGCGGAAAGTTTTAAGCGAAAACTTCCAGACGGTAATCAGTAGAACCTTGGGCATTTTTAAAAAAGATTTATTCATTTTCGTACTTCTTTAACAGCATTAGGGATTTGTGATTTATTTGCCGTTTTGTTTACTTGCAAATTAGTTAATTTTAATCTAACTTTCTTATACTGTTAAGTAGGTTTAAGGCTTATAAGTGAAATTGATTAAATACGTAAAAGTCGTCGTGGCGCCGTACCATAGTGTCTAAGTATACGTCTATTTTCAGTTCAATTCTTATTTGGGGAATTAAACATTTCTCAGTTTTCCGATTTGGTGAGACAAAGCACTACTTTGGGATTCTGTTTAAGTAAAGTGTCTGTTAAAATGTATTAATATTTAAAAAAAAACGTATGAAAGTTTAGGGAAAGCGCGGTGAACCTGCGCCTTTAGAAAATCCGTCCAAACCATTTGACCGCTAAGCCATGCGTTCTACAACCGGCTGCGTCCAAATTCTAATACGCCTGTTACAATTTATTTATTATTAACATATTACTCAATTTATTATTAACATCTCTGTTTAGAGATTTTTACAGATATCTTTTATCCCAAGATAAGAATGTCGTAATCACCGTCGCTTACCACAAACGGGTTCGAATAGGTAACTGCTTTTTCAAAATAGCTACTAGAAAATTTGTCTTTATAATTGTCTCTATAGAGATCTACAAAACACTTGTGCCACGGCACGCCCGTGACCATGCGTAAGAATTATTTCTGAAAGACTTGAAAACGTCTGAGATACGTGTGTGCGAACACAACACTGGCATATGTGAAAATTGGCCTGATACACGTCGTATGTCAGGATCTTGTTTCTAATAGACATTTTACTTTTGGTGCAGATCAACGGATAGAGTCTACTGAGGACGAAAGCCGCTTTGCCGTAAACGTAATCTATGCATGGTTTTAAGGACAGTTTACTGTCTAAAACTACTCCTATCTGATCTGCCTTACAGTTGGACTGCCAGTGTGACCTCGTATATACGACGAGTGAAGAGAACTGAAACGTTTTTTTCGGGGTTGACCTCTATGCGCCATTTTGTGAATCACTGGCCCAGACAATTTGTCGCGGCTTGAAGATGTTTTGCTATGTTTACCATATAGTGGCCACTAGCGATGCTTACAGTAGCGGGGATGGAATGAAACCTTGAGGGACTTCCGCTCTAAAATAAATAAAGGTGTTTTCCCAGGCAGTATATGACAGCCAACGCACACCTAAAACTACCGGACGTAGCAAGCTAATATTTGGTAGGTAGGTTCCTTGAAGAATAGAAAATTGCTTCAAGAGAAGATTGTACAAAATCTCTACGTTGGAAATCTCTATAATTACAGTAAAGTATAATAAGTATAGTATAATAAGTAATAAGTCCGTTGTTGGTTGTGTACGACGTACCTGAAACTGAGCACGTCGTACACAACCAACAACGGACAAACGAAAAAAGGTAACCCCTATTAATATGTAAAAGACAAAAAGAATTAAATTTATTATCTCCGCAAGAACTTCGCTCAGGAATAAAAATATTAAGGCTTTCCACGATGTTTTATCATGTAAATCTAGTGGGCTCAAAATAGGCGTGCGCTCGAGTCAACTTTGTTATGATTAGTGCTGTGTGTAAAGAAATTATTTTTTTCACATATTTTTACGTGTGTATGTAATAAAAAAAACGTTTTAACGATTGTTGTTAGTATAGCTTAGTTGTCAGAACGCTTGGACGATTACCAAGAGGCGCCGGTTCGAATTTTGCTGCGTTTATTTTTTTATGTTTTTTTTTTTAATAAAATTTTATATGTTAATTCATTTCATAGTTAAGTACATAAGATGTGTTTAAATTCAAGAATTAAACCCCAAAACGTCCTTAAATAGCTGTCTATTAAATAATAGACACTGTATTGTCGCGCTATACAATGTCTATTATAATAAAATTGATAATAGACACTGTATAGTGCAACTTATTACGATTCTCTTTGCTTTTTAGGTACAAAAAGTCTTCAGTTATCAATTTACATATTCAGGTTAATATTAATTTCTGCAGTGTTGTCTTTACGCCTATCACTAAGACAGAACTTAATGTCAAGACAATCCGTTAAGCCTGTGTTGTATTAAGTGCTGATCTGAACGCCACGTCTTTTCTTACCAGAACGGTGAAATGAAATAAATTTAAATTTAAATAAAATAATTCACTGAGAGTGAATGAGAATCGAACCCTCAACCCATCGCTTTTACAATCAGTGCGCATACAAAGAGCCCTTGTATATAGCAAACTAAAGTACTGATGTCTAAATCAAAGGCAAATCGTATCTTAACTACAAAGCAAAATTCCCATCGTGTTTTATTCCAATAGATTTACCTTAACTCTACGTCAGTCCAAGGTTAGAATTCAATTCATCTTGTGAAGTGAGGCCTGAGGACAAGTCGAGTGGTTCCTTAATTATTGCCTTTCATTTCCTTATGCAGTACATTCAGACGTATATGGAGGTTTTACATCTTTTAATTTAAATAGGAGTACTTGCTTTATTACAAATACTTAATTTTTTTTGAATAATTTGTATTTTAAATAATTACAGATACTCAACTACGCGATATATCGAAATTGGGGAATGAGAGCTGTCAGGACAATAAGTCTCTCTGCATTATCATGATACATAGAAAAAAGCTAGAAACAAGAAACTATATATAATATATTAAAAACTAAGGCGGCATACATCTGTCAGTCGATAGAAAAAATATTATATCCTACTACCCTCATCGATTTCACAGTTGTCTCGTGTACTGCATTCTTCCGGAACGAGCGCAATCCTAACAATACCTGTGGCCTTAGACCAAGGTAAATTGTTCGAAACATCGGCATTTTCGATATGTATTTGCAAATACCCAAAACAAATAACAACACGAATGGTTTCCATTTAAAAATCACGAAACCGAATATCTTATGACATGCAATACTAACAAACCATACAATTTTGAATATCGAGTTAAATTTTCCGATGTAAAATATGTATAAAGCAAAACTAACAGCTATCGATTCTCAGTAGATAGACCGTCGATATCTATATTCGTATATGGGCGAACTAAAATGTTTCGAAGAAACGCAAATTGAATCAGTTTTTCGTGACAAATTGTTTCCCGTAGAATGAAATTGTATGTAAGGGCGTCTGAGCGCCGACAAATCACCTCGACCGGGCACATTCACAGACGACGACGTTTTCGGATCCATCTCAAGGTACCAAGGTACCTCTCCAATGTTTTCAAGAGGCGCGGGTTCGAACCCCGTTGCTTTCAAATTTTTATACGTTTTTTAAATATCTTTTCAAATTCTAAGTGTGGAATAGCACTTTAATAATAGTGGAATAAATAATATAGCGAGCACAAAAAAGTGTCAATACACTCCGTTCTCCGTTTTCGTGTGGAGTGGCAAACTTGACGCGAGTCAACTCGACCAGAGCAAGAAAACGTAGATAATTTAATGTCCGATGTGTTTTCTAATAAAAACGAAATAACACTTAAAAATATTAAAAGTTTAGTCCAATATAAGCTTAATAAATATAATATTTAACTTGCATTAAATGTAAATCAGCAGATTTTTTCTTAATGAAATGTTAAATGTAGTTTCTTGCTATGGATTTAGGACAAACAAATAGAAATATATATCTCTATCGCCTTTTCCTGTAATATTTTTCTTTGATGCAACACAAGATGCATATTTCAGATGCAAAAGCAATACTTCTAAGAGCTACCACATACCTTATTTAATAACGTTAGTCTTTTACAAGAATTCCATCTGGAGGAATGATTTAAAATTCAATTTATATAAAAGTTTACTTTGCGTTTTCGTTTTATATATATATATATATATATATATATATATATATATATATACATATATACAACTGTATTGTATTCCTATTCCATCTGATGATGTGTCCCGGTTTGATGTCATGTAAGCCAGCTTTGCCTATTCCCACAACGAGCAACGCATCTACAACTGTAATTTTAACACCCATTTACCATCAGGTGGCCCTTATACTCGTTTGGCTCCTTTTTTCTATAAATTAAAACCTTTGTTTTACCAGAGCGAGGCACTTAAAGTAATTTTAATATAATCATTTCCCCGAGTGGGACTCGAAACGACAACCGATCACTTTTACAGTCAGCCTCTGTCCCACTGCGCCACGATCGGCCTCTACAAAATTTTATAGTCTATCTATAAAATATTAGGCGATTTATGTAATGAGAGTTTACTTCGACTTACATTCTCGAAGAAGAATAGAAAGTTCAATAACAATATGGCGTTGAGTTCCGCTTATTAGCACACTCTCGAAGCTTGTCTACGCGTATGCCTTATGTTTAGACATCCTGTCGACTATTTTTTTTTAAATTTTATTGACATTGCGTTTCAAGTAAAGTAACACAACGTTTATGTTTTAGATAAACATGATATTAGAGAATGAGGAAAAAAATTAAACGATGTACATATGTATTGTGAGGCCGTTTGCGGCGCAGTGGGACAGCGTCTGACTAAACGCGATCGTGGATTCAATTTATACTCAAGAGAACATTTTTTTAAATTATTTTCATTTTTTCTCTCTGGTAGGAGAAAATGTGGTGTTGAGCTCTACCACTTAATATTCTATACCTGGAATTCAATAATCGGTGGAGTACGAAGTGTCTTGACACTATCTATCTACCCTGTACTTTATATCTACCCTGCTATGCGGGATAAAATCGTGAAGCAAAAAAAAATGAAGATTGACTATGTAAGTCATTATGTGACATAGGGGTGAAAGTTAATTGCCTGTTGTACGCAGATGATGCAGTGCTTATTGCATCATTAGGATGCGAGTTACAGGCATTTGCCACCACTCTGAAAGAAGGGTGTGAAAGTAATGCTCTAATCCTCAGGACGCAGAAAGAACGGAATGCAAGATTATGGTAGATGGAAAGATATTAGAACAAGTTAATGAGATGATATACCTGGGAAGTACGTTTAGTAGATATGAAAGATACGAAATAGATGGATGGGTACCAGGGTTAACGGTGATCTGAAGATGAATGCTGTAGAAATGTTTTCTCTTCGTTGGATATGCGGAATCGGCTTGCTTGCTCGTATATGCATCGAAGTGATCTGCAGAATGGCAGGCGCGTTTAGGGCTCTGTCTTCTCTTTAGTCTTTCGAAGTCTTTCTAACTACCCCGCAAGAGATAGAGCGTGAAGCAAAAAAAGGACTATGTAAGTGCAAGAAGACCTAACGCGTTGATGAGAAAAGTGCTCTGAACATGATCTGGGTCTGTACTGTGTAAATGTAGGCTTGAGGGCCCCTTTCAAACTCTATAAATATAATAATAACTTGTCAAGAATGTACAGCAATTAAAGTAAACAATATAGTATGTACAACTTGGGTAACAGAAGTTAGGTGATTAATCATAATATAAATAATTTTACCGTTCGGGCCCAATAAAATAATAATTAATATACAATCACCGTCCGCTCTTGCTAACTGTTTGAAATCGTATAAATCAGAAGTGCGTTGTATTGTTCATAATTGATTTCATGAGAAATTTCATTGATTTCCACTTTTATTATGAATACCTTTAATTGGAATTAACACTAAATGTGCGTTTCTAAGTGTGAATGTGTAATTGAAAGGGCATCCTGACGCAGTGGAAAAGGGTTTGATTGTAGACGCTGGTTGTAGAGTCGTTTTCAACTCAAATGAACGATTATGTTTGTGTTATTTTCGTTTCTTACCTCTGGTGAGTCGAAACGCAGCGTTTAAATACGCCATTAAACCAAAAAACTAATTTTGTCTGAAGTGAAATGTTCTTAATGTTTATTTTTTGGAAAAGCAGAAATAACTAACATGGTCAAAGTACCTTACAATTTCTCACATATCTTTAACGAGATTCCAAAAGAGCAGTATAGGTTAGAAGAGCCGAATTGCTTATTATCTAATTGAAATATTGAGGCCGGTTGTGGCTCAGTGGAACAGAGTATGACTGTAAACGCGATCAGTTGTATGTTCGATCCCCACTTGGCAGAGTGATTATATTTAAAATATTTTCACTTCCTCGCTCCGATAAGACAAGGCGTGGCGTTGAGTTCCACAACTTTATACGTAATGTCTCGAATTCGGTAGAATGTGAAATAAGGAGTGAATTGACACTAGGTAGTTTTTGTCTACCCTAATATGCGGGATAAAAGCGTGAAGCTAAAAAAAACAAAAACAGTAAAAAACTATCTTGAAATACGAGTACATAATAAAGACTTAGCAATTATTAAATAAGTAACCCCTTTTCTAGACTTATTTATTTTTAAATAACAAGCTGTTTTCATAATGGCGTCACATTCAAAATAAAAGAGCGCGACAACTTATAACAGTACTACCAACTCACAAAACTAAAACTTCAGTTTAACCAACACTAAAAGTGTAACAAAAAAGTATTGCCATAGTTAATATTTTTCACTTCGCTTAATTCGAATTCATTACCTCTATACATTTTTAGACCCGCTCGAATTGAATCACATCAGCTTTTCTTTGACGTAGCAAGTTAAAATTTAATATTTTTTCTTTGTAACTCACTTCATAGACTTCAGACACCAGCCACTGTAACATGACCTGTCAGATGACGCCCATATATCTTCCAGCTATTGAATATGCACAAAACATGGGGAGTGAAGGGGGTCTATTGATTTTGGTTTGATACAATGTACAGTGCTTGTTTCAAGTATAGGATAATAGGAGCGGAAGACAGTAATCGGATTTATTTCCCCTTAGCGGGCTTTTGTGGCGTTCTGCATCATAAATGATTCAGTAAACTAGTTGCCGGTATTAATGTCAGTTTAGGCATATTTATGTAATGCACTATGCCTTTCATAAACACCGATATGGCCGGTAAAGTGTGGGTTTAAATCTTGAATGTAAACATATTCGTATCGTGGTCATTTTTGTGGTCAATTTCATTTATTACTGCTTAAAAAAAGCAGCTTGGCGATTTATCCTTTATAGCAAGGTAGTCAGAGAGAAGTTCTAAGGTTACTTGGTTCTCTCTAACTACTCTGTGAGAAATGTAGAAGATGTGAGAAGAAGCGTGGCGATAAAAAATTGCGTTATTAAAAACTAAATTTTCAGCAAATACAAAAAAACAATTATTTTATAGAAAATTTATCGAATAAAATAATTTAAACTGATATAAGTTTAGTTTTGAAACGATTAAAATAAAACAAAAAAAATTAAAGCGAAGACTACTAAAAATACAATAGTATAAACTATATTAAAATGAATTAGACCATTTCCAAGATTAGCGTGCACAAACGCACAGACAAACAGAAAAATATTGTATAATAGATAATCCAGACAAATATTGTTTTGGGTTTATATATATATATATATATATATATATATATATATATATATATATATATATATATATATATATATATATTAAGAAAATTTAAATTAAGATAATTTTCAGCCTCCATTACAGGGTATATTCACTTTCGATTAAGTTTTGTTAGCGGACACCGAAATTAGCATCGTGAAGAAGTCCCTTGGTTCATATTCACGGGTGACGGTGATTGAGATGGATTGTAAATGTCGTTGATACCAACATTTTGTTTATATCCTAATAATAATATTATAAGCGCGAAAGTCTGTCTGTGTGTCTGTTACGCTTTCACGGGCAAACCACTAAACCGATTTGGATGAAATTTGAGATTAAAATACTTAAGGACCCGGGGTCAAACTATACTCTTCTTCTTCTTCTTCTTTTCAAAAATCAGCCCCTAATAGATTAAAATAGGGGTTGAAAGTTTGTTTGTCTGGTAATATAGATTGGGTTTCGCGCGGACAAAGTCGCAGGCAAGCAGCTAGCTTATAATATTTAAAAAAAAAATTAGAATTTTTGCAGCGGAATTACTTCTACATCTAGATGTGTTGTTATTTTTTTTATTATTTAGTTTGATTTTTGTTCTTAATTTTATATATTCATTTCTTATGTCAACGTCATATAGAATGTTTTAGTATTTTTTTTAGATCTCTATCGCGATAAAGTACTATCCTGGTAAAGATATCATATTTATTATTTGAAAATATTGTATTATCTAATACAATGGACACTTATTCATATTTTCAAACAAATCGGACATCAAGAACGTCAAGCAGCAGTCACGCTTTATCCCGCATAGCAGGACAGCCAGAGATAATTTACTATCTAAACACTTCGTTAAGTGTCCCGCTTAAAAATTGAGACATTGTGTACTGAGTAGCAAACTCAACGCCGCGCTTTGCCTTACAAGAACAAAAAACAATATTACTCCTAGTGAGGATCGAACTCACAACCAATCTCGTTTACAACCAGACACTGTCCCATTGCGGACACGGTCGGTGCAAAGAAAATGTTAATAAAACCAAATTGGCATATATAAGAATCTAGATTATAGGTTTTTACAATCCTGTAACTAATTCTCAAGGGAACAATGTCTATCTCATATCACTGTGCAATATGTTACCGAATTCATTTCTATCATAACCGTTAAATAGAACAATTCTGAGCGTTCTTAGATCTTCCCCTTGATAAGATTGTGGCCATTTTTCAATTTTATCGATTTTGATAACAATTGGCATATATATTATTTATTTTGTTACACTCTGAATTCCCAAATTGTTATGTTTTTAGAGAAGGGTGTATTGGGGAATAATTTTATTATTATTTATATTATATTAACATATGAATATAGTTTGTCTTTCCTATTTATTGTAAGCACTGTAGTACATACGTTATGTTTTTTTTATTTCCCCACAAACACAAATCACTGTTTAATGAGACGCGGAACTAAACGCCGCGGTTTATCTTACCTTTTGTTTACAACCACTACGCTACGTTAGCCTCGGTACATATTATATTATCATATTAAATACAAGTTTTTGTACGAATTTTCTATAACTTCACATATATCTAGGCCACACAATCGAAGTCAAGAATAGCTCGCAACCTGTCCCCGTATGTACATCAAAGCGTCCCACCGGAAATCACTTCGCTCTGCTTTTAAACTCATTACAGACGCAAAATATCAAACTTTGCGCTGTTCACGCCACAGATATTCACTGGCAAAGGAATTGCAAAAACTCACGGCGTAGCGCCTTGGGATGTACAAAAATAAAACTCGCCACTAACGCTATGAGTTGAGTGTTTCACGAAATCAAGGACTGAACCTGTGGGATTGTGTGCAAGTATTTGTTTTTATTGTGTTTTTTTTATACTTTTCGAATAAAATTATTTTAATTTCCCTCTTAGGCTTTTTGTGATTAGAAACGTTGATTTAAGGTCCACAACCAAAGCTAAGTCAAATGGCGAGAGTACTGCCATTCTGTACGTATGTATTCTGTAGCGGTTCTTAACGTCGTTCTTCGTCTTAGTACACCCGAGAAATGGTGAATAGTGAAGTCTCACTATTGACCATTTCTCGTGTGCAGTCTTCCTTCATCATAGTGGCGTAGTTGCGCCACTATGGTGGAGGAAGATAATGATATTATTAATTATTGACATACGTGAGCTACATCAGTGTTAAAAGAATGATTAAAGAGTGCATTACGATTATGGTGGGTTCAAATACGATTTGTAGGATTATATCATATTTATATTATTTCATATAAAAAAACGCGATGTTTAATTCCGCCACACAACGCGGAATGTCTCGAATTCGAAAGGAAAGCGACATACGGAATGTCTTGACACGAGGTATATATATATATATATGTATATATATATATATATATATATATATATATATATATATATATATATATATATATATATATAGGGTGCTTGATATTTCAGTAACAAGCACAAACGAGTTCATTATTTTCGGATAGATTCTTTGTATTTTAATTATTTTGTAAAAGAAATACGTGTATATTTACTTCATTATATTGAGTTATTTTCTGTTTGACAAAAACACGAATTTGAATGGTAACGTCTAGGATACTCTGCGTTTTAATTGGTAGAAAGCTTTAGTTTGGTAAAAGTATATAAATATATAAAAAAAAATACAACAAAATTTGGAATTAAAATTCCCTTTTTAAGGGAAATAATGCCTGTATTTAGAATTCTCGCCCTCTCATTATTTTTTTTATTTTCACGCTTTTTATCCCACATAGTAAATTTTGATCCACTGAATTCGAGACATTGCCTGTTGAATGGTGGAACTCAACGCCGCACTTTGTCGCAAAATATTTCTAGATGATAAATACTAATTTAAAATATATATTCAAATTTTCATGGGAATACGAAACGTGATACACTTAAAGCTTATATGGAGAATGAGTACAAAAAGCCTGTTTGTTTAATATTAAAATAGTTATTTACACTACACACAATGTGTGTCTGACATATATTTTTATATAGTGAAGTACAGTGTTACCAAGGTAACGCGTATTTTACGCTTCAACTGAATGTCACTATTTGAAACGGATTAATCACGTTTATTTTGGTATCCGAAAGTACATTTCTGAAAAGCCGACATACACTTTTCACTTTCGAACACTTTACACTAAGTAGTCCGTATAAAGATGGACTCTACCAGTCACAAAATTAGAATACCAAAATATAATCCGCGATTAATCCGTTTAAAATAGTTTTTATGAAACCAAATATCTTAAGGCCAGTCGTGGCGCAGTGACACAGGCGACGTCGGACTGTAAACGCGACTAGTTGTGGGTTCGATCCCCACTCGGAGCAGTGATATATATATATTTATTTATTTATTTATTTATTTATTTGTAATCAAGAGCGTATACAGATTATATTTGTACAGTTTTTTAAATTTCATGAAGACTATGGCCACAAAGATTACAATATAAAGTGCTTAATATAATATATTTAACAAAGTAGATAACAAAAAGAAAGTAGGTCTAAACAATATTGTTGACGCTTGAGACAAGAGAATATTCACAAGTGTATGGGTATTTGTATATGTGTTTGTGCGTGTGTGTATGAATGTGTGTGTGTGTGTGTGTGTGTGTATGCGTGTGGATGTGTGTGCGTGTTTATTTTTGGCGGTAAGATAGTATTATTTGATTCCTTAATTGTTTTTTGGATAAGTGAAACAGGTCTAAATGAGAAAATAATTTGTTGTAATAATATATATATATATATATATATATATATATATATATATATATATATATATATATATATATATATATATATATATATATATATATATATATATATATAACCAATCTGTTCACAATCTATTTTAAAACATCCAAAATGAGCAACATTTGTTCTTAGATCGCCTTAGATAAAAGCAGTTGAACTCAGACCAGATCGAGTGCTCGGATGAATTGCCGCAATCGCCTGTCGTTGCATCGGGCCCGAGCAATTTGTCGTAGAACGTTGTGTTTAATGTAAGTATATATAAAAACACGACTTGCTTTATTTTAATTTTTTACAGCTCCAAGCTTTATCACACATAGCAGGGTAGTCAGACACTTAGTGTCTAGACACTACGTTGACTGTTTTTCGCCTGTAATCGAGACGTTGCGTGTTGATTGAAAATAAATCCTCAATATAATAATTTCCCCGAGTGGTAATTGAATCTACAACCGATGCCACTCCCAATCCCACTGCGCCACTATAGCCTCTTTGGTTATATTTAGTTGCCTTTTTTATTTCACCAAATTTGAAACGTTGATACTTTAACACATAAATTGAGACCTTTGTGTCAAATTTCTTTATGTATAACAAAATAGGTGAAGCTGAGTGTCATAGTAAGACAACGCGATCGACTGTAGGTTCAATTCCCACTTAAGAAAATGTTTGTATTTAAATCATTTTCATTTCATCGCTCTTATGAGACAAAGCGCAGTGTTGAGTCCTGCCACTGCCCTAACTCACAATGTCTCAAATTCAGAGCTAACTTACGCGAAAAGTATAGAAATACATAAAGAATCTATCTCTCTGAGAATAATTGTAATTATAGTGGGTAATTTTATTCGACTTACCTTAGATTTACGTTCTAATCATTTTAATGAGAACTATCAAAGCAAGGTATTATTACGTATACTATAGAAATGTATAAAATAGGAGGGTCTGATTTTAATAGCAAAATAACCTCTTTTTACTAAATGCATATGTAAACGTACAAAATGCATATACCAAAACAACATTTTGTACTATTTTTTTCTGTCCGTTTGTTCTGGCTAATCTTTGAAACACCTAGATCGATTTTGACGGACTTTCACTCGCATCTGCCGTTGATATAATTAGAAGTAACTTTGTTTAATTTAGAGTAAGCTGAGATACTAAAAGTTTATATCATTTTAACACTCACACAATACAAAAATAACAACACATGTAAGAATATATATAATGTAGCTACATTGTCTAACCAATTTCTACGACATCAATTTTCATAGCCTGGCCCTGACACCCTTGCCAATTCTGGCAGTCTCTGTGGCAATATCATCCTAGTCCTCCGACAAGGAAAAGAAATGTCATTTAAAGTTATTTTTTTTAACTTCACGCTTTTATCCCGCATAGCAGGGTAGACAGAAAGTACCAAGTGTCAAGACACTCCGCACATCGCTTTCCACCGAATTCGAGACGTGTTGAGTGGTGGAACGCCGCTCTTTGTCTGTTACCAAAACGAAGAAGTGAAAATAATTTAAATATAATCACTCCCCCGAGCGAGGATCGAACCCACTACCGATCGCGTTTCGACAGTCAGACCCTGTCCCACTGCACCACGATCGGCCTCAAAACTCATTTAAAGTTAATTTTTAAAAACTATCGATTATCATGGAATCAGAAACAAGACTGTAATAAAACTATTTTACACACTTTCATCATATTTGATACAAATGAGTTCTGGTTCGCAGGAATCAAACCATCAATAAAAGTAATTAAAAATATTTCAAATATATATAAATTTAGTCTAAATTCATAGTGTTGTATAAGTATGTCATATATATATATATATATATATATATATATATATATATATATATATATATATATATATATATATATATATATATATGTAATTATCGTACACTGAGAAGTGGGTCAAATTGACCTTGCAAGATTTCACACACTAACACAGTAAGGTAAATAGTAAGGAACCTCCAGATGATTGGTATGTATAAAGACGTTCCTGATTGTAAACCTGGTGAAAGCTCTATCCTCTCTAACTACCTCGGTATGGATGAACGGGAAAGTGGTACGAGAGTTCGCAAGAGAAATCGGTTTAAATTCGAGAACACAGTATCAATAATAGTGAAGGAAAGTTACGTAAAAAACATAAGGAAACCCGTGAAGGGCATGTATGAATAGGCACAGACGTTATGGACAGACGTTATGGACGAAGCGAAAGAGGCACAGACGTTATGGACGAAGCGAAAGAGGTATGCAGGTACAGTAGCGTTTGGCGTTCCGTCTACCTCTCAGACTACCCAGTAATGGATAAAATGTGAAGCTAAAAAAAAAAGATATGAACCCAAATAAAGGCTTTGTTGTCAAAAAAAAAGTATATTCTAACATATTTATATTATTTGTTAGTCTCATGATATTGTCAGAATACATTACATATTAAAGTAGAAGTCATTGTGAAAATAACGTTGAAATAATTGAAAATAACATTAAAGAGTTTTAAAGTAAGCAGAAAATGTTGTAAAGATTTTATAGACGTTTCTATATCATTGTAAAGTAGTTCACGATAGATCTTATTATGTTCCAGTTTGTAGTTATTTTAGACATCTAAGAGAAGGGATTTTTTTTTGACGCTGTCCTCTATTTTGTTTAATTTTATGAAGATATAATTGTTTATTGTAGCGAGATTCGAAACCGTGCCTCTTGGAAACCGTCCTAGCGCTTTGACCGCTAAGCCATGCGTTCCACATCCGACTACGTTAAACTATTATACTCTTATTTCAGCTTATTTTTGCTCCTATAATTTCTATAGAGATTTATACAAATTTCTGCTACCCAATGATTATTTCTAATAAAAAAAGATTGATAAGAAAATATATTATTAAAAAGGTACAAGGTCGAATCCCCCTGCGTTCATATATTTAAACATTTTTTACTTTAAATATAGTTAAATTATCGTAATTCACTTCCTAAGTGATTGAAAGGAAAACCACTGTCAAAACTACTTGGTGTAAAAAGCGCAAATTTGGCATACAAATTATTTAATAGGAAAGGATTTACTGCTTTTTTTAGATTACTGCTTTTATCCCGCATAGCATGGTAGACAGAAAGTACCTAGTGCCAAGACACTCCGTACTCCGCTTTCCGGCGAATTCAATACAAAGCAAATCAAAGCGGTAAATAAGAAATTTTACGTTTTCCATCTTAAATTACGCACAATCAAAATATATGCCTTATCTGCAAGTAGACTGGTGAAATGAAATATTAAGAATATAATTAATCATTCCACGAAGAAAATTCTAACCTGTATCTATCGCATTCAGTAAAAATTGCCTAATTACGCCAATAGGGACGTCTTTTCTAGTATACTCGGACATATAAATACATACAAAAAAGAAGATGCATAAGTACGTGAAGCCAACCGTGACGTGGTGGGACAGCGTCTGACTGTAAACACGATCGATTGTGGGTTCGATTCCTACTCGGAGGAATGATTATATAATAAATATTATTTTTATTTTGCTCGAGTAAGACAAAGCGAGGCGTTGAGTTCCGCCACTCAATACGCAATATCTATATGGTGTGTTTTGACACTATGTACTTCACAAAAAGCTCATAATTTAAATATTTTAGAAAAAACGTATAAAAATTTTGAAAGCAGCGGGATTCGAACCCGCGCCTCTTGGATATCGTCCAAGAATCTCATCTCAAGCTCATAATTTATCTATATTATATTTCTACAAATATAATATGTAAAAAGGGAGTGCCAACTAACAAAGAAAAACAATTTGCCCCCAAACCTATACATGTAACTGCATATAAATGTGTATAAAATTGAAAAGCAATACATTTCGCCCGGCTAACCATACTCTCGAAAAGATTAGTGCAGACTTAAAAGCGTTAAGTAAAATAATTTCAGCAATCCTTTTAAAACGACTTGAACGGCTTCCATTTGTTGTCGCACAAGAGACGGATTGTTGGTATGGCGGAACGGTTCTAGCTGTATTAGTTAGCTTTTGAAGTTGTATTAGAGTTTCTTATTTATAATACTAAATACTACACAGGCCGATCGTGGCGCAGTGGAACAGCGTCTGACTGTAAACGCGATAGGTTATGGCTTCTATTCCCACTCGGGAGAATGATTATGTTTAAATTAACTTTTATTCCTCGCTATGGTAAGACAAAGCGCGGCGTTGAGTTCCACCACTCAACACGCAATGTCTTGAATTCGGTAGAAGGTATTTCCTGTTTGCCCTGTTCTGTGGGATAAAGTATTAAAGCTGAATACTACTTAGAAGTCATCATGATAGAGTGGACTGTTAACACGGCTGGTCGTAGATTCAATTTCCACTGGGATTAATCATATTTAAATTATTAGTAATTTCAAAGAGCGGCTTAGACTCTTCGGTAGACACTAAGATGTTCCAATGAAAAAAAATCTAACCTCAGTGACTATGGTTTAATACTTGTTTCTAGCATGTCTATCTGTCTGTCCTGATTTTTTAAGAAATTTATATATTGTTATATTTTTGCTTATCTTTCATTTCATAATACGGGAAGAGTTAAGTGTTGAATTCTAGCCTTCATACAACGTATTGCCTAGAAACTCTTAACACACTTATGGGAACAATAACCTAATATTTATGTTCATACATATGTACATTTATTATTTATATATATATGTATAATAATAATCGTTCTAGTAAGATAAAATGGGTTTCGTGACGTCATTGAATCTTTGAAAATGTTTAAATGAAACAGAAATAGGTAAATGTTGTCTATAAACAACGAGTCGAGTCGAATCTTACTAAGTCAAATCTTACTAAGTCGAAACTGACTTTAGAAATATTTTTTTTGTCAACAATTCGAAATATTGCTTCTCGGTGACGGAACTCAACACCGCGCTTTGTCTTACCAGAGCGAAGATGATATATTTCACTGCGCCACAACTGGCCATGTATCAGAATGTTTAATTATTTAAAAAAATAGTATGGCCGCTGTACGTAAAATATTTTTTTTAATATTTTTTATTTGTTTTTTTTTTATTTTTTTCCTATAAATCCAGCAAGAGACATAGACGATGATGACACCGTCAGCATCGCCATCATTCACCCCATCCGAGCGTTCTAACACGGCTAGCCTCTAACAAACTCCAAGTACACATTCAAAAGTTATTTATCTTATGAAGATTAATTACTGGAAATTGCAGAACTTCAATTGTATCAGAGCTAACTTAAAAGTTTGACTTCACTTCACTGTATTGTTTGTACAAACAACTCGCTCAGGGACAAAATTCTACAATTATTCCAATGGCTATAATTAATTTTATTCACAAACACTTCTCCTCGGTAACTTGGTACTTGGTAAATTATATCGTGACGTATAAATCACTAATTCCCCATTTAAATAATACTTTTGTAGTTCACCCTAATTGGTGCCTGTTGAGTTCTTTATTAAATTATTATACTAATTATGACACTTGCTTCAATATTTACTTGTCAGAAAAACTGTTTGAATTTGTATAAAGCTTGTAATGCAGTTGAAATTTGGATGCGATTATGAAATTTTAAAACATCTTTTGAATGTAACTTTTATATATTTTCACTTGAGGCCAGTGTGACAGCGTCTCTGTAAACGCGATCGGTTGTGGCTTCGATCCCCACTCGAGGAATTGTGTTTGAATTATTTTCACGTCCTCGCTCTGGTAAAGACGAAGAGTGGCGTTAAGCTCCACCACATGCAATGTCTCGAATTCGGTGGAAAGCGAAGTACGGAATGTGGTGACACTAGGTACTCTCTGTCTACCCTGCTATGCGGGATAAAAATCGGTTAAGCAAAATATATATATATATATATATATATATATATATATATATATATATATATATATATAATCTATTACGAACAGAACTAAATTAACTATATCAAGATCATAAGAGCCTACTGTAGACTGTTATTACTGGAATCCATGAATTCAGGTAGAAAAAAAAATTAAAAGTTAGCAATTTATAAATATGAAGCGTAAAATAAAAGTGGTAGCGCACGACCTCAGGGGTAACTTGGAAACTTTTTTTATGACCTACCCACTTTCGCCACAATGGCCGAGTTTAAGACCACGGTTTATGATTCCAGAAACTTCGGCGAGTCGGAGAAAAAACGATCACCTACTTTACTTAATTCGCTTTATTTTTTTTTGTATGATAATAGACATTTCTTTTTTTTAATAAATTAAATTTTTTACATAAGATCTAATCTAGGCTTAGGAAGATTTTTAGTATCTGTATTAAAAGAGGTTGACATGTTAAATACGTTTTTGTTTAAGCAATCTGTCATATATAAAGAAGCAATTCACTCTCTACCACAAATAGCAGAGCAGTCAAAGACAAAAAGTAAACGCCCATAATATTATTCAAAATAATATGTTTTTTTTTATAAATTTGGCAGAATTTCCCTTTTTTTTCAGTCAAAGAGAATCTAGTACCAAGACCCTCTATACTCCGCTTTCCATGGAAATTTGAACTTACCATTACATATGTACATATATCACATACATATATCACATAATAATAAATAATAATAATAAAAGCTTTATTAATTCCATACAAAAAAATAAAATTACAATTTGATTACAATATAAATAAGGTATTAGAAATAATTTAAAATTTGAAACAATTATTTAAAACAATAGATTAATTAACTTATTTTACATGCATAAAACTTAGTTGTGTATTAAACAATGAATTAATGTAAGATATTTTACAATTTAAAGAATATTTTGAGTTGCTTATATAAATAATTCTAATTAATTGATTTAATACAAATTATGTTTATAAAATAAATTATAAAAAACAAGTGACATTTTTAGTGGTTTTGTATGGACCCCTTTCGGGTAAAAGCCTCCTCTAAGGTATACCACTTCTCTCTGTCTTTGGCGGTATTCAGCCAATCTCTACCAGCCACTGCTACTATCTCATCTGCCCACCTGGCGTGTGGACGGCCTCTCGCCCTTTTTCCTCGCGGACCTTTCCATACCACCGCTCTTTTTGTCCATCTGTTGTCGTCGTATCTAGCTAGATGACCTGCCCATTTTCATTTTCTTTGCAGCGAAAATGTTAAAGCGTCTATAATATTAGTTTTCTTGCGAATATTTGTGCTTTTCACCTTGTCGCTAAGTTTTAAGCCCATGATGCTTCTTTCCAATTTTCTCTGTGTGGTTTGGATTTTACTTTTAGTTTTGACATCAAACGTCCATGATTGGCATCCATAAGTTAGACATGGTAGTATGCTCGTGTCCATAACTGTTTTTTAATGGACAGTGGCAGATTGGATTTCATACTTTCTTTATGGGCCCAATACTTCTTCCAGGTGACGGCGACTCTCCGGCCCACCTCTTCTGAGTTTCTATCCTTATTAAAAGAAATTTGTTTACCTAAATATATGTATTTTTCTACAAATTGGAGAGGGGTGTCATCGATAAAGATTGGTAGCGAATGCTGATGGTTAGTCAATATCTTAGTTTTCTCTAGGTTCATTTCTAAGCCGATTTTTGAACTAGCCTGGTGTAAGTCATTTATCATCGCATTTAGTTGTTGTGGACATTCTGAAAACAGTATAATATCATCAGCGAATCTGAGATGACTCAGATAGCTTCCATTTATGTTAATACCTCGTTTAGACCATGGTAGATTGCTCATGACCCGTTGTAGTACGGCTATAAATAGCTTCGGAGAGATTGGGTCGCCTTGTCTGACTCCTCTTTTTATATTTATTGTTGTTCCGACTCTATCCAATTTGACTCTACTTGTGCTTTTGTTATATATATTTTTTAGAATATTAATGTATTTTTCTTCGATGTTTAAAAATGTTAGAGCTTCCCAGATGCTGTCGTGGGATATAGAGTCGAAAGCTTTTTTATAATCTACGAAAACTAGATATAGCGGTCTCTGGAACTCTAAGTATTTCTCAATTATCTGGTCAACAACTTGAATATGGTCTGCTGTGCTAAAACCGCTTCTGAAACCCGCTTGCTCTATCGGTTGATGTGCGTCGATGCCTGCAGATATTCTTGCAAGCAAGGTAGAGGCAAATAATTTGTAGAAACAGGGCATGAGGCTAATAGGGCGATAATTCCCTATGATAGGGATATTACAATATTACTATATAAAAAAGGTGATCCAACAGGATCACCTTTTTTATATAGTAATATTATCTCAGACTCCTTCCAAGGGTGTGGCACGGTTTCTTCATCTAGTATTTTGTTCCATAAGATAGTGATAGGTGTTAAAACCTTGATGTATTCGTTTGTAACTCCGTCTGGTCCCGCGCTTTTGTCAGGTTTGAGTTTTTTTATTTGTTTTAATATTTCTGGCTCGGTAAAATACTGTACAGTTGAGACATTAGGGTAGTTATAGATATTTGTTTTTGGCTTTGAGATGTTTGATTGGCTGTATAGTTCGGTATAAAAGTTTGTAGCAATATTTATAATCTCAGTACGGGAATTACATATATTAGCGCCTGCCTGTAGTTTTGGAATCCACGTTTTTATGCTATTTAATACTTTTTGAGCTTTTTTAGTAGATCTTGATTTTTCGAGGTGTTTTCGAATTATATTTGCTCTATAAGCATTGTAACACTTACTTATTTCTCTGTTTGTGGTTTTATAAAGTGATTTTAATTTTTCCTTGTCTGTTTTGTTTAATCTTGGTTTATTTTGCAGTTTGCTCCTTTCTTTAATTAGTTCTAACACTTTCGTTGTTAATATCTTGCTTTTTTTTGGTACTTGAATTCCTTTTAGACTTTCCTTCATATAGTATACGATTTTTTCGTAGTAATCTTCCGCTTTATATTCGTTTTGTGTCGTAATAAGCTCTTGTATAAAGCTATTTATTTTTTTAATGTATACTTCTTGTTCAGTAATAGATTTCAGTTTTATTATCGCGCTACAATAATTTCGTCTGCTTTTCCTTGTTGCATTAAGATGGATAGTAGATTTTAATAATCTGTGGTCTGATGCGAAAGAAAAGGATGACAATACCTCATATTTAGCCACAATTTTTGGTACTGTAGTCATGATATAATCTATTTCATTTCTTGTATTCTTATCTGGGGATATACAAGTCCATCTGTTTTTAGGCTTTAACTTGAACATTGTATTTATTATTTTAAGTTGTATTCTTGAGCGTATTTAATTAGTCTTTCTCCTCGTATACTCCTAGTACCAAGTCCATATTTACCGGTAACTAAGCTTTCGTAGTTTTTGGGTATTTCGATTTGTGCGTTAAAATCTCCCATAGAGATGATATAACTAGTAGAGATAGAGTCGTGCGCTTTCTTTAAGTCTATGTCTTCTTGTGAGGAGTTTTCAGTTGGTGCATATACCTGGATGATTGCGATATGTACTTTTTCTAGTTCGATTTCTAATATACATACTCTCTCCGATATACCGGTGAATGAAATGATATTTTTTTTGTATATTTTCTTGACTAGAAAGCCCACTCCGTGCAATCCTTTAGTTTGACCTATGTGGTACATGATGTATTTATCATCTTCGGTTATCTCTTCGCCATATCGGCGAACTTCACACAATCCTATTATATCGTGTTTAATGTATTGTAGCGCCACTTTAAGTTCTATAAATTTTAATTCAGTTGACAGTGACTTAGCGTTAAAGGTACAGATAGTGAAGGTTTTGTTGTTCCTGAAAGTGGTTTTCCTTAATGGGTTTTGGTCGAACTCTTCCGCGGTGACCGGCCGTACTGGTAGATAATGCGTGAGTTTTGATTGACTATGAGAAGCTTCTGATGGAGTGAATGCTAATCTAGGCGTCTGTTTTAGGTAATTTTTCATGCTAGTTGCTTTATTTTTCTTCAAAGGTTGCCTTTCAATCTGTTGAGGTTCTTGGCTAGCAAGGAGAGTTGACTCCGGTGATTCCGATAAGTTTCTCTTGCTTGGTTGACTACGTGAAGGAGATTTCTTATTTAATATAATAAGTTTATCATATTTAATTATTGCTGTGTTGCCAGCTTCTTTTTCCCTCTCTAGTTGGATTTGCAACTCCTTACGTTTCTTTAAGACTTCAAGTGGGTAATCTTCTTTTATATAGTATGTGGTATTTTGAAGACGATACTTGTTTTTCTGAATTTTCAGCTTAAAACCTAAAGTATTAAAAGTTATTATCACCGGCCTGATCTTTTCTCCCTTTTTTCCCAATCTTCTTACTGCTTCAATGTTATCTGTGTTGCAGGATATGTTTAAATGTTTGTTTATTATGCTAATTATAAATTCTTCAAGTTCGTGGTAAGACTTTTCGCGCTCTTCTACCCCAAAAATTACTAAATTCTTGCGTCTAGCCTGTCTTTCTAAGTTTTCGATTTTTCTGTTTTGTTCTTCAATTTTTTGATCTAAAAGTTCATTTCTGAGTTCTAATTGCTAAACTTTTCGGTAAGACTGTTAACTATTGTGTTTTTGATGTCTTCTTTCATCTTTAACATGTCTTCTTTTTGCTGTTTCATATCTTGTTGCATATTTATTAACATATTTTTTATTTCCTCCATAATGTATTTAATATATCTCGCAGCGACCTCTATTGGAAAAGTGCAGTACTATTTGCTTCCGCTCGGTAAGTTGTATCGATCTTTTTAACTTAGTGTTGTTGATTGCCGCTAGATGGCGGTGGTCTGAACTTGTCTCAGGCATTTTCGATGGAGTGCGATAGATGTCTTTGGCTTTGTTGTTTTGATCAATTAATTAATTTATAATACGTTTATTAGCGTAAATAGTGTCGGTACCTTATGCAATTTGTAGTACTTTCGTAGTTTTACGCACTTCACCTGAGACACTATGCGTAAGTTCAATAGTCTATACACAACACCAGTATATATGAGCGTTCTTTGTTCTCTAACTTAAGTGTCATTATTTTCGAACACAGTTCGTTAGTAGATAGTTTTTGCAATTTTACGTTAATAACACTATTTTCACTTTGAGTTCTATTTATTCACTGTGAGTATTGTGGCACTTTTAATGTTTTTATACACTTTTTGTCTTGCTTTTTACACTTAACTATTTTTAAAATCGGTTTAAAATACGAGCATAATATGTATGGCACTACCACTGTGGCGCCCCCACACTAACTCCTATATATATCATATACTCCTAAATATATCATATACAAGTGGATAATTGTAATAAATATTTTATTATTTTAATATATTTCCAATACATTATAAAATATGCTAACAATACTGCTTAGTCAGTGCAATTTTCTCCAAAATGAGTCGAATTTTTCTTTTCTTTGCGTATTAATATAATGACTAGACAAATGCCGCTCCACGTCACCAGCAATGTGTATGTAAAAGTTTGTTTTGTATTCAATGATATTCAAGTAACGTTGCCTACCTCATAAAATATGAGACAATCGTTGTTCACGTGTTTAATACAAATTACAGCTTCTATTTGTATAGAAGGGGCCAATAAAGTTATAGGGACTTTATAAAAGATTTTTTTTTAGCTTCACGCTTTTTATCCCGCAAAGCAGGGTAGACAGAAAGTACCTATGTCAACACACTCCGTACTTCGCTTTCCACCGAATTCGAGACTGCGTGTTTTTATGGCGGTGTTCAACGCCGCACTTTGTCTTTACCAGAGCGTGGAAGTGAAAATAATAAAATATAATCAATCTCCCGAGTGGGGATCGAACCGACGACCGATCGCGTTTACAGTCAGACGCTGTCCCACTGCGCCAAGACCGGCCTCAAATAAATGAAATAAAAATAGTCAAAATTAAAATTTCCAATCCAATACATTTAATAGTTTACTAAATACCCTTGTGGCATGCAGTGAGACAGCTGACCAACTGTAAACGCAATCGGTTGTGGGTTTTATTCTCTCTTGGTTGTAGGTTTTATTTTATTCACACTTAGAATTTAAAAAAACAGTTTTGAAAAACGTATTAAAATTTGAACGCAGCGGGATTCGAACCTGCGCCTCTTGGAAACTGTCCAAGAGATGCGAGTTCGGATTTATTATACGTTTTTTAAAAATGAAATCTATATATTTTATATTAATTTTAATTTTTCTCTGGTAAAACAAAACGCGGCGTTAAGTTCGCCATTTCACCTGCAATATACAACGGAGTGTCTTGACACTAGATTGTCTGCTATCCTGCTATTCAGGATAAAGCGTGAAACTGTACAACTCACTAGGTCCGTGACCTTGTATTTTATACATTATTTCTAACACATTCTATACAGAGGCAATACGACCCGTTGATCTCGATTTCACGTTTTATAAACCATCTAAATATCTAAATATGTAATTATTAATAGGCCACTATTCACAATTTGTTACTTAATTAAACCGTTTAGGGGAAATTTATAGCATTATTAGAAATAGCGAAATATTTACTGAATCATTTAATTTAAATAGAGTGGCCTGAATATTCCACGTTTCGGTCATATTTTATTTCGGATTCAAATGTTGTACTGTTGGCATTCTTAAATGTAACAAATTAATATATTAATGAATGGAGTCAAACTTAACTTAGTTGAGGCCGGTCGTGGCGCAGTGGCACAGCGTCCGACTGTAAAACGCGATCGGTTGTAGGTTCGATCCCTAATCGGGGGAGTGATTATGTTTAAATTATTTTCAATTCCTCGCTCTGGTAAAGACAAAGTGCTGCGTTGAGTTCAATCACTCAACACGCAATGTCTCAAATTCGATGGAAGGCAAAGTACAGAGTGTCTTGACATTAGGTACTTTCTATCGACCCTGCTATATGGGATGAAAAGCGTGAAGCTAAAAAAAACCTGTACTTATTTAACCCTGTATTCTACATTGCGCATATTGGCGATTCTTGTGTTAGACTTGTTGGCGTAATTTATTTGATGTTAGTCCTAAATATTAGTCATCATACGATCCTAATACATAAATTTAAAAGTAAATCATTTGAATTGTAATAATATTACAAAACACTTAGCCTCGATTCAACTATGAATTACCGTCCTTTGTGCGATGCCTATATAAGTCGGCAATTAAAACCATACGGAGCTCTTTTATTCGTTGATTTTCAAATAGTAGGTTGTGTTCCGTGCTGCCTATATTCTTTCAATCTTAAGGTTATTATTATTATAATATACCTCACATTGAGGCCAATCGTGGCGCAGTGTGACAACGTTTGACTGTAAACACATTCGTGTTTGGGTTTGATCCCCACTCAGGGGAGTGATTATATTTAAATTATTTTCACTTCCTCGCTCTGGTAAAGACAAAGAGCGGCGTTGAGTTCCACCACTCAACACGCAATGTCTCGAATTCGGTGGAAAGCGAAGTACGGAGTGTGTTGACACTAGGTACTTCCTGTCTATCCTGCTGTGCGGGATAAAAGCGTGAAGTTAAAAAAAATAAATAAAAAATAAAAAAATATATACCTCACATGTGTATTCCAACAAACTAGTTATAATTATAAAACAGGTCAAAATTCCTAACCAAAAAACTATTTTAAATATGGCCTTTCGATTTTACTTTGATATCTATGATGTTAGGAAAAAAACAAATAAAGTGTATGTTTTAGTGTACACACGCTAAAAAAACACTTGTTTAGAAAAATCATATTTCAAAAAATTTATATGTACCGCATTTTACATGAATTGTTTAAATAAAGCTAAATTAAATTAGGTAAAGTTTAGGTAAAATAATAGGCACCAAAAGTATACATATATAGGATTTTGATCATTGTGAACGCACCTTTAGAAATATATATTAAATGGCGCGTAACGGAAAATAGTGACATGCAAATAAAAATGGCGCATAATGAAAAAACATTACAATTTTTCTACAATACTATAAAATTTCTACCACCCCTCGATAAGACAGTTTAACTTTAAAAATATCTTGCATTTTTCAATTTACACCAAACATTCAATTTTAAATATATCTTCCCTACCGCAGTTCTGACAAATTCAATGTTACATCATATGCCAAAATACGCCCAGCCATTTTGGCTGTAAGATGTGCCAATACATACATATATACAAATATATGTTAAACATTTTTTACACTAAAAACTGATCGATCTCATTTTTGAAAAAAACCGCCCAAGCGTTGTGATTGCTAAGCCAGAACGCATGGCTTTGCTTCCAAGAGTCGCGGGTTCGAATCCCGCTACGTTCAAAATTTTATACGTCTTTTCAAAAATGTTTTCTAATCCTAAATGAGGGCGAACTTATTAGCAGCGTATGCAACAGTATCCTCAGTTCTATTAAGTGAACTAAAGGAGTTCTGAGAGAGTATAAGAAAAGTTTTAGGTAGTGTAAGAGAGAATGGAAAACTAATAGTATGTAGTGATTTGAACAGATAGGTTGGAACTCCACAAGAGATGGTTACGAACGTGTGCTAGGCAAGTATGGTGATAAGAGAGTAAATGAGGCTGGTATAATATAAGCATATTGGTTTTTTTTGGTTAGCAAACAAATTCTCATGTATACGTGGGAACTAATTGAAGAGAAAAGCATTATAGATCTATTCCTATGGACACGCGTGTGTTTAGGGGTGCTGACTTGGCAACAGTTCATTATCTAGTGGTGGCTAGAATAAGGGGTCTGTTTGTAGGTTGATGCAGCCGCGCGAGGTGTCCAGGCTTGGAGGCGAATAGCAGCATAAGAAGCTGGTGTAGAATCCCCCGGTTAGAGAGATATATAAAGAAAGGGTTTCCAAAAAGCTAGGCAGCTGTGAAATAGGAAATGAAAGTGTTGAAGTATATATATGTTAGCAGAATTTTAGGAGTTGTGTGATTGAAGCTGAAACAGAGGTGTGTGGTGTCGGGAAAAGCTTTAGTAAAAAGCGTGTTGAATGGGGATGATTAAGTGAAAGATGCAATAGAGAGAAGGAAGAAAGCATGGCAGGACTATAAAGCCTCGAGTAAGAATAAAAGTATGAGATAGATTAAGAAGAAAGTATATAAGTTGCAAACGCTCCTAACAAAAGCACTGATAAAGATGAAGCGTGAAAAGTCAGAGCATAAAATAGATGAAAGATTGACAAACAATTTCCGGGAAAACACGAAGCTTTCCTGGCGACAAGTTAGTGGTTCTCGGTGTTGTTCGTCAACCTGTAGAATGAGTGGGGTGCTTTCTGAGGACAGTGAAATACTTACAGAAAGAACACACGTTTTACAACGATGGGCGGAATTTTACAAGGAGATTTATGTATGTGATGACACTTCTGTTGACAGCAATATGCTGAGTCTTGATGTAGCAGATGGCGAAATCAGTATAAAAGAAGTAGAGAATGATATACGAAGTCTAAAATGTGGTAAGGCAGCGGGGGCAGATGGATGATATTGCAGAGATGATCAAATATAATGAGCCATAGATCTTGGACCTGTTCTTTTTTCATGTAATTTATGCTGGAAAACGGGAGAGGTCCCGCATGATTGGCGAGGCGCAGTCATCGTGCCTTTGTATAAAGGCGAAGTTTCACAGATGGACTGTACAAGCTATAGGGCTATCAGTTCAATTAGCAGTAACATTTATGCTAAAATCATAACGCGAAGAATGCAAGAGAGATCCGAAAGGCTTTTATGGGAGGTCCAAGGAGGATTTAGACCTGGAAAAGGATGCATGGATCAAGTCTATTCTCCCCGTATCTTCACGGACAAGTTTTTCACTGTAAACCAGAAAATTTCCTGTGCTTTTTTGATTTAGAAAAGGCATTTGACAGGGCTATAAGAAAGAAGTTATGGTAGAAACTGCCCCGGGACAATATGACCCTTGTTGCAGGCTGTAAAATCTCTTTATCGAGATCACTCAGCCTGTGTACGAGAAGAACTGGCATTGTCGTCTAAGTTTGATATTCAATCGGGAATCAAATAGGGCTGCGCCATATCAGCTTGGCTTTTCAATTTGTATTTGGATAACTGTGTCCAAGTAGCAAAAGAAAGTGACATAGAAGTGAAAGTTGGTAAATTGACAGTTAACCGTCTGTTATACGCAATGAAGAAAGAACAGAATGTAAGATTATGGCAGATTGAAAGATATTAGAACAAGTGAATGAGGAGTTATATCTGGGACGTATGTTTACTAGAGATGGAAGATACGAAATTGATGTAGAAAGGCGTATTGCTGTTGGTAACAGGGTTAACGGTGCTCTTGCTGCATTGATGCCATGGAAAATCGTCAGCGTACCTGCATATCTTGCCATTCACAATGCAGTACTGATACTAACGTTGTTATATGGCAGCGAAGATGTGTCAAAACAAGAATGAAAGAAAGTTAAATTCAGTAGAGATGCGATCTCTTCTTCGGATATGCACTCAGTTTAGCTGGCCGTATATGGAGCGAGGTGATACGCAGTATAACAGGTGTAACCTCGAATGTCATAGTAAGAATGACTCAGGTGGTTTGGGCACGTCGATAGGATGAGTGATGAAAGAATGATAAAAAAGATTTATGAAGCAAAGGTAAGTGGTAGAAGAAGTCAAGGGAGACCTCGGTTGACCTTCGAAAACACAATATCGAAGTTGCTGTGGGAAGGTCAAGTAAAAAGCATGAGGACCCCCCGAAGGGCATGTATGATAAGGCTAATAACTGTAGACGAGGCGAAAGAGGTATGCAGAGACCGTAGTGTTTGGCGCTCCGTCTTTCCTGACTACCCTGCAAGAGCTAAAGCATAAAGCTAAAACAAATAACACACCGAGGCAACATGCCAGCCTCTATTTCTTACTGAACCCAACGCGAGTAATCTTAATAAAGAGATTTTAGAGCCTTGTAAAAGTAATTCGTTCATACTCACGTTCACCCTCCTTTCTCTACTCAAAGACATTGCACGTTGAGTGAATGACTGAGGTAGAACTCAACGGCAATACTTCTTGACCTTCGCAATTAGAGTAGTGTTATACGTCGCACGTACAATTTTCGCTTGGAAAAATACTTTGGGATCCGATTGGGATTCAAAACTACGACCTTTGGATTTAAAGGCAACTTAAGTTTTCACTGAGCTAAAATTGTTCTCACAAAATATATACAAATACATTAATAAACCAAATTTGTTAATGTAAGTACTATTCAACATTCACTTCCAAGACACGTTCGGGCACGAAATAGCATAACGCCCAGTGTCTCCAAGACTCCTTGATATTAGGAATATTTAAAAAAATAATTTATTAATTTAATCATATCTGCCATAATCGGCCAGCAGGTAGAGAGAACGATGCTCTTATTAACTTATTTCTGGATAATTGCAATTATTTTTCATATATCACTTAGGCAGGCTCAGAAATAAAACCCAAGTATTAAGAATACTTTATTTATTTTTACATATTTTTAGAACCTTTGCTCCAATATGCGAAATCTAACTTCGCACTTTGTTTGAAATGTTAATATGCTATTTAATACCGGCCTATAATCACACGTATATTTAATTCTAGATTCTTTCCACCTTTTCTACAGAGAAAATGAACAAAACAAAGTACATATTAAGAATTTGATCCATAAAGACGATTCCTAAAAGCAATTATGTCCTTATAAGTAGGTACAACAAGGTAATCAAGAGACGCCCTCCACATATGAGTACGTATACCCAGCATATGTAGTTAATTCTAACTAGATTGGCATGGGTGCCGACGGAAATAGACGGGTCACGGGCAGACTAATGAAAGTGAAAGGCATTCTATTTTTAAACTACTAAACAGAGAAACTAATTTCAAATGAAACTTTTAAAAGGATTAATAGCGTATATTTTGGTATTTGAAACTACGTTTTTGAAAATCTAACGTTTCGAACACTTCACAATAGTCCGTGGTCATAGGTGCCTTACCTGCCTGTCTATCCGCCTTATTGAATTTTTGAATATTTTTGTATGTTTTTCTTTTATTGTGTATGCAATAAAGAGTATTTAGTTTGTTTGTTTGTTGGTTTGTCCCTGTAGATAGGTAGTATAACTGATCTAATAAGAGGTACAGATGTTTGTCTGTATTGTTGGCCATCGTGCCGAATAAGAACAAAGCTAGACGATATTTCACTATTTTTAAAGTGATATTCCACACTTAGAATAAGAAAACATTATTGAAAAAAAGTCGGAAAATTTGAACGCAGCGGGTTTCAAACCCGCGCCTCTTGGAAAGCGTAAAAGCGCTCTGACCGCTAAGCCATGCATTCTACATTCGGCTGCCTCGAAATTCTTGTTAGTATTTATTTCCACATCGATGTAGAACGTATGGTTCCGACAGGGTCGACAGTTTATGTATTTTATTTTATATTAAAATTACCTAATATCAAAACATTTCGTACTCCGTTTTCCGCTGAATTTCAAACATCGCTTGTTGATTGGCGGGACTCAACGCCGCGCTGTGTCTTACCAGAGCGACTATAATTTAAATATAATCTTTCACCCGAGTGGAAATCAAACCCAGAACCATCCCATTGCGCCACGAGCGGTCTCACTCAATAATTTTGTAAAAATATAAATTAAATATACATTTGTTAAAAGTGACTCACAGGTTGCAATTTGCAATATAATTTACTTATATACAATTTTGGTTTTGTATAAACCGGTGTACCTTTACGGTTATCCATAACATCTAGGTAACGCATGTTAAGTTAGCGCATGGCTTAGCGGTCAGAGTGCTTGGACCGGTATCCAAGAGGCGCGGGTTCGAATCCCGCTGCGTTCAAAATTTTTATACGTTTTTTCAAAAATGTTTTCTAATCCTAAGTGTGGAATAACACTTTAAAAATAGTAAACGTCTAGTTATTTCTAGGCTAAAGGAACAGGCAGGTCACGGGCAGGCTAATGAAAGTGGAAAGGCAGTTATTTTTGAAACTTTAAGTTTTATTCACGTTTCAGATTAAAACTATTAATCTGTATGGACAACGGCCCGGTGTAGGAAAACTTTCAAGCTTTTGCTTTTGTGACGTGTGAAAAGTTATGTTTTATTATATTGACTACAAAACTTATAGAAGTAATATATATATATATATATATATATATATATATATATATATATATATATATATATATTATAAGATATTATAAAAACGTATATAATTTTTGATATTAATATGATATGAACCCGCGCTAGAGTTTCTTACAATAACAGTGTCACGTTTTATGCCGCAAAGCAGGGTAACGGATAGCGGACAGTGCCAAGACACTCCGTTGACTGCTTTCCGTCCGAAATCTAGACCATGTTGAATACAAACTCAAGGCCCCGTTTTATCTTACCAGAGCGTAGAAAAAAAGAGTGTGAATTTGTTCTTAAGTATAATTTCCCCGAATGTATATCGAACTAACAACCAATCGCATTTACAGACAGACACTGCACCACTGTACCGCCATGGCTTCAATACAATATAAGAATACTGTAAAATTTGAACTCCCAACCATTGATCTCAATCAGGAAATTGTGTTTTTATTTAGCAAACTAAAACAAATTATAGGAACTAATATAATATCGCAGTAATGAAATATTAAGGGACACAGCTCTCAAGGGACAGTTCCTTATATCCTCATAGTCGGATCATAAGCGTGATATATTTTGCTAACGTCGTATCGTAAACGTTATACTATAAATTAAACTGTTCGGCATGTCCGTTCTGTACGCTTAGAAAATCATTTATAAATATACCTACCTGTAAATAAACCTATATGTTTTTTTTATATCTTTCTTGAGGCCAGTCGCAGTGGGATAGCGTCTGAATGTAAACGTGATCGGTTGTGGGTTCGATTTCCACTCGGGTGAGTGAATATATTTCCATTATTTTCGCTTCCTTGTAAGACAAAGTGCGGCATTGAGTTCCGCCAGTCAACACGCAATGTCTCGAACTCAGTGAAAAATTAAGTGAGGAGTGTTCTGACACTAGGTCCTTTCTTTCTACCGTGCTATATATACGGTTTAAAAACGTAAGCTTAAAAAAAAGTAAATAGGTACTGCATGTAAAGTTAATATAGTTTTCAGTAAACAAAATACTGCCCAGCCTTAAACGCACCTTCATATCAAAGATTTTTTATAGAATTTGATTGTTTTATATCTACCAGAGAATTTTTGTACCAGTTTAATAAATTGCAGCTAAAAAGCTTCTTTGAAAATAAATTATTTGCGGTGAATTGTATTTAATACGGAAAAATTTTTTTTACATATATATATATATATATATATATATATATATATATATATATATATACATGTATATGGCAGCATAGTCATCAATCATGTAAATAATAAATAATAAATAAATCTGTATCAGTTTAGGCTTTAAACAAGTTCTACCGAAAAGGGGTCAAAGACTATAAAAACTTGCAACACTGCAGTGACGTCACGCACAGAAATAGCACAGCGCATTCAACCTATTTCGACCTTGCCACATTATTTTAAAATCTAGACATATTTTATGTTGCGAAATGTTATTTTTTTATTATTTTTTTTTTATTATTATTATTTTTTGCTTGAGTGAATGCGACATTTGTATTTCTTCCGGTTATTTCGTGGAGTTTTGGGTTAATGTGTGGAAACAAGTATTTAATTTCTGATACTAGAAAAATCGTTAGCTATGTTAAAACTATTCGAGATGAGATGTTATTATTAATATTATTTTATGTAAAATATTTATATAACGCAGAAGAACGTGCTCAGGTGATTTGGACACGTCGATAGGATGAGTGATGAAAGAATGGTAAGAAAGATTTATAAAGCAAAGGTGAGCGGTACGAGAGGTCGGGGGAGACCTCGGTTGACCTTCGAAAACACAGTATCAATGATACTGGAGGAAGGTCACGTAAAACGCATGAGGACCCCCCAAATGACGTGTATGAAGAGGTTGTGGACGATGTGAAAACATTATGTGACCGTAGCGTTTGACACTCCGAGCTCTCTGTCAACCCCGCAAGGGATGAAGCGTGAAACTAAAAAACAAAAATATTGATATATTTATTAAAATGCCATGATAAAATTTATGCTGAATAATGAGGTTAAAATGTTTAGCTAAGGTTTTATTCTAACTGGCATATATTATCTGTAAATTGAATTATTATGATTGAACACATTTCGAGAAACTTTAAGCCACTGCTATCCTCTCCCACTCAACATAGAACATTTCAAATCTCAGCTTCCGAATTCTAGTTTCCGCTGCCATTTATCACTTTGTTTGTCAGTCTGTTTGTTCCAGCTACTATCTGAAACGGTTGAATCGATTTTGATAGGACATTCACTAGCAAATAGCCAATGTAATAAAACTAATCTTAGGGTACTGTTATTTTAGAATTATAAAGTAAAGATGCTAGTCGAGGCGCTTTGGAACAGCGCTTGTAAACTGACTGTAAACGCTGCCGCTTGTGGGTCCCAATCGCACTAG
This sequence comes from Dryadula phaetusa, assembly GCA_032432895.1. NCBI lineage: Eukaryota > Metazoa > Arthropoda > Insecta > Lepidoptera > Nymphalidae > Dryadula > Dryadula phaetusa. The sequence goes on from JAOYRS010000028.1 coordinate 2,963,443, forward strand.
GAGGAATGATATTTAAGGAGGAAGGAGAATGATATTTAAATTATTGTCATTTCCTCGGTCTAGTATGAAAAAAGCGGAATACGGAGTGCTAACACTAAAAAAAGGATCAGAGATATTAATTTCCACGTAGAAAAAGTCAAGGCCACATACATCTATATATATATATATATATATATATATATATATATATATACATACATACATACATAAAGACATTTTTTCGTAATATTACATGCCTCATGCAGTTGTATTATAACGCGACAATGTTAACAACACGTTAAATGGAGAACATTAAATATTTTAAATGGCGCATTCGTTATTTTTAGCCCTTATAAAAAACTTTTGACCTACATTCATTATTCATCGAAAGCTCAAAAATGGAACTAAAGAATAAACTATTCAAATAAAAAATGAAATGCACAAAAAATAAATATTTATATATACATATATATTTCTGTGTAGATTTTTTTTCTATTTTTGTATTGGAATGTAATTTTGATTTTTTTTTTAATTTCAAGCTTACCTCGCATGGAATAGTCATGGAATACCTAGTATGTAGGCTTTTTATTTCCTGCTTACCACAGATTTCAACGTCCAAACTTTTTAATGATTATTAAGATATAAGTATAGTTAGAAATTCAGTAAACGCTTAAATATGCTTATATATCTATATTATAACGTAAGAGAATACCTTCGACCCCTTTCTACCATATACATATATTACAGAAAGATTGCTGAAGTTAAAGTGTATATATTATAGGGAAAAAGTGCAAAAAGCATTTATTTATTTAAATTATTTCAATTTTCTCACTTTAGTAAGACAAAGTGTGGCGTTGAGTTCCGCCACCCAACACACAATATCTCAAATTCGGTGGTAAGTGGAGTACGGAGTTTTGACACTAGGTATTTTCTGTCTAGCCTGCTACGCGGGATAAAAGCGTGAAGCTAAAAAAATAGATTTAGATATTAAAAGAAATATTTTACATCTTAATAAGATTTTTCATTATTTTAGTATTTGAAAATACATTCTTGGAAACCTGGCGTGAACATTTTACAGTAGTCCATAGTCACAAGTCTACCTGTGACCACGGACTACCAAAATGTACGCGATTAACCCGTTTAAAATTGTTTCATTTAAAATTTTCCATCTTGCCATGTGTTTATCATATTGATCTTTCTATACCAATGGTATATGTATATGGTATGGTATATATATGAATAGGGGGCAGAATAATAATAGATACAGGTCACTTAAGCTAATCTGAAAAAGTTATATAAATGGTAAAAACAATTTCACTCTTACCTAAATTACAATTTCTGTAAAGTCAATCTCCGAATTTTCTATCTCTTGTACATTTTTTTAAAAGATGCCACTCTCATACCAAGATCACAACTCGATCTATTATTATTTCTTTTTATATAATTATCTACATTTTACTAATATCTGCACAGGATTGGAACACAGGAATTATAATTTAAACGACATCAAATTTTTAATACCACGTTGGTCATTCTTCACCACAAGTTGATCTATTCTTATCTTAAATAATCTAACCAAGTAACGCTGTGATGTGGCAAAAATAAAAGGTGGTACAATAGAGTTATTGAAACCATGCTAGCTGGGATACTGTCTGAGTTCGTGCTGGTATTGGTTGTAAATTCGATTCCCAACTCAGAAAAATGTTTGTTTTTACAAAACTTTGGTAACCCGGGTTGGTAATGCTTGTGGCGTTATGTGGCGATTCATGCTATCTTTTTTGTGATAATTTTCTTCCCCTTAAATATATACATTGTACAGACACAATTCCTTATTATTTTATTATATTATTGAGTGAAATAGATAAATAGTTATTATTATTATTTATACTTAAGCCCGTTACATACATTAGCACTTACAAAGCATTAGGTGTACTACAAGGTTGTCAACTTGGTCCTGTTTTTCCTTTAATCTATAATTCCCATATAGCATCTAACTATTTGAATACAATTTCATTAAGGCAACGTAGAAATACCTGTGGGAGGTACACAATATAAACCACGACAACTATGTTACTTCACAACGTTATCTAATTTGTTTATTGTGTCTCGGTGTGTGGAATATGTACGATCTCGTTTACAGTATCTATGATTATGTGACAATGATGATAATAGGAAAGGCAGTAAGCAGACAGGCACTTGATTGGAATTAAATTTTCACTTGAACACATATTCCTTTTCTTTTTCGAATAAAGACTTTAAACTGTTTGGAAAATCACTCCTTTTACACAATATATAAAAATTGGGTGATATTTGTACAAAGTGCGACATTTTTCTGCTTTTCAGAATATACATGTATTTTTTTGAAAATAAAAAACTGGCTAACAGAGATATAGAGACTACACTATCAAGTATAAATCAGAAATAAATAATAATATAATTCACAAGAATAAATAGTGATGTTTATATGACAATATCCTAATAAATAAATTATAATCAAATTGTTTTTAAAAATAAGAAAACTACAAACATTATACTCTATACGTTTAGGTGTTTTTTTTTTTGAGGATTTTGCTACAAGCCACTGACTTATGGGCGTCAGTGAATTTAAAGTTATAGTGATTTCTTTTTTTATTATGACGGGTGGAGAGCACCCGACACACTACAAGGAACTCAGAAATATATATAATTTAAACAATATATAGGAATATATATATATATATATATATATATATATATATATATATATATAAGTTAATAGAAACCCTCCAAAATGTCTGGTCCGGTGATTGTCGTAAGTTTAGGTGTTTAACGATAACGAATCTATTTACGTGTGGATGTTCCTAATACTACCTGTTCAGTCACATTTTATAGCAACTGCGAGGATATCTAGATATTACGTTGCACTTACAGCTGCAATTTCGACAACGATATGTGCTATGTATTTCAAAAAGACTGTATAAATATATGTATGTTAAAAATTGTTATCTAAAATAATTTTTCATGAATTTCGTTAAAAATTTAATTGAATATAAAGGAAAAATATATAATATATATTCAAAATAGGTAATCTTAAATTACTTAAAATAATCACAGTATAGTATCATAGATAAGATCTTTTTTGCAATTATTGCACATTTGAGATGAAACAATTTTAAACGGATTAATCGTGTATATTTTGGTATTCGAACATACATTTTTGAAAAACCGACGGTTCGAACACTTTACATTAGTCCAATTATAGGTAGACTGTGTCTACCTATCAAAATGTAGCCGTTTAAAATAGTTTCATTCAAAAAGTCGTATTATCAATTGAAATTAAAATGTCAGTCCTACTGCAAAGCTACCACCGAATCGGAAGGCAGTACACTGAGAAAAAACGGTATTTTTTTGTTTCATATAAAATTCTAGAAATCAGTTTGCAGATAGCTGTAATCACAGGATTAGCCTCCCGAGAGAACTCTTAATTCCACTCATCAATATATAAAGTAGTCTTGGACAGAATAATATATTTTCCTAATAAAAAGATTTCAATCTTAACATTGCATAATTCACTTTTCTAGTTTTATACAATAAGAATTGTACAGACATTCCAAATAACAAAAATAATTGAAATAAAAAAAAACGAGATGCAACTATAAGTCTACGACTCTACAGTAGTACATGTAAAGCTACGTACTAAGTACATTCTTTGTAATGCAAGCGAGTGGAAAAAGTGTAAATATAAAATATAAAGAGAATCGCTAACAACGTACACTGTTCTTACATACATTTAAATTATTAACAAACACAAATGTATACTATATAATTATGCAATTAGTGTAACTGGAACATCTCTACGTCGTAAGGTAGAGAATGTCAAGTGATAAACACTCCACGCTTGATAGATGGCTGTCTCATTGAATATTTAATCATTTCAAATGAAACAATTTTAGCTGATTTAATGGAATATATTTTGGTATACGTAAATACAGTAACATTTTACATTGGTCCGTGGTGACTGGTAGAGTCGGGTTAAAATACATTCTTAATGCGATTAAAATAGTTTTATTAAAAATATAAATTTAGAAGAATAAAAAAACGTAATTTATACACCTAGCCACTTATTATAATAACTGTATTTGTCAGATTTAGAAACGATAAAATCTGTATTATGTTTCTATACATTAAATATAAATTTATTTATTATTATATTTATTTGAAATAAATTAATCCATTTAGAATTAAATTTATAGTATGAATAATTTTAAAAATAATAAAATTAAAAAAAATTAAATCAATTATCCAAAAAAGCGATTAGCACTGACAGTTAAGACCTTTGCTCGCTATCATATAAAAAGTAAAAAAAAATTCAATCATATTTGCTAAGCAATTTGACTATTCAAATATAACGATTCATAAAATATTCTATTTATATGAAATTCCATTAGCCATATTGTTTGACACCGAACAAACTTTTTTTATTGACTACCAACAGAATGAATATCAATAGGCCATCTATTGATGCCTCGGGAGAAGAAAGCGTATATTATAAAATTCACATCTGGTGTCGTTTAGCGCTAAAAAGACTACTATATAATAATAGCCAGTTCGATTTTCATTTGTGACAAATAATAGATTTCATTGTTTTCTTTTTTAGCTTTACGCTTCTATCCCGCATAGCAGGGTTTCCACCGAATTCGAGATATTGCGTGTTGAGTGGTGGAACACAAAGCCGCACTTTGTGCTTACCAGAGCGAAAAAGTGAAAATAATTTAAATATAATCACTCCCACGAATGGGGATCGAACACACAACTGCCACTGCGCCACGACCGACCTCAAAATAAATTTTAAATGAAATAAAACTATTAAAATCTAAAATATCTCCCGTGGACAAACAAACAGTAACAGTAGGTTTCTTATAAGTCTCATGAAACTTTCTGAAACCTATAAGAAACTCGGAAAAAAAATCAATAAATTTTGAAAATATCTTATGGATATACACCATATGTATGAGTAATTATAATATATAAAATATACAAAAAAAAATAAAAAATATATACATAAACTTATACCGAATAACATTTCCTAATAGAAAATCTATCATTCTCTTATATAAAAAAAATAACATGATTTATGTGAATTTGGAATCTTTCATTACTTTATACTCGCTGTAAATCGAATTCAGGTCAGATCGACCTTTTGTTGAAGTTACAGGTTCTTTCAAAGATACGTCGTACGTCTAGTTGGGAGCTAAAAAAATATGTTACAGCTAAACTCGACACACTCTTTTTAAAAGTAAAGTCCTATTAAACTTACCGTTTTACTATTTTCTAAGTATCATTTCCATATTTATGATTAGAAATAAATAAATTTCAAAGAGCATAGAAAAATGCAGCCAGATATTTAATATAAAGTTTATTGCACTACAGATTGGGTCTGTACGTTTTTTTTCTCTGTACGTTATTTTTATTTATCTCTCATTTGAATGTAATTATAGTCGTCTATTTAGAACTATGATATATGGTTATATTTAAGCAAGTTTATTGAATTAAATAAATTATCCAAATTCTACGAAATACTTCATATTAATTACTTTCTATTTACTATTATGTTACTATATATTTATATTACTATATTATTATATTTACATTATATTAAAATAAATTATTATTAACATTGAACATAATGCAGCTGGGTTCGAACCCATACTTCCGTTCAAAAACCGCTCAAATTCTGACCACTAAGCTATACGTTGTATATCCAGCTTTATCAAAATTCTTATACGTTTGCTACAACTTATTTAGGTTGTTGGCATCTCTTAGAAATAATCATTTGGCAAGAGAGATATTTTTAAATGTTTTCTAAATTACTGTTCAAATTGTTACTTGAAATATAAATCGAAGGGAAATATTTACTATATATACATATCTTAATAACGGTGTTCCCTTTTCCATTCCTAAACGAATTCAAGATGTTACTTGTAGTGTAGCAGGACCCAACGTCGCTCCTTGTTATACCAGAGCGGGGAATAATCGCGTTTACATTAAGATGATGTTTCACTGTACCGCGTTGATCTCACATTTTCTTACTACGATATAGATTTTAAATTTGGTAAATAAATTAATTAAATACTATTAATGTATATTAAACAATTTGTAAACCTAGAGTCTATTTAAATCAATTCAATAGTATTATATTTTTTATATTTTCTCAGATTTCTGCTTATTTTAATAATATCATAAATTGGCAAATATATCCTTGCTCAGTTATTATAAATAATATATTTTTTTTGTGGTGGGCCATGAACCCACAACCAACCGTTATGAGATGAGTCAGATGACGTGATCCGAATATGTCACAATGTCATCTACTTACATCAATATATAATCAAACACTTAAACATACTCTTTATTACACTTTTATTTATATACTTCTTTTTTAAATGACATAATTTACTAATGATCCGTACACTGATTTTGTACGGTACATAGCTTAGATAAAGTCCAAGCATTCTATTAAGATCACATTCTGAATTATCTGTACCTTTATTTATTTCTCTGTATAATTCTCTCCATACAATTGATTACTAAACATCAATTCCACTAATGTAGAGTCGACAATTATTAAATAAAACATAACAAATCAATTATAGAAAATCATATTTATATACATATTTATCAAAATGAAGTTTACAAAACGTTTAAATCATATTTCTTAACCTGAAACAACGCCAAATATTCTAATGAGATGTCAATTTTTTATCACTTGTCATCTCCAAAGTAAACTGTAATGTAGCGACATCTAGCGCACTTTCCTCCAACTACGCCATAAATCTAGCTTTTGACAAAATAATTAGAATCGAATTGGTTTTTTTTTCATAAATACAGATTACTTATAATTATACACAGATTATTAATAAAAATTATTACCATGTGTTTAGGAAATACTATTTTCGCAATTTAAAACTAAATTAAAAGATTTGTAACTTTGAACTCTACATTCATATTATCTTTAATGTTCCTCATCAAGTTAAATATATATATATATATATATATATATATATATATATATATATACATATATATATATATATATATATATATATATATATATATATATATATATAGTATATTCTGAAATAATTATACATGTACATTGCTAAATCCTCTTTATATTAAATATTAATAAAAACACTAGAAATGTCTCGGTAATAATCGTTTCTACCGTAGAGACGTAGTTTACGTCATTATAAACGGGATAGAAATTAATTATCACGCAATTAAGGCTGAATTGTGTTATTTAAGGATAGAAAATGAATATGATAACATAATACTTTCTTAAATATCAAAAGGAGAGTAAAATGTCATAAACATAGATTTTTATTTTATCATAAAAATTATTATAAAAATTTAATATTTTTTACGCGTATGTATAAATTTTAGAAAAAATTACAGATGTTAAAGAAAGTATAGTCCTTTAAATTTTGTGTTAAAAAATAACTTAAACAACACTAATCTCAAATATCAAAAGGAGAGTTAAATATATATATATATATATATATATATATATATATATATATATATATATATATATATAACTATATATTTTTTGTGTGTAGATCTTCATAAATTATTCAGTGTATATTATAATTTTTAATGACCCTTTTTGTTATCTGTGTTAAATTATATGCAATTCCATATTATAAATGACCTTCTATTAATGTAAATTACATACAAAAAAATATCATCTCTACTAAAGGTGTCACGCGTTTCGTACAAACATTTCAGCTGACGCCAAATGTAGGAGTCACGCGTTGAAATAATGAAAATTAAATTTTAAAAAAAAATATCCAACTCATTTCTATGGAACTTGAATAAAAAACAGAATTTTTATTTCACACTATGAGAAACAGTTGTGACGTATAGCGGATATGTCATTGACCCCATTTCTCGGTATGACTGAAACAACATCATTTTAACTTTAGATGCAAAAATCTCAGTCTCATTAATATTTGCTCTAGATTTTAGTCATAGAACTTAGTGTTTGTGGTGACCCTAGTGTCCCGGACTTGAAGCTCCTAGAGTACGCATGTGGATGAGTGAATTAAATAGGTTACATAGCTCTACATAATATACATGGAGCGCTTACGCCTTAGGTTTATCAGAGCCAGCTTTTACCAACGCAAATCTGATACATCAAGAGTGTTATCTGATTTTTTTTTCTATTACCATTGAATGTAGAAGGAAAATTAACTAAAAAATCGTAGGTAGCTAGTTGAAATTTTTGTCACATCTCACCGCCTGCTTTTTTAAGGTGAATACACATACTGACCGAAAGCACCACCAGTTCACACTACACATGCCCGCGTTTGCACTTTGCCCGTCATGGCCGTGTTGGCTATCGACCGTGCCGGCCCGCGCCGCCCAGCGACTGACGCGCGGGCCGTGCGCGCGCACCGCACCCCCTAACCCCGCCCGGAGCCCAACTTTCAGCCATCCATCCGATCGCACGAAAACCCTGTCGATCTGTTTATATTGGTTAAAGCGTTCAAATCTAGTGACTGACTAGTGTTATGCACACCGTTCTGGAACATTATAAACTATAAAGCTATTGAGATTTTTTTTTTGCAACTACCCTCATCAATATTCTGTTTGCACTGTAAGGATCTCTTTCATGAGCACTTCAAAGCGCAGTATTTTTATTGAAAAAAGCTCGTAAAAAAATATTAAACGTAAAACTATCATGCTATTCAATACTTTTAAATGAAAAAACGATAATCTATTGACGACGTTTTTTTACCTAACGTTACGTAAAATAATTATTAAAGCAAGGTTTTTCATACTTTATTCTCAATATTTTTAATAATAAAACATAAATTAAAAACTACTCCAGAATAGAACCTATGTCACGTGACGCCCGGAGGCTCTTTGGTGTTTATTTTCGGGCGCGGCGCGGCGCGTGCCAGTTGCCATGGCAACGCAACGAAATCACCCGATCTGCCCCGACAGAGGCCGAGCCCAGAAAAACCTAGCTGCTTTTGGAAAAATCTTGATTGATTATACGTTTATTATCTATATTTAACTGAAACGTAAACAGATAATGAAAATGTAACGTTTCTAAATTTATAAAAAGTATTTATAATAATAAACAATATGTAAATTGTGTGTAGAGTACGATATATATTATGCAAAGTAGGTAGGCTCTTTGTAACAAATTCGAATTCAGTAAGGGGTAAAACATTAAGTAAATAAAAAAAACTACAGCAGAACTCAACGCTTTGTTATTTCTAATAAACCACGTAAATATATATATTTAATAATATATAACTCATATGTCATAAAGTAAATCATAGTGTAATGGGGCAGTGTCTAACCGTAAGTACGATTGGTTATGAGTCCGATTCCTACTCAGGTCAAATTATTTTATTTGACCTGCTGTGGTAAGAGAAACCACGGCGTTAAGTTCCAATCAACAAGCAATTTATCTTAACATTTAGGTTCTGGTTCTAATTTATTTAAATATATCAAAAAATCGCTTAAATTTAAATTTAGATCTTTAGTTCTAAATATCTGATTATAATTATATATAAATGAGACATAAATAACAATAAGAAATAAATAAAAAAGGTACATACCCAGTCTGTAGTGGATTACATTTTATATTAAAAAAAAATTAGGTTCTGTCTAAATATCCTGCTATACAGGGAGAATGCTTTTGACATGAGGTTGCTTTTTTCGTTATGTTTTATATATATTATTAGTACGTAAGCACGTGTCGTTTAAGTAACACAGTTTTAGACGGTAACTGAAATCCACTGTACATTATCCATTTGAATACTATTTAAATAGAAACTTGATGGCAGATGAAATATAAAAGAAATATAAAAGAACTATAAATTATAATACTTGATTTAAAACTTCGCATCGTGGCGCAGCGGAAGAATAGCTGACTGGAAACGATTGGTGGTGGGTTCCATTCCTACTAGGAAAAGTTATTACATTTAAATAATCTTCATCTCCTAACTCCGGTAAGACAAAGCGCGTCATTGAGTTCTGCGACTCAACACGCAATTTCTCGAAATCTGGGCGGAAAGCATAGTAATGAATTTCTTGATACTAGGTTCTTTCTCATCCTGCTATGCGGGATAAAAGCATCAAGATAAAAAAAATATCTATTCTCTGGTTTGGTAGAACCAAAACTGAAGTTGGATTCTGACAGAATTCAACACAAATGAAGTCCAAGAGTGTATTGACGCTAATTTCAGTATGCAATTTGTGAAAAGGAGTGAAAAGTTTAAAAAATATATTGTATTTGGGATATGTTAAGACATGAAGGAAATTACAGGAGGAATTAAATATTAAGGAATAAAGCCTAACTATATAAGAATTTAATAAAAAGAGAGGAGGAGGAAGAGAGAGGCAGAGGGCGGAGATATTCACCATTGGATTAACGGGGCATTTGCATAGAGCATATTATACGAGAAAAAACGTTCTTATTTGAATGTTACTAGTTACTATTTAATTAAGGTTAAAAAACCTTTTAAAAATATACACTTGTTGTGAGCTTTTCAGCGTTTTTCATATTTTCTTTGAGATCGACAATATTTTAGATTAAATTTTTGAAATATCACCTTAACTTTATATTTGTAATTTTTAAAAGAGCCTGTGATGGTAATCTTAGGTAAATAATTATAGCCAAATTCACTATTACCTCACATGAAACAGGCCACAAAATGCCACAAAAAAAAATCAATATTTCAGAGCCCATTCAGAATAAGACGCCGCGATCCCATAGTTTATAAGCATTCATGCTTCCACTAAACTACAATACCTTTAACGTAATCTACAAAGTGTAAAAACTTACATAACTTCCAACTTTATCGTGCTATTGATAAAGTATTCTCAAAAGGACAGACGCGACTACGGTGCTACGGCGTAGCTCTACGAGTTCTATGATTTGTTGAGCTTTGAGTTGTAATGTAAAGAAGTAAGAGTATAGAGTATAGGGAATTATTGTGTATATATATATATATATATATATATATATATATATATATATATACATATAGAAGCAATGGTGGGTTCGAGTCTGACTCGGGGGAATGATTATATTTAAAATACTACTTTCATTTTTCCACTCTGATAAAACTAAGCGCAGCGTTGAGTTCACCAGTTAACTTAAGAAAGTAAGAAACCGGATTTTTTTTAGCTTCACGCTTTTATCCCGCGTAGCAGTGTAGACAGAAAGTACCTAGTGTCAAGACGCTCCGTTCTTCGCATTCCACCGAATTCGAACCCACACAACCGGTCGCGTTCACAGTCAGACGCTGTCTTACTGCACCACGACTCACCACTAGTGTAGTAAAATATCTTACTTCGCGGAACAAATAAGCTTCACCAATTTTTTTAAGACACTTTAAAAACAAATATGTCGAGGTTGATACTAAAAAGCATTCAGCCAACCATTTTTAATAATTGTAGTAAGTTTTGCAAAAATACTTTTAAAAAACGTATAAAAATTTGAACGAAGCGGGGTTCAAACCCGGCCTTCTTGGAAACCGTACAAGCGCTTTGACCATTAAGCCATGTGTTACCAGCTACGTTAAAATTCTTATACGTTTTGTTACAATTAATTAACGTTGTTAGAAGTAATTAGTTGTTTTTTTTTTAATAATTATTAATATTTGGGTAAATCAATGTTCTTCTTTTTTCTTTATATTTCTTGTTTCATAATGATAATCACCATCAACAATAAGACGTCCACTGCTGAACGTTGGCCTCTCCATAGCAAACTAGTTGGAACGACTATAGCTTTATTTTTATCCCACATAGCAGGGTAGATAGGAACTCCCTAGCGTCAAGATACTCCGTATTTCGCTTTCCAACGAACTCGAGACATTCCGTGTAGAGTGGTGGAGCTCAACGCCACACTTTGTCTTACCAGAGAGAGGAAGTGAAACTAAATTTCTCCAGAGTGGAAAATCAAACGGTTTTAGTCCAACGCTGTCCCACTATACCACGACCGGCCTCATAGATTATGGTAACACCATTATAAAAAATCGTTTAATTTAATGCAATGTAATTTTATTTTATTTATTTTGTATCCGAAATAATCTAAAGAAACGTATAGTCACTGTTCTTCAATGTCCGTCGTATTAGACATTTCGTATTGAGCCCTGGAACTCAACACCACGCTTAACCTTAAGAACCAAAGCGGGGAAACAAATATAATATAATTTAAAATATTCTATTTTTGAGTGTCCATGTTATATTAATAAATAGCAAATATTTAATTAGATACATTTTTCGAAACGCGTATCTCTTCTCTATAGCAACTAACATTAGGATATATATATATATATATATATATATATATATATATATATATATATGTGTATATATATATATATATATATGTATATATATATATATATATATGCACAATCTGTCAATGGGATTAATATTGCGGAATGTAAACTCTTACACTCGGTGTTCAAAATTTGAGTTTCTGAAAGGTATTCTTGTCCCCTTCTACTTCAGTTCTACCTAACTGACCTCACTATTTTATACGAGCGACAGGAAAAGTGAGTTGATTTGATTAATTTTATTTATATTTTTAATAAATTATTTAATATATAAGTTAAAACTATTGTGAGCTTTATATTAATATCGCAAATTATGTAATGTTTTAATTAAATTCTTTAAGATTTTTGACTACATGCTCTATGAAATTTTGAAACGATTGGCTGCCTGTTCGTTTTTACTTAATTCTAATATATTATATGGATATATTTATATAATTACGAATACAAGGTTTGTGCCTAAGTACTGGGAAAGCTACATAAGTGGCTTATACCTGATTACCTCCTTCACAAAATTAGAACAGGTATATAAAGACAAAGAGAAAATATATAACTATATTTTTAACTTCACATTTTTATCCCTCATAACAGGGGAAACCAGAAGTACTTAGTGTCAACACACTCCATACGAATTCGAAACATTGAGTGTTGAGTGGCGTAACTCAACGCCGCGTTCTGTCTTACCAGAGCGAGGAAATGAAAGAAATTTAAATCTAATTATTTCAGCAAGTGAAAATCGAACCTGCAACCAGTCGCGTTTACAGTCAGACGCTGTCCTACTGTGCCACGACCGACCTCAAGAGAAGCTATTTTTAAAATCAATAGTTAATATAATTTAGTTTTTTAATTTTTAAACCTAACGTTTCGATCACTACAGTTATCTGTGATCTTATTGAGACATTTAGAAACGCGGATAATATATAAAGTCAACATAAATATTTGCTCCTCGTGGACCTGGATGATCTATTTATGTACCCTAGGGTCATATATTACAGTCACTAGATGCCCTCTCAAGCTTCGCCATAACATACTTTAAAAATAAAAAACAATTTTCGACATTCTTAATTGTTCATAATTTTCAAAGAAAGTTAAAATCGATTTTGAAATCAACAGTAAAACAATAATAAGATCTTTGATTTACTCGATTGTTACACATTTTAAATGAAACTGTTTTAAACGGTTTAATCGCGTATATTTTGGTATTCGAAAATATATTTTTGAAGTATATAGTCTAGACACTAGGTACATCCTGTCTACCCTGCTGTGCGGGATAAAAGCGTGAAGTTAAAAAAAATATATATTTTCCCTTTCTCTTTATCTTATACCTTTTCTAATTTTGTGAAACACTTAATCAGCTATAAGTCGCTCCAAAAATGTATTTTCGAATACCAAAATATACTCCATTAATCCGTTTAAAAAAATTATATTTAAAATGAATAAAATAATAATTTATGTTACAACTTATTGTTTTTGTTATATATTTAAATTAGAGTTATGTAGTAAGTAGCAAAATCCAATATGGTGTTCATTCTAACCAGCTAAGACCTTTATATGACAGACGTCACATTCAAGCAATTATAATACTTTATCCCGCATAGCAGGGTAGTCAAAGACAACTTAGTGTCCTAACTCCGTTGATTGCCTTCCGCCGGAAATCGAAACATTATGTGTTATGCTTACGAGCTCAACGTTTAGCTTTGTCTTAAGACCAAAGCGAAGAATGACGTAAATTTTAAGTATAATTATTCCCCTAATCGTCGGGATCGAACCCACAACTGATTGTATTTACAGTGATACACTGTCCCACTGCGCCACGATAGCCTCCTATAAATATTAATAATATTTCGTCTAAAATGATCGCATTTTAAGACGTACGAATATCGTTGGCATAGCTCATTTCAGTGTCTAGAGCGACACGGACTGGCATTATTCAGGTCATTCGTCATACGACGTGGGGGCAAGAAATATATTATTTTTATTATTTAGCAGGGGACGTCGGTAAATCACAGTTCTTACAAGCTACGCAGAAATTCGTTTGACGTTTTTTTTTTGTATTTTTACCTTCGGATAGTCTGTTTAAAGTAAATTTTACGGTGTTAAATGAAACTATTTTAAACGGATCAATCGATTAATCCGTTGTCACAGGTAGACAAACTCTCAGTCTACCTGTGACCACAGACTGTTGTAATGTGTTCGAATCGTCGGATTTTGAAAAATGTATTTTTGAATACCAAAATATACGTGATTAATCCGCTTAAAATAATTTTATTTAAAATATGTTATTCGGTTAATCCCCAGTTTAACAGTGGTACATTATGAAGTTTTTTTTTTGGTGTACAAGTATCCAATTACTATGTTATTTCAATACAAATGAACCGAATTACGATTCATTTGACAATTAAAAAAAATATTTAATATGCAGAGATTCTTCTCTGTAACCAGCCTGATATATAAACAATCAAGCCAAAAATATATATTTTTTTACCTTCAATCATATCTTATATGAAAAATATGCCCAGGACCGGGTGGTTGGCGATCTCATAGATCGTGAGGTCATATATATACAGAAGTGTACGGTGTCAGACTCAAAAAAGTAAGTATCCTATGTTTTGTCCTCGGATAAGGAAGACAGAAAACATACGTCATAGCGAGAAATATAGAGATATTACATACTTAACGGAGAAATATGATAATGTGGATTCTTTTTAAAATATTAAATGTTATAATAAAGTTCTTTGAAATTTCAATGAAATATTCACTCAAATAAAATTTTAATTAATCTGATGATGTCTTTAGATAGACTAAATATGGGATAATGATAATATAAAATAATATAAAACCCTTTTTTCTTTCTATGATTGTTCCTGTAACCATTGTCCTATTTATAGTTTGTACTCTAAATATGAATTAGACTTTTCTACACATTTTATTTAAAAAATGAGTTGTATAAATTTATCGTAGAGGTATATTAATTTTTTTTCTAATTTAATGACTTGATATATTGTTATATTAGTTAATAAAGTTACACATAATAAAAGTTATACAGATAAGGCAAAAGCGCCATCTATAATATCACAATACTACTTTTTGACCAGATAACTTAATATTATAATTGTATATTTTGTAAAGACAAACTTTTATAATATTTCCCATACACACAGCTCGCAAAATTATAATATTTTATAAGAAATGTAATATGATTTAGTACGGTATAATAATATTATAACGATTTTCTGTCATTATCTGTATTTTTATTATTCTTTAATGTCAAAATGAAATTTGACGTTAATCAAACCTCAAAAATCTACTTTGGTTATTGGTTATTTTATTTTTTCTATTAAAACAATGTTCAATTAAATAGAAATTAAAGAAAGTTTTGATTCTAAAATATTATAAACATGATTAGAGCCGGCCTACAACGCATAGCTAGTGTGTTTAATACTCAAGGTAAATTAAATTTTAATGCAATAATGTATATCTTTCCACATTTCGAGTTTAAAATATAAATATTTAGTGTTATTATTCTAAAAATTAGATCCACTGAATTTGTTGCGTACTTGACTTTTAGAACTTAAAGCATGTAAATTGTTATTTTGACTTTCAGGCGGTATTCTATCAAGATTTATTACTCAAAATGCACCAGCACAAACCTCTGCAGTCCCAGAGACTCCTAAAGACGTGATCGACACTTGTAACAAGTTAATAGAGTCTAAATCATCCCGCAACTTTGCCATAGTACATCTACTGGGAAAGCAATGGCGCGTTACTGACGGCGATCTTTTAGTTGTCGAAGGTTATTGGCCCCCAAATATTGGTGATAAGATTACTTTGGACAAAGTATTATTGGCTGCATCCAAAGATTTTTCCTTAATTGGAAGACCGTTGGTCCAACCTGGTCTTGTCACTGTTACCGCTACAATTATTTCTAAAGGCCTTTCACACACAAGAACCCATTTCAAAAAGAAGAGAAGGAAGCAGTTCATGAGAATTAACTTCCAAAGAGCTCAACAAACTATGTTAAGAATAAACTCTGTAGAAATAGCTAATAAAATTAATGAAGCTCCTAAAAATGTATTTTAAGGGCAAACTTTTAGAACAGTATAATAATAATTAGTGTAATAAAACAAGTTAATATGATTTCAAATCTTTATTTATTTACGACATTCCATTTTCCTTAATTCATAATCTTTTCACTAAAATATATACAATTTTATCAACTTTCATTAAATCTAGGTAAGTTGTTTAAATTATCCTAAATAAATATTAAATAACTTATTATATACATAATAATAATCAGCTTTTAAATTTTACATTATCACAATATGTTTGAAATAAAACCTTATGTTCCTCCTTCAGAAACCTCTTCATGCCCTTAAATAAATAAAACAGTCTTTTGTTTTCTAATAGTTCAGTCAAAATGTTAAGAAAAGTGTTATAGTCACCATTTTTTTTATACAAAGATATGGCCAGCTGAAACTTCTTATAGCTCTCTGTATCCAGTAGCGTTTTTATTTCTTTAACAAAGTCGATAAGGGAAGATGGTGCCACTCTTTCTTCAGGCATTGGGTGCAGTTCACCAGATTCTTTTAAATTTTCTTCGAAGCCAAAATTTTTAATCTTCAGTTTCTTTTTCTTGGATGCAGCAACAACGTTAGCTTCCTCTGCATTACGTTTATGAATCGTCACTAAGGACTGTGTAGATTGCACACTATCGCTAGAAGAATCTAGAGCACTAAACAGATCTTTGGTTTCTTTAGGCTTAAATTCGTTAACATATGCAGAGGCTTGAGCATTTTTATAAAATTCCATCGAAAAATCAGCATAAACTTCATTTGAATTTGGATATTGTTTTACAGATTTTTTATTTGGAACTAACCTAGTGTTTGTTGTGGGGAATGAAACTCCAGCTAAGCTAGTTGAAGTACTTTCTTTATAGTTTATATTGGCTTCATGTGGAAGTAAAGCCTTTAGTTTTGGTGAAGGCAGCGTAGCCTCAGCGCTTTTAAAAAATCTACATACCTCACTAAGAGATTCACCAAATTTATTTGATAACTTTATAAGATCTCTCAACCAAGCAGACAGTTGGTTTTTTAATCTAGGATTATTAAATCTATTATCACAAAGTAAAATTGCACCATAGTCATGTTGATGACGGATGACTCTACCGATTGCCTGGTTTACAGCTCTAGTAGCTTCTAAGGAGTACCATTCATCTCCTGATAGAAACTCCTTGTCTTTAACCCTTAGTTCTTCTAAATACTTCTTTTTTAATATAATCCTTGGATCCTTAAGAGGTGGAAATGGCAGACCAGTTATAATAACAGCCCTTCCGTTCATGTCAGCAAAATCTAAGCCTTCAGATACTTTACCCCTACATACTGCCATGAAACAAGCACCCTTAGTTGTAGGGTCAATAATTTTACTATAGTAATCATTTATTATCATATTAAATGTGTCTTTTCTTTGAGGCTCAACAAAAATTGGTTTTAAATTATTTATACTAGACCAGATACCTTCAGTTTGCCAAGCTTCCTGACACTTTGTCATAATAGGATATGACGGAAAGAAAACAAGCAAACCATCTGGAATTACACGGCAGTAACTTAATATAGTCCTACCTAATGATGAAATGTACTTAGGGTTATCTCTATTTTGATAACTTGAATTAAGCTGCACAGAATCAGGACCCTGTCCTATGATTTTAACGCAAATTTGATTTGACTTTACTATATGAGGATTTTCTAATTGCACACCAATCGGTATGCCAAGTTCTGAGATGAGAGGTTTTAAAGGTGCCAATGTACCACTCGTCAAAATTATACTTCTAACATTTTGGTCTATTAGCTGTTTCATACCGAACCCTGGACTAAAACACCAGTAGCTGAGCACTCTTTCTGCAGTTTTGTTGGTACCAGTTTTTAAAGCACCCCAACTGTCAGATTTTTTATTATTTTTCTTATCCTCAATATGGATATGGACTTTATAACACATTTTTATTCTCTCCTTATAAGCATGCGAGATACCGCTAAAAACAACATTCAATAAATCAACAATCTTCTGAAGCCCCACACCTTTTCTTTGAAATGGAGATGCACTTGCTGTAGAAAGATACTGTATTAGATTTTCTATCAACGTTATAACTGATGTATGATTATGGTCTTTTATTTCAGCTTGATTAAGAAGTTCAAATATAAAGCCGCCGGGATAAGTTGTCCCTTCCGATCCAATTGGGATTTCATCAACTGCCTTCTCCAAAGCAAGCATCATCTCTTTTAAAATACATAAATCATCACATGTAAAATCTTTCGCCTGATTATTATCTAAGGTCATATCTAACTGGTCATCAGTACTATCTACAAATGATCTCATTATATAAGTTATTTCATCGATGCATAGTGCTATATCCGTAGTCCTGATCTGTAAAGAAGCAGACTCTTCGCACATTTTCTCCACATTATGTGCCTCATCAAGAATTATAATATTGTTGAGGAGTTCAACACCATTGGCTTTTCTTGATTTTGGATCTAATAAATAATTGTATGGCATGAAAATTATATCAGCATCCTGTTTTAACTCTTTAGATAAATAATATGGACAGCATTTTAATTTTTTCCCAACTGAAACTAAGTCTTCGATGTCCAAAATCTCATCACCTTTGACTGACCTATCATCCTTTTTGGATTCAACGTTGTTGTAAAAATGACAAGTCCTAGTTTTCACTTTTAACTGGCACATGTGTACTTTATTCATATTATTAGTTTCTTTAGACACTTCAGGATGAATACACATTTGATCTCTTGAACCGAGAACTGAGGCTTTAACATGTTTGTAACTTGATCTTTTCAACTCTTGCATTGCCTGTGTTAATTGTGAATGTGTCCGTGAAGAGTAGATGATTTTTGGCATGCCCCAGGACGTGTTGTCTTTAGGCTTACTACCACCACCTGCTTTAAGACTGTCTCGAAGAGAACCACTAAACGATCCACTGTGTTCAGAAAAATTACCAAGTTGCGCATTCATTTGTAACTGCGCCTTCTTTACCATTAACCAAGCTAAAGAGGAACATAACAGACTGAGTGTTTTTCCTGTTCCTGTAGGTGATTCTAATAAGGCATTTGTATTATTTTGTAAACTCTGAATAACTTTTTCCATGTATGCTTTTTGCACATCATATGGTTCGAAGGGAAAGGTCACTGGGATTCCATATATCATTACTTCAGGCATTTTGTCTAAGTAAATAAAAAATATATTTCACTAATTAAACCTACTACTGCTACCAAATATTACGTTTTATGATATAAATATTCGAAATTTGAAACGTCTAATACGAATACACACATTGTCAATGTCAAAATTCTTCTTCCCGCCAAAATTCATACTGTACAATATAGGTATATTAACATGAAAGTCACAAACACTCCTCTTTATAAAAATGTTAAATTAATTTTCTCATATATTCCTATGACTATATTAATTTAATTTATTATTTTAGTCACAAAAATACATAACACATGTAAAAATATTACATAAAATATAAATTTTATAAACAATGCTTTTACTGAAGAATTTCGACATTTAAAAAATGACAGCATTAAAGTGTATAACCTCTAATTCATATTACATATGTCATTGAAGTAAACAAAACATTGCACATGCTAATAAATATTATAAAATGGTATCCGTAAAACAAGTTTACACATCTGTTGCTTGCAACCGTTGTCCTGAAATAGCAGACTGGAACAAACAAGGAATAATTTGTTTTGGTGCTTCTAACGCAGTAGTTATATATGATACGGTGCGCAATATTTTCCTTTCATATTTTCAAAACTCATATATTCGTATTCTCATTTATATATGCTTTTCTCAAACATTGTCTTTTCGTAAATATTTCATTTATTATTCACTGTTTTATGCAATTATTATAGTTTAAATAAAAATAAAAACATAATGGAGTAACTAAAAAGTAATAACATTTTTAATTTTCAGAATGTAAAAGGCGCAGATCCATTAACAGTGTTAAGTCATCACAAATCAAAAGTAAACTCAGTTAAATGGCTACATAAATCTGATAATAGTTGTACAGAACTGCTCTCATGTTCAGCAGACAAGACTGCGGCAATATGGACTTTGGAAAATGGCACTTGGATAGTTTCCAGCATCTTATCAGGGCATAGAGATGGAGTGACTTGTATAACTGGATTGTATGTTGGAGATGATTTGATAGTTTACACTGGATCAATTGATTCTACAGTCAAAGTATGGGAATGTAAAAATGGTAAAATATTATCAGTTAAAACATTAAATTTATCTAGTTTTGGTAATTTATGAAGTTATATTGTGTCAAAAAATTACATATTTAAAATACTGTAACTTATAAACAATTTTGTTTTAAAAAAAATATTTATTTTCATGTTAGTGTGGAGTAAATATTTCAATTTAAATTTGCCCCATTTTTCAGTATCCAATTAAGTTGAATTTATAATATATGTTCAATACTATACAGATATTATATACAATGCAATACTATATATCTACAGAATTATTAATCAAAATAGGCCACCAGTGTTTAAAAATATATTTTTGTTACTGATTTAGTTCTTTTTTTTAATTTTCCAGGTATAACATTTCTGAAACAAACTATAGATCTACATTCGGGGCTATGTCTAACTCTTCAAGCACATATTTTACCGATTGCTAATAAGCCAATACTGTTCTGTGCACTAGATGACCATAAGATACACATTTTCGCTGAAAGTAATGAATATCATAGAGTCCATACTTTAATTGGTCATGAAGATTGGGTCAGAGGGCTAGACGTTATAACTGTTGGTAAGACTTGTATTATATTACTTGATTTAGTGTAAAAAGTTATAAAAAGAGTAATGAATGAATAGGTCCTGGTCTAAAGCACCACACTGAGTGGCTGATATAACCCTTGGGTCAGCAGATTCATTTCCTTGTCTATTTAGTTGAGTTTCATCATTTTTAGCATGTAGGAAAGTTTGTTCTCCGCTTTCTTCTTCACTAAATCAAGACATTGTATCAATTGGCGGATCTTAACACTGTGCTATGTCTTACCAGGACAGCTAAATAAACATAATTAAATTTAAACATTCCCTAAGACAATCAAACTCACAATACCTGTGCCACAATGATCTTATTCTTGTTTTTCTTTATATCGACAATCATTTTAGATGCCACAACAATAATGCTAGCGTCAGCATCTCAAGACACTTACATCAGGCTATGGAGAATACAATGCCATGAAGAACAAGTGGTTTCAGGTATCAAAGTTGAAGAGAAGGTGTTCCAAGGTTATGATGTGACCTGGTCGGTGAAGCTGGATGCTGTTCTTGCAGGGCATGAGGGTTGGGTGTATGGTGTTCAATGGGAGAAGTCTTTTGATAATGGTAAGGGAACGGTAAGGGTTTTTGTTACAATCTAAATATTGCCTTTTTTTATTAATATAATATTTAATGCACTACAGACTGCATCTGTACCTTTTTTTCCTTATTATAATTTATTTTTCATTTACATATAATTATAATCAACTACTTAGAACTAAAGATCTTTATTTAAATTTAAGCGAATTCTTAAAACATTTATATAAATTATTTTCATATTAAACATATAAAGCTAAACATATTTTAAAATAATGAAGATTTAATCTGGGTTTAGGTGTGTGGTATTTGGTGGGAAAAGGGCATGACCGCTATGGTGGAGGATGTGACCGTCTTGTTTCCATCTTCTATGGCCATCTTTAAATTGTATTCCACTGTCCCTTTTGTCATTACCTTCATTGCATTAGACTCGAATAGATAGATTTACCTGATACCAAGGACTACTGTAATGTGTTTAACATGTCGGGTTTTTAAAAATGTATTTTCGAATACCAAAATATACGCGATTAATCTATGTTTCAGATGATTTTTATTTCTAAAATGACAATACAATTATTGCTTATTATGATGTTAAGGCAACCTTCGTATTGTTTCAGTGTTTAAATAAAAAAAAAAACTAAATATTTTTTTACTTACATATTCATGGTAAACGTCGTATTTGTTTGTTGTCAAATGTTTTTTGGTTTTTTTGATTTTGGTGTGGGTTCGAATCCTGGTGCGTTCAAATTTTTATACAATTTTAAAAATTATTTTTACTGAACTAAGGCTGTAGTTTTACCAAATTTTAGGTATTTTGTAATAAAATATATATTTTTTATTTATTTATTATATATAAATAAACAAACATATTATAATTGTTACAGACAGACAGCCTTTTTACCGTCTTTTATCGTCATCATTGGACAAAACTATAATAATCTGGCAGCCGGAAACTCACGGGGGTGCGTGGGTGGAGAGTGTTCGTGTGGGTGAAGTGGGGGGAAACGGGCTAGGGTTCTACGGTAGCAGATTCGGACCCGATGCTTTTTTGGGACACGGATATAATGGATCGCTACATATATGGAAACTGGATAAGGTATGTTTTTTTATATATAAAATTTTATTACACTGGGTCTGTACGTTTTTTCCATATTGTTATTTATCTCTCATTTGAATGTAATTATATTCGGCTACATTAAGGATATGGCTGTTAGTACTAGTTCCAATGAGTTTTTTGTGCGTATGTGTGATTGTGTGTGTGTGTATGTGTGACGTAATAATAACATTGTATCTGTCAATGACAAATGTATGTAATATGTGTGTGTGTGTGTGTGTGTGTGGGCGTGTGTGTATGAACTAAAACCTATATTTATATATAAGCCAGTTTTTTAAACAATTAAATTATTTTAATTGTACTTTATATAAATTTTTAATATTAATAATCAATATTAAATATAGAAAAAGATACTTTGTTTGAAATATTGCATAACTTATGTTAGCAATATCTAAGTAATATGATAAATGCGAATGTTTGTTATTCTTTCACAAAAAAAAAACCTATTGAACAAATTTTTTTTAACAACACGCCACGCGATAGAAACCACCAGCGGTAGTATTGTTTTATTTTTATTTTTTATGTCATACTTGTATAGTGGGGTGAACTTTATTCTATACGCTTGTTGTGTGGCGGAACTCAACGCCGCGTTTTTTTGTTCCTTCGATATATTTTTTCACAATTTCACAGGACACCAACCAATGGCGTCCAAGTGTGGTGATTGGGGGCCATTTCAGTGGGGTTGAAGATATCAAATGGGAGGGACAAGGGAGGTATTTAGTTAGCGTGTCTCTAGACCAGACTACAAGGCTGCACGCGCCCTGGAGTAGAAAAGATGGTGAGTGGAAATTTAAAATATTGCAATAGAGTAAAATATAGAATTCTTTATTAGAATTAGTGTGTCTTAAATACTTATAGATATGTTTTATATATTTTTATAGATATTATGTTTTTAAGTTTCTTTAAGCAGTTCATAAAACACCTTTGCGATTTTAAATGAAACTAATTTAAACAAATAATATATATAAATTAATAACATATAAATTAATAACATATATATATATATATATAAAGGCCGGTCGTGGCGCAGTGTGACAACTTCTGACTGTAAACGCTATCGGTTGTGGGTTCGATTCCCACTCGGGGGAGTGATTATATTTAAATTATTGTCACTTCCTCGCTTTGGTAAAAAGACAAAGAGCGGTGTTGAGTTCCACCACCCAACACGCAATGCCTCGAATTCGTTGGAGAGCGAAGTACGGAGTGTCTTGACATGCGGGATAAAAGCGTGAAGCTAAAAACAGAAAAAATAAATAATATATAAATATTTTTGTATTCTCAGGTCAAAACGTTTAGTATACCAAAATGAACGTGATTAATCCGTTTAAAATAGTTTCATTTAAAATCGTGAAAATCAAATATCTTATTAACTAACTAAACTACTAATACTAATATAAAGGCACAGACGCAATATATTTGACATATAAAAAAATCTTTCTTTATATATATATATATATATATATATATATATAAATTGATTTCTCCATCCAACAGGTCAAGGTAGAGAATGGCATGAAATATCCCGCCCCCAAGTGCACGGATATGACATGGCGTCCATCGCCTGCGTGAGCTCGACGGTGTTCGCTTCGGCCGCTGAGGAGAAAGTTATAAGGGTGTTTGAAGCTCCTCACAATTTTACTGTTAACTTCAAGAATATTGTTGGCAGTGAGCTGGTGGTGGAAGGGACGAAAGGTGTGGGTTTTGGTGTTTTTTTTATTTTATAGCTTTATCCCGCATAATCAATTTTCAGTCCAATCGGACACTGGGAAGTGGTGGTGGGTGAGGTTAAGCTTGCAAGGTTTCATATACATATATTAATTAAGACGGCAAATTGAATGTGGCATAGTGAGGCACTGTCCAATTGTAAACGCGATTGGTCGTGGGTTCGAATCCCACTTGTGGGAAATGATTAATGTTTTTTTCATTTCTTGGCCCCAGTAAGACCACGCGTGGCGTTCAGTTCGTCAGTCAACGCAATGTCGAGTACATTACTGTTACTGTTGGATAGCAGTCAGCAGAGTGTCTTGACACTAGGTTGTCTCTGATTACCTGCTATGCGGGATAAAGCGTGAAGTGAATGAGTGATACAAAAGGAATAACAAATATGATAAATAATTTCAGGTCCTGAAGGAGCATCAGTCCCGTCATTGGGTCTGTCCAACAAAGCTGTCTTCACAGACGAAGACCAAACTAATGGAGACGAAAACGATGGGTATTTTGTACCTATGGAATTACATGGTGATTATATATATATATACATATATATATATATATATATATATATATATATATATATATATATATATATATATATATATATTATTTTTTTTAATTCTTTATCATAACAATCTGTACGCCGTGTACCGTGTGCGCCTGTCATGGCGCAATGGGACAAGTTCTGACTGTAAATGCGATCGGTCGGGGGTTCGATTCCCACTCGGGTGAGTGATTGTATTTAAAATTAGTTTCATTTCCTAGCTTTGGTAAGTCAAAGCGCGGCGTTGAGTTCCGTAGTATCCCGACACTGGGTATTGTATATGCAAGATGAATCATGTTTTTTTGGATCCCTCCCCCAACCAACCGCGATTAGAGACCATAATATAATATAATATTATTAATTTCTCAGAACCACCAACAGAGGAAACGTTAATGCAAAACACACTGTGGCCGGAAACGCAAAAATTGTACGGGCACGGCTACGAGGTGTACTCGCTCAGTGCGAGTCCCGACGGGGAGCTGCTCGCCTCCGCCTGCAAGGCGTCCAGCGACGCGCACGCCGCCGTCATACTGTGGTGAGCGAGGGGATAGTGCGCGCGTGTGTGTGTGCGTGTGTGTGTGTGCGTGTCATTCTGTTTGAGTGTGTGTGTGTTTGTAAGTATATGTTAGTGTACTGTCTCAGTCGGTCGCGACGCATTCTTGTTTGTGTATATTTGTGTTTGTATACGAACTGTAACACGTGTTAAAAGCTCTAGTTGTGCCAATATTTAATAAAAGTTAAAAGTGTGCGAGTTTTCTCAGCGTACACAATGTAGTACTGATACCGACGTTGTTATACGGCAGTGAACTTGGGTGTTTCAAAAGAGGAATGAAAGGAAGATAAATGCAGTAGAGATGAGATCTCTTCGTCGGATATGCGGAGTCAGTTTAGCTGACCGTATATGCAGCGAGGAGATACGCAGAATCGCAGGTGTAAGCGTGAATGTCACAGTAAGGATGAATAAGAACGTGCTCAGGTGGTTTGGGCACGTTGAAAGAATGGTAAGAAAGATTTATGATGCCAAGGTGAGGGGTACGAGAGGTCGGGGGAGACCTCGGTTGACCTTCGAAAACACTGTATCGAAGATACTGGAGGAAGGTCACGTAAAAAGTATGAGGACCCCCCGAAGGGCATGCATAAAGAGGATAATGACTGTGGACGAGGCGAAAAAGGTATGCAGGGACCGTAGCGTCTGGCGCTCCGTACTCTGACTACCCCGCCAGGGATGAAGCGTGTTTTCTCAACCTATAATTAATCTACAACTGGATTCGAACCTAATAATTTAATAGTATTTACATATTAAAATGTGAAATTTTTACCTGATTTCAGGGAAACCAAAACCTGGCAACAAATACAGCAGCTAATCTCCCACACGCTAACTGTCACTCAGCTGTCATTCTCGCCTGACAGTCAGCGCCTGCTATCAGTGTCACGTGACCGCAGATGGACGCTATTCCACAGGGTAGCGGGGTCGAATCACTTCGAAATTGAAGCTAACACAGACAAGACTAATGGCGTACACTCCAGGATTATATGGTGTTGTGCTTGGGCGTCGGACAATAGTGCTTTTGCGACCGGGTCTAGAGATGGAAAAGTAAGATAATTTCATATAAAAGGTTTAAAAATACTCCAATTCATTGTGTTGCTTGTCGGAACTTAACGCCGCGTTTTGTTTTTGACAAAGGAAAAAGGTAGCCCGGACACACCGTTCTCTACTTTTCAATCGAGACATCGTGTTGCTAGAAACGCGAACATTAACTCCGTGATATGTTACCACAGTAGAGAAATGTTAATAAATTGAATGTAATCTTTCCCAAAAAATGGGGATCGAATTCGGAACCACTCTCTCATATAGTCTATTAACTCAAGTTTAATCAAATAAATCTCAATTCAAAAAACTTATACAAACTCATTTTTCTTAATTTAACATCTCTTAATTATTATTGTATCATTCTAAAATAGAAATTACCTGAGTTACTCTCTGTTATATCAGATATCTGCCTGTAAAAGTCCCATCAAAGACGGACAAGTCGTTCCAGATATAAGCTGGAACAAACAAACACACAGAAAAAACAAATTTAATATTACAAAATGGATACTCAAATTTTCTTTTATTCATATAGATTAAATTATAGATAAATAAAGACAAAACTAAATTAATTAACAAAATTTAGTATTTAAATGTACTTATTTTATTTATTATATATTCCTTTTTCAGGTTTGCGTTTGGTCCAAAACTGATACACTAAGTAATTCGTCGCTCAAAAATTATAGTCTTGTTGGTAAGTGACATACAGAGGGTTATCAATGAGTAATGCTTCACGCTTTTATTCCGCATACCTAGTGTCAAGACACTCCGTATTCCGTTTTCCGCCAAATTCCAGACATTGTTTGTTGATTGGTGGAACTCACCGCCACTCTTTATCTTACCAGAGCGTGGAAATCAATATAATTTAATTATAATCACTCCCCCGAGCGGGTGTCGAACTCACAACCGATCGCGTTTACTTTCAGACACTGTCCCACTGCGCCACAACCGTCCTCAACAAGTGTAATGATAATCAAGTATTTCAGGAAAGCACAAAAAATCCAAATTATTATTTATCCGCTCGTTCAAAATCGGTAAAGCCGTTCCAGATATTAGTCGAAACAAACCTATACACAGATGGACGGACAAATGTTATAAATTAAACATATATTAAATAAAAAGTGTTTTTTTTTAATATTACAAACAGACACTCCTAAAAAAAGCAAATAATCAAATGTTAATTTTTTTTCTCATATAACATTCAAAAAAGTAATTTAATTATAACCTAAATATTTCCTTCTTCTAGGTAAAGCCCTAGAAATCCCCAATGGTTCAGTGACAGCGTTGGATTTCGCACCGAACACATCCGAGCGTATCGTTGCAGTTGGGTTCGAATCTGGTGTTATAAGGATTTATAGCTTTGATGGTGTTTGGAGTTTACTTCATGAAATGGATAATAGGTAAATATTGAAATTCAAGACACTCCGTACTTCGCTTTCCAACAAATTCGAGACATTGCGTGTTGAATGGTGAAACTCAACGCCGCACTTTGCCTAAAACAACAGCGAGGAAGTGAAAATAATTTAAATATAATCACTCCCCCGAGTGGGGATCGAACTCACAACCGATCGCGTTTACAGTCAGACGCTGTCCCACTACGCCCCGACTTACTTTATTTATTTATTTTAATTACATAGTATTCCCTTTTGAATAGTTAATCTTACAGCTTAGAATGATAATAGTGCAAAATGCATAATAATTACTAATAATTTTAATTTTTGAGGCCGGTCGTGGCGCAGTGTGACAGCGTCTGACTGTAAACGCGACCGGTTGTGGGTTCGATCCCCAATCGGGGATTATATTTAAGTTACTTTCACTTCCTCACTCTGGTAAAGACAAAGCGCGGCGTTGAGTTCCACCACTCAACACGCAATGTCTCGATGTCGGTGGAAAGCGAAGTACGGAATGTCTTGACATTAGGTACTTTCTGTCTACCATAATATGCGGAATAAAAGCGTGAAGCTAAAAAAAAAAAATAATTTGATATCTAATCACTGGTTGTTACCACAACATTGTTAATATTGTCATGATTACATGACAATATAAAATAATTATATGTATCTCAATTCGAAATTCCCGGGACAAATAAAAATTTTATAAATTCCCGATAAATCGAGACACCCTAGCGGGGATGGTTTTCGCCTTGTTAATATAAATAATTATAATACGATCTTTGATTGAAGTCGGTCGTGGCGCAATGGGACAGCGTCTCACTGTAAAACGCGATCGATTGTGGGTTCGATCCCCTTTCGGGAGAGTGATTATATTTAGTATTATTTTCATTTCCTCGCTCTGGTGAGAAAAAGTGCGGCGTTGAGTTCCGCCACTCAACACGCAATGTCTGGAATTCGGTAGAAAGCGAAGTGCGGAATGTCTTGACGCTAGGTACTTCCTGTTTACCCTGCTATGCGGGATAAAAGCGTGAAGCTAAAAAAAAGATCTTTTGTTTTTGTGATTTTTGCACATTTTAAATGAAACTATTTTTAAACGGATTAATCGCGTTTATTTTGGTATTCCTAAATACATTTCCGTGATATTTGAACATACAGTCCGTTTACTTATGTAGTGTTCGAAACGGCAGGTTTTCGAAAATGTATTTTCGAATACCAAAATATACGCGATTAATCCGTTTAAAATAATTTCATTTAAAATAAATAATTGTGTTATTTTTAGCATTGCTCACCATTTAACTGTGAAGAGATTGTTTTTCAAACCAAAACCTCAGGATGACAGAAGTAAAGAATTGGTGCTCGCAAGCTGCGGTAGTGACAATTTTGTTAGGATATACAGTCTAACTGTTTTATAAATAAATGTAATTTATATAAATTTATTATAATATGCGTTTTATTTCCTATTGTTTTGAATTGTAAGTTTTAATTTTAGATCAAAAACAGCTTCACTACCCGCAAGTCACCGTTGATCAATTTCCGATATCATTTTAATGGATATTTACGTTCATAATTAGCTGGAGTTCTGTTCCACTACTTTACAAACAGTATCTGAAATATTAACGGAAAACCGCTGACATATTTTGTATGGTGTTTGACTACCTTTCTATGCAGTATGAATCTTCACGATTCGAGTCTTAAAAAAAATATCATATAACTCGAAGTTGGTAGAAAGTAAAGAATGGAATCGAGTACGTTACAAGTAGTTGAATTAATAAAAATTTAAAATCAAAAGGAAAGCAGAAACAGAAAGATGAAATTTTTATATTATATTCAATTTTTAGTAAACCTTTGCAGTTAGTGCCTGATAATTCTTTTTTTTTTGAGTTTAAAAACATTTAAAATAATAAATTGATATATTCTCATCCTAGTTTTAATTATGTAATGATATTACTGTAAGTTGTATTATCTTTTTTTATTTATCAATCACATTAGTAATTGCAATTTGAAAATACTTTATATGGCAATACTTAAAAGCACTAACCTTTCACTACAGATAAACGAATAAAAAATTCTATTATTTTAGTGTCGTACCAATTTTATGTCTAACTCATAATATGTGAATCAAACTCGATATTGTTATAAGTTATTTAGGACAATATCGATTTTAAGTTTTTATTTTAGCTTATTTAGCATGTCCATTTTATGTAATTTTATGATAACTGTATTTAGAAAACATTTTTGAAAAAACGTATAAAAATTTGAACGCAGCGGGACTCGAACCCGCGCCTCTTGGATACCGTCCAAGCGCTCTGACCGCTAAGCCATGCGTTCTACTACCAACTGCGTTGAAATTCTTATACGTTTTTGTTACAACTTATTTATGTTGTTAGCATCTCTGTAGAGAGATTTTTACAAATTTCTACTACTTAAAGATTATTAAGAAATAACCTTTAACAAGAGAGATTGCTATTTTATTTTAATATTTACTATTTTTAAAGTGTTATTCCACACTTAGGATTAGAAAACATTTTTGAAAAAACGTATAAAAATTTGAACGCAGCGGGACTCGAACCCGCGCCTCTTGGATACCGTCCAAGCGCTCTGACCGCTAAGCCATGCGTTCTACTACCAACTGCGTTGAAATTCTTATACGTTTTTGTTACAACTTATTTATGTTGTTAGCATCTCTGTAGAGAGATTTTTACAAATTTCTACTACTTAAAGATTATTAAGAAATAACCTTTAACAAGAGAGATTGCTATTTTATTTTAATATTTACTATTTTTAAAGTGTTATTCCACACTTAGGATTAGAAAACATTTTTGAAAAAACGTATAAAAATTTGAACGCAGCGGGACTCGAACCCGCGCCTCTTGGATACCGTCCAAGCGCTCTGACCGCTAAGCCAAGAATTTCAACGCAGTTGGTAGTAGAACGCATGGCTTAGCGGTCAGAGCGCTTGGACGGTATCCAAGAGGCGCGGGTTCGAGTCCCGCTGCGTTCAAATTTTTATACGTTTTTTCAAAAATGTTTTCTAATCCTAAGTGTGGAATAACACTTTAAAAATAGTAAATATTAAAATAAAATAGCAATCTCTCTTGTTAAAGGTTATTTCTTAATAATCTTTAAGTAGTAGAAATTTGTAAAAATCTCTCTACAGAGATGCTAACAACATAAATAAGTTGTAACAAAAACGTATAAGAATTTCAACGCAGTTGGTAGTAGAACGCATGGCTTAGCGGTCAGAGCGCTTGGACGGTATCCAAGAGGCGCGGGTTCGAGTCCCGCTGCGTTCAAATTTTTATACGTTTTTTCAAAAATGTTTTCTAATCCTAAGTGTGGAATAACACTTTAAAAATAGTAAATATAACTGTATTTTTCAATAAAAATACTAAAAGTGATAGTGGAATATTTTAATAACTTATTATAAAAATCGATTTTATAAGAGCGATCGACCCAAATATAATCGTTTTCGACAATCGGAATTCGTAAACACTAAGATCAACAAGTAGCAACTAGCACATCACTAGTTAGCTATTGTGATAACTCAATAGTAGTACACAAATATATTACACACAAAATTTAGTTTTATATTGCGCTTTCAACAAACATTACGAAATGAAAGTGTGCCAAAACAAAATAAGAAGTGATTTATTATAGTTTATTATAAAGTGGCGGCAATATGGTCGTCGATCTCACCGCCGTGCCGTTGTCTGCACTCTCAAATGAATCTCGTAATATATTATCTTCTCGATTAAATCCAAAAAAAGTGATACCCATCGTCGGGCCCGACCAATTACCGAGGCACAGGTACTTGTGTTATATCCATTCATTTATAAATTACGTCTACATAAAGCCATTAACATTGACATATTGCTTATTGAGAAACAACAACAATCTCTCTTAATTAATTGGATGTCCTCTTTCTGCTGAAGTCTTTGTTAATACTGACCGACAAAATTTATGTTTACAAAATTTTAAATAACTATTTTTGATTTTGTATTCATATTTAATTGGTTTTACGTAAAGATTTCAAAAAGAAAAAATCTACATATCATTAGAAAGTAGTTTACATTAACAAATAACATTACGTTTGTCCTCAATAGCATCTAAAACGTATATAAAACAAGAATTATATTGAAAATTTATTTACAAAGATAATCATAAATTTTATAATCTTTAATTTTGAATTGAAATTTAATTGAATTCTAGAGATTGGCGAGGATTAGCCTCACTCGCTCAAATATCGACAGAAGTTGCAGCTAGTATAAATGACTATCCCGACAAAACAGCAAGGGTATTGGAGATATGGTCAAAATATACCAATGGCTCATCGACAATAGCTAAACTTTTAGAATTCCTACAATTAATAGACAGGTTTGATGTCTGTGAAGACTTAATAGATCTCCATAAAGAAAACAAGCTTATAGGTGAGGTTTTTCTACTTATATTAATATAAAATTACATCTATAAAAAGACACTGTCATTAGTTTAGTAAACATTATTAAAAATCTTATATTATAAAGAGCCTATTCTAGGTGAATGTTAAATATCTTTTTATATCTAATTTAGCAAAACATCTTTAAAATTATATTCATATTATAATAGTCAAACTTGATCAAATCTGTAAGGTTATGAGAGAACCTAGTTTCAAGACAAGGTTTCCTTCTATCCAAAATATATATATTGAGTTGAGTGAAGGTATTCTATGCACTTTGGATTGACAAAGAATTACTTAAAATAATTAATAAATAAAATAATACAATAATACATTCCACCACTCAACATCCAATGTCTCGAACTCTGTACAAAGCTAAGTATGGAGTGTCTTGACACTAGGTACTTTCTGTCTACCCTGCTATTCGGGATAAAAGTGTGAAGTTAATACAAATCCAAGTCCTATAATATAATAAACAGTGTGTTATAATAAAGCCATTACAACCACTAACTATTAAAGATTACTGGCAGTCTTGAAAAATTACATAATCTGTTTCAAATCAAATTATTTATTATTACATATTTGAAAGAAAAATCAAATTTTGAAATTGTTACTCCTATATGATGCAATGTTATGATTCTAGGTTCGATTCCCACTCAAAACATTATATTTATATTATTTTTAATGAGTTTCTTAATTTGAAGAAAGTTAAAAAATAGAATATCACAACACTAGGTTCTCTTAGGCTGCCTGTCTACATAAGGGAGGTCCATATGAGAAGCCTATACTGATTTTGATGTTGCTTATTGTTATTTAAATATATATATATATATATATATATATATATATATATATATATATATATATATATATATATATATATATATATATATATATATCTATATATATATATATATATATATATATATATATATATATATATATATATATATATATATATATATATATATATATATATATATATATATATATATATATATATATATATATATATATATATATATATATATATATATATATATTTATGTATATATATATATATAAACTTCTTTTTAATAATAAATCAGATATAATCATAGTGATGTGCATAAATATTTTTGTACCAGATTTGAGATAGCTATCTAATTAATTGATTAATTATTGTCTGTATTATATTACAATATAATCCTACATTGTCTACAAATTACCTTATCAGTATATTATTATCATTTGTACGCAAATGTTAAGGTAAAAGTGTTATTACTTAATGAAGGGCTTGATAAACAAATGTTTGTTTGCTAAGTCTTTGAAAATGAATGTTTTTTTTTATCCTGGTAATCTAAAGTGCGGCGTTAAGTTGCGATAGTCAACAGGTAGTGCCTTGACACTAGTTTCTCTCAATATATAATATATACTATAATTTAAGCAAGCGAAAGTTGTGTACAGATTATAGTAGATCATAATTTTAGTTAAAAAAATAACCAAATTAAATATTATAAATGTTATTTTTTTTCTATATTATATTTCAGTTCAAACAAATGTTGATCATCAAATTGTAGCGTGGGAGGGAGATGATAGAGACCTTATAACATATGATGACAAACTCTTAGGCTTTCCGCAGAAATATCATGCATATGTGCTACATGTTAAAGAGGATAAAGATTTTGTTGATGACATGGTCAGCCGGATGAGGAGTCAAGATCTGAAGGTGGGTTCGTCGCTTTCTGTCCAAATTCTAGACACTGCGTGTCAAGTTTCACGTTTTAATTCCGTTTAGCAGGGTAGACAGGAAATAGCTAGTGTGAAAACACTCCATACTCCACTCTCGGCTGTATTCGAGACATTGCGTGTTGACTGGTGAAACTCAACGCCGCACTTTGTCTTACCGCAGCGAAGAAACGAAAATAATTTAATTACAATACACTGAGTGGTAATCGAAGTCACACCCTATCGCGTTTACAGTCAGACGCTATCCCACTGCGCCACGACTGCTCTCTAAGAAATGTTTTGTTTTCTTTTTTAATAATATTAGCTTCACGTTGTACCCCTAACGAGGTAGTCGGAGACACTGAGAGGTACGGTCCCTGCATACCTCTTTCGCGTCGTCCAAATTCTGTTTCCTCTTCAGCCTTCCGGAGGATCCGGTTTTTTGCGTGAATATAATTAATTTGAAACTTTCTCCTACAGTTGTGTACAGAAGAGGACGTGCTAATAGGTCACGCCACGCAAGTGGAACCGGTCTCCCGGCTGATACTTCAAAGATGTAGATATATAATACTAGTGTTCTCCCCGGATTTCCTCAAGAGTTCCGCTATATCGTTTTACACGAATTTGGCCCAAGCTGATGCTATAAGTGAGTTTTTTTTTTTAATTTTTAATATGTGCAAATGTATTGAATTTTGAACCTTTATTCGTCCGTGTACATGACTATTGAGTTATAAGGTTGTTTTTGGGTTTGTGCTGTGAGATTAAATAAAGTGTTTATTATAATTATTTTCAAATAATAATAATCAAATAAGTAAAATAATTAATGTTTGAATAAAACACTTGTAATTATCGAGTGGATTGTATAAAGCTAATAAGCTTTGGAAGCAAAGTTTGTAACAAGACCAGATGAGATTTAAAACGAGGCGGGTCTAAAATATTTTACTTCTTTGATCACAATTATTGTCAAATTGAAATCGGCTTTGAAGTATTGAATTCAACATTAAATTATTTAAATAACTTTATACAGCTCGGTCTAAAAAAAACCCTGGCAATAATTGTGATAAATGTGATTTTTTTTATATACTATATATGTCAGGTATGTTTTTTTTTTATTGAAAAATGTCAGATCAGTGGATATTTACGTCACGTCATTGATGTCTATCGGTGACAACGTCACGCGTGATATAATATGGGTAAAAATTTGGGAGATGAAAATAATACTTCCTTTATATATTTCATCCTTTGTGTTGTATACATAATTGGAAAATTGGCCACCATATGCAGGATAGGCCAGTCATGGCGCAGTGGGACAGCGTCTGACTACAACGCGATCGGTTGTGGGTTCGATCCCCACTCGGGGGAGTGATTATATTTAAACTATTTGCACTACCTCGCTCTGGTAAAGACAAAGTGTGGCGTTGAGTTCCACCACTCAACACGCAATGTCTCGAATTCGGTGGAAAGCGAAGTACGGAGTGTCTTGACACTAGGTACTTTCTGTCTACCCTGCTAAAAAATATATATGCAGGACATAAAGAAGGAAATATCATTTTTAGGGTTCCATTCTCAAAGACTTAAACCTTTTACCAGGACTTCGCTGTCCGTCTGTCACCAGGCTGTGTCTTATTGACTTTGGCTTTGAATTTAACCCCGAGTGGTAATCGAACCCACAATCCATCGAATTTACAGTCAGACGCTATTCCACTGCGCCAGAGCCGGCCTCAATTTTTGATTATAATATGTGCTTTGAAATCGTGTTTTTTAGTTTTTTTTTAAATTATATTTATTTCCGTTACAGATAAGCAACAAATAAAACTGTTACCAATAATGTATCGGGAATGCGTCCTGCCCGAGCTCCTCGCGCAGTACCACCGCCTCTACTATAGAATACGGGGTGAACTAAATCCCAACTTCTGGAGCAGGCTGTCTGAATCACTGCGTATTGTTAGCGTTCCCAGGTATTGTTATAATTATTTCTTTATCTATTTAAATTGTTTTTAAAAAAATAAATATTTTTTTTTATATACAAAAAAAACATACGACAAAATAACTTGTGAAAAGTGTTACAGTGTTCGATTACGAACTCGATTGGTTGTCAGTTCGATTCAAATTTGATTATAGGTAGTAGTTGTGTTTATATTTGGCGGCGTTTAGTTCCGCCACTCATTTGGTTATGCCTTGAATTCGTGTGGAAAGTGTAGAATGGAGTGTCTTGTCACTAGGTTGTGTCTGACTATCCTTTTATACGGGATATAATGTGAAGCTGCTTTTATTTTTTGTGTATGTATATATATAAAACGTTAATACAGTGACAGACAAACGATAGAATCTACTGGTCGTAGAAAGAAATATGTTTATTTGTTTGTGTTTTTGTTTGTTTATTTATATTCTTTGGTGACTAGAGATTGCAAAAGAAGCTGTTTTCTCTCTTTTCTCTCTGGATTTCTTTAAATTCCGGCAGTTATTGGTATAAATGTGTTACAATTAAAACACGATGTATCGGGCTACAACTACTTCTTAATGGAGAGAATGTTATGGTCTTAACTAGGTTCACTCTGCTATGCGGGGAACGGCGTTAAGTTGCGTTTTTTTTTCTTAAGTTTTCTTAATAACATTATGATGTGTCGATTGTGGTCACCGTAGATATATTTTTCCTTAAAATTCCAGAATAGAATTCAATACCACATCGTCGGTGATAATCAAAGAGTTGTCAACGAGTAGAAATGGTAGAATCAACGGATTGAAAAACAAACTTGCCTTACCTCCAATACCAACGGACTCGTCATCGTTGGACAACCTCAATATAATACACAAGGACCCCAATCATTCAGCCGAAACTAAATCCCTTAGTGATACAAGTCAAACTAGTGAGAAAAAGAAAAATACCATAAAGGCAAGAATTATGAGCACATTTAAAGGTAAAAAACATAAAAAAATTGCTGTGGAGAATTGATTTTTTTTTTTTGTTGAGTTTTTTTATGTTTGTGATATGTAATGATTTAATGTTAGTTGAGTTGTTAAATGCTAAGTTAGTCTATGTATTGTTAGACTAATGTATAAAGAATTGATTTTATTTGATATTAAAAAATCAAAATCTGTCAATTTATTACAAATTAATAAGAAATTTTAGTGTATAAAAAATAACATTTTACTTCAGAGTATAACAGAAGAATTAGTCATTTGTCTAAATCAATAAAGGCTAACTAACAATTAATCAAAAGTGGCTAACTTAACGACGTCAATGGCCAAGTCAAAAATTGACGTATTTAACTATTATCACTATGAAATTGATTATTGCAAATGATGGCTATAAAACATTAACGTTTCTAGAAATTACTTTTTTTTTTAAATATAAATCAGAAATACTATGTACATTTTTATGAAATATAAATATTTTATACAACGCTGGTTTTGAACGAACGAATTTTGTAGGAAAAGATTTTTTAAATATATATATTTTTTTAATTTTTAAAGGCGTATTTTGATTTTTGGCTTTTACTTTAATGCAAAAGAGCTTGATTTATTTTTTTGTATTAAATCAAAATTACCACTTGTTTAAACGATAACAATTAATATACATTATGTTAGTGAAGTGAAATTTCTTTATCGAATGTAAAACAAAGTGTAACGTTTTAAATGAAACTATTTTAAACGGATTAATCGCGTATATTTTGGTATTCGAAAATACATTTTGGACACCTGACGTTTCGAACACTTTACAGTAGTCCGTGGTCACAGGTAGACTGAGGTGGCATTCGTCTGTCAGTTGATACAAAAAAAAATAATTATATCAAACTACCGCCATTTGTTTCTTACTTGCCTCGCGTACTGCCCTGGATTCTTGCAGAATGACCTGACTGTATGTTTATCTCTGGTGTGGTGGATTTGAGACTTTATTTTTTTTAGAAGTAAGTCGCACGTGGTAGAGAATTTCCGACCATATTTTTAAATTTCAGTAGTCTCTTCGCTAGGCCACCTCAGTCTACTTGTGACCACGGAGTACTGTAATGTGTTCGAAACGTTAGATTTACAAAAATGTATATTCGAATACCAAAATATACGTGATTAGTCCGTTTAAAATAGTTTGATTTATAAATTGTAACATTTTCTGTTACGCGCCATCTTCATTTCTAAGTCACATTTTTACGTTACGCGCCATCTTTACTCCTAAAGGTGTGTTCACAATTTCGAATAGTGACGTCATAAAGAAGTTTCACTTGTTACGTGTGTATACACACACGCACATACACGCTTTATTTATTTTTTATTATATTATGTTATTCAAGCATAAACAAAACACTTCCGTTTTCCGCTTCTTAAAGGAATATATATACACATAATAGAGTAAAGGAATTTCTGCAAATAATATTTTATATATAGTTTAAATTATATTTAAAATTTATATTATAATTAAAGTTAAAAAAATCATAAGTACGTAAGTACATATTTATGTTCTGACTTTTGGGTTTTTTTTCCTGATTTGGGTTTTTTTTATAGCGAAATTATAACTTGTAAAAAGATGCCTTTTTGTTGATTAAAATAAATATAAAAGTTGTTACTAGAAATATATATTTTTATATAAATCGATTATATTCATACTTTACGACTAATGTTTAAAAATTATATATTTTTGATATATTTATATATACATTATGTATATATATATTGATGTACGTATAAGAATAAATATCAAATCCTTTTAAGAAAATAAGGCGAATATAGGTGTATGATTTTTACACATTTACAATTTATATAGAGTATAATACATACAACGCATAGCGATACACACACACACACACACACACATATATATATATATATACATATATATATATATATATATATATATATATATATAGCTGACTTTGATCCAATATTATATTGTTATACTATTAATATAAAATAAATTTTAATGTTTGAACAAATGGGTACTAATAAAAATATATTAATATTGATATTCGTGAATACATTAAAAAAACCCAATGTTTGGAACACTATAATATTTCAGAGGTCACAAGTAGGTGTCATACAAGTGATTTGAAATTGTAATAAATGGTTTTTATTTACAATTTACAAGAAATATACGTGAATTTTGTTGTATATTTATATGTAAGTGAAAATTGTTCATTTTTAAATAATTTCTTATAAGATTCGAAAATGTAATAAAATAAATTCATGGTAAATAAAGAGGCTTAACACGCATTATTATTTGGCACACATATTTTTAAGATTATTAAAATAAATAATTGAAAATATATATATATATATATATATATATATATATATATATATATATATATATATATATATATATATATATATATATATATATATATAAGTTTTGTAATATTTTTTGCAAATGTAAAAAATGTGTATTTTTTTGGCTCTGTCGATTAAAAAATCTAAAATCATCCTATTCACTTTTCTTACTCACATTTTTAAAAAGTAAGCTGTCATTTTTGTTGTTTTTTTTAATTTAACTATTTTATACGTTTATTTTGTCTTTCTTTTTTTTTGCTTCACGCTCTTATCTCGCATAGCAGGGTAGACAGAAAGTACCCAGTGTCAAGACACTCCGTACTTAGCCTTTCCCAGAATTCGAGACATTGCGTGTTGAGTGATGGAACTCAACGCCGTACTTTGTCTGTTTACTACAGCGAGAAAGTGAAAATAATTTAAATATAATCACTCCCCCGAGTGGGGATCGAACCCACAACCGATCGCGTTTACAGTCAGGCAGGTATCATTTATTTGATATATTAAAACCTCATTAAATATTTTTTTTTACGATAAAGTGAAGTGAAATCTTCTAAATTTAAGTATTTTAACGTCATATGGCTAACATTGAACCAAGTGCTTCCTATAAGTCTTCCTATAAATATATATGTAAAGTACGAAGTGTTTTGACACTATGTATATATTACATAGTGTCCAAACACTTCGTACTTTACTTTTCACCAAATTAGAGATATTGTGTGTTGAGGGTCGGAACTCAACGCCGCGCTTTGTCTCACGAGAGCGACGATATGAAAACAATTGTAATTTAATAATAATGTATATTGTATATTATATATATTGTTATATGTACATAAGTATATTATATTTTATTAAAACTATTATACAAATCGATTATTTTGTTTTATTTGCATCTTATTTTTTTTATTTATTGATTTTTTTTGTTAAAATTGTTAGTTTATTTGAATGAAGGAATGAATTTTCCAGATTTTAAGCAATTATGTAAACCTTGATAAAGCATACTTTATTTTGCCAAGTTACTTTCTTATTATATTTTCTTTTTAAACATTGTTACGAAATGTTTAAATAAAAATAAAATGTACTATTTTAACGGGATTAATCGCGTATATTTTGGTATTCGAAAATACATTTTGGACACCTGACAGTCGAAACGTCAGGTGTTCAAAATGTATTTTTGAATACCAAAATATACGCGATAAATCCGGTTAAAATAGTTTCATTTAAAATGTATAAAAATCGCGAAAATCAAAGATCTTATTATAAAATGTACTAATATAATTTTTCGAATGAAGTCGATAATTTCAATTTCAAATAAATATTTTATGTATATATTAAAAATGTAGGAAAGTGGCGAAATATTCTCGTTGTGCTTTGTCTTATTCGACCGTTAGTCTTCTCTCTCAACCTCTTGCGGAAAGGGAAATGGTTTCACGGCCGGGCCCTCTGACCGTGGTCTCAATCGCCGCCCATAAATATAAGTGGATCCTTAGAGGGAGCCGTTTGACGGCTTCGGAGTGGTGCGGAGCGATGTCTCGGATGTGAACATATTTGGGCACATCCGTCCGGGAGAAGATGTTAGTGGGCAGTCCCTGGATATGATGTTCTAATTATTCGAAGCGGAGGTCTCTAAGCTGAGTCGCATTCTTTACATAATGAGGGGCTCGGGCTGCACGGCGAATGGCAATATTTTGCACTACTTCCAGAATATTAAGTTAGCGCGCACTGGCAAACCCGTACCAGACTGGAATCGCGTAGGTGAGGTAGAGCGTGGCCTTCGCGGCGTTCGGTCAGGTTCAGGCGTCGGTCAAGTTTGAATCCCAAAAAACTGGCCACTTCGGTCCAGGGAACCTTACGACTTTCAAGGATTAGCTGAAGTGGTAGGGGGTAGGGGTAGTTGGAGGTCAGAACCAAACGAGTCTGGCAGGGTGACGGCGAGGGGGCCGCGAAGAATGTCGGCGTTGTGCTATTCAGCATACAGTGGATTATCATAAAGCCACGTTGATTTTGGGTGGTCTACCTACAACAAAGAAGCGTAGGGCTCTACTATCCAACTGAGTTTCCACCCCCAGGACCTGGTGTCAAGCTGCGGTATGGGTTGATGAACGATGTTCTACCTGATCGCCACCAGTAATCCTCTTCAGGGTGCAACGTCCGAGACGTCAAATCACAGCAGTAGATACCCAGGCAGGCTGATGCGATCTTGTGGGCGAAGATGAGTCTCGCAGATCAGAGCCACATTCTGCTCTGCTTGTTTAGGGCAATCTGCGAAGCTGGTGCTGCACGCGGAATTGTAGGAGTGGCGGCAGCAGCAGCAGATTTGTTGGATATGGAATGTGTGGCGGAACGGACAGCACCCAGCATCTGGCTTGTCGGTGGAGGAGGGACCTGGAAGTTCCCTGGTTGGTCTGCAGGCGTCTTCTTGTTATTGCTCTTTTTCTTCCCCCTTATATTGCCACGTTTCCTCGTGGGGGGTTAGCGGGTCTTGTTAGAACGCTCTAATAATCTTAATAATACATAAAAGCTGAGGTCGGTTGAAGCGCAATGTGACAGCTTCTGACTCAAAACTCGATCGGTTTTGGCTGCGATTCCCAATCGTGGGAGTGATTATATTTAAATTATTTCCACTTCCTCGCTCTGGTAAGACAAAGTGCGGCGTTAATTTCCACCACTCGACTTGCAATGTCCCGAATTCGATGGAAATTGAAGCCCAGAGTGTCTTGACACTAAGTATTCCTGTCTTCCCTGCTATGCGGGATAAAAGCGTGAATCTAAAAGGAAAGTATAAACTTTCTTGAGAATAATTGAATGTATATTAGTTACTCTTTCACGCAAAAGGTACTGAACGGATTTAGATAATATTTATAATAACACCATGTCGCAATGGGATACTTTCTGACTATAAACACCGGTTGGGGGTTGTATTCCCACTCAGGGTAATTATTATATTTAAAATTTATTTTCATTTCTCTGCTCTGGTTAGCCAAAATATCGTTAAGTTAGTGATAAAGCGTGAAGTTTTTTTTTATCATAATATGGTTAAAATATCAGAATAACAAACATGGCTTCACGCTTTTTGCAGGATTAACAGAAAGTACCTAGTGTCAAGACGCTCCGTACTCCGCTTTCTGACCAATTTAAAATATTGCGTGATGAGTGGCGAAACTCTCTGCATTGCTTTGTTACACTATACCGAGGAAATGAAAACAATTTAAATATAATCATACCCCCCAGTAGGAAACGAACACACAACTTATCGAGTATATAGTCACACATTGTCCCACTGCGCCAGGACCTTGCTATATCACATGTATATACGGGCAGCAGCAACAAGCCATAGGTTTAAATGAGCTGAGCGTAAATACCACCATTTTAACTAATCTATATTTGGTAAATGTACACTATCCGTTCGTCCGTAGTCAGAGGTAGATAGTTTATCTGTGGCCATAAATTACTACTACGCAGAATGTTTAAAATGTAGAGTTTTTAAATGTTTTTTTTCGAATACTATAATATTCAAAGCGATTAAATCGGTTATAATAATTTCATTTAAAATAAAAAATTTTGTCGTGTAGGATTCGAACCTATACTCTTAGCAATCAGTGACACAAGTGCACCACAGCGAAGCATAAATATATACCATTATATTATTCACAGATAAAAAATATCAATAAAACGCCAGTGGTAATCATTTCCAATATTTTTATTATTAATTTAGTGGCAGTGAAGTTTTTTCGAGATGTTTCTTAATGTAACTAACGGAAATCGGTGTTTCAGTCGTCGCTAACAAACCAATAATTACATACGATTGTATATCGAAGTCCCATACAAATTGAATAAATTTTAATGTATGTTTTTTAATATTAAATACTATAAATAATTAAATATCACTTGAATTTTATATTATTAAACGAAATATATAGTTTAAGTACATTACATTTTAACAAGTAGACTTCGATATTTACAAAAACAAATAAGAACTTAATGGCAACGCTTACACACACTAGCAGCCGCACTCACAAACGTCAATTAGCGTGGAACTGTCTGTAAACCGACACAAATGTATTTTACCAATGACT
The DNA here is from genome assembly GCA_032432895.1 of Dryadula phaetusa. NCBI lineage: Eukaryota > Metazoa > Arthropoda > Insecta > Lepidoptera > Nymphalidae > Dryadula > Dryadula phaetusa. The sequence goes on from JAOYRS010000028.1 coordinate 3,006,970, forward strand.
CATTATCAATTGAAAACACATTGACGTTTATTGCGGCTTCAAAACATGCATAAAATAAAGGCAATAATAATAACTAACCCTTGATTTGACTGGATACCGTTAAATTGGCTTAAAATGAAATAACTGTGACTATTATAGGAACCTATTGTGTACAACAAAATGGGAATCAACCGTGGGCGATACAAAATAGAAACACAACACACCCACCTCAACTCACAAGTGTTCAGTTAACACGATTCTCGGCATATAACATTAAATTATTCTATCGAGTGCTCTCCTGTGTCGATTATTATATTTTTTTATGTTAATTTTATAAAAGATTACGTATGCTTCGAACAAGGAAATACGAACAGTGACTTCATTTTATATAGATTAGATTTGTTATATTTGGTTATGTTGGCACAACTTTCGCTTTGACATTACAGAATGAGCGCGAAATCTTTCATTCATTCAATACAACCTGACGTCTAGTTTTTTTTCTAAACAAATACCCATTTGTTGTCCACCGCTTTCGTATAATTGAAATTTTACAATAATTTAAAGCTATTACAAACATATAAATAAAAATCACGACAATCTTTACCTACAGTATTCTCATTTTTCGGTTCAGTCCTAACGTTTACTAAAGCGTACCCGATACCTGCGTTTTAAAATAATATTCTTATATCTAACTTTTTAATGGCACTCCTACTTACGTGTATTTAAAAATTTTATTGAAACTTATATGTATAAAGTGGATTAATGCTAAACTAATATAATTTATACTACAAGTAAAGTCGCAAAAAGCGCTTCAATGGCAGTTCATATTAATGTCTTGTTATTTGTTTGTTACATGACGTTCGTTTGTAAACGTGAGGTAATGGAGTTACTTTTAATAATTTCTCACAATTTCTAAATTGGATAGGTAGGTATGATAATTTTGTGCCAGTGATGGTTTTCAACAAGATAAAATAAACAGTTTGAACTATATTCTTAATAATGAATATCTAATAGTTTGTAATTAACATGTATTTGAAGTCACTGGTATTTCAAATAAAATAAATCTCTCATATTTAACACTCTGTTTCTACGATCAACATGCGATTAATTTATTTTTTATTTATTTCTATGTACTATTAGAAACGATCATTATATTTCCGCATCTCGTTATACCTCTGTGTAACTCGGCCACTTTCGAAATAGCTTCACCTAAAATTTTATAGCAATAGTAATTTATAGAAATTATTTAATTAGAATTAATAAAGACAAGTCACAATATCAAACCTTAAAATCAAATTCTTATAATTTATGTATCAAAACATCAAAATGGTGGCTTATCTGTCGGTTCATGAAAATTTACTTTTATATTTTTAATTAGATACTATTAGAAGACCATATCTTCACAGCTTCTGTTACATTTACCAATAGTAGCTATTTTAATTAAGCGATTCTATTTTTTTTCTATATAATTATAAAGAAATACGTATTGTTTCAAGGCATATTACGTGACATTCGAATATAAAATATAATTGCTTAAAGGAATTTTACTTTCAAAATACCATCCATATCAATATGAAATTCTTGTAATAAAAAAAGGCCAGTCATTCCGTTTGAAAATCCTTTCACAGATGTAAAATTTTAAAGTATTTTGGTTAAAAAAAATCTATTAAATCATTTTTATTTATGAAAATTTTAAATAACACACCAAAAACATTAATGTTACCATTACATTCATTGACACAACCGCCAAAAATTAAAAACAAACTACAAGCATTCCCCCATTCACTCCGTCAATGTGTCAAAATGATTTAAACACAGATAAACAAAAAAAAATCTAACGCTAAAATATTTTCATGAACCGTTATCGACTTGGAAATAAACGGACAGCACATAAATACAACAGGTATCGTACACCAATATGTATACAGTCGTTTGCCGACAGAACGCTGTACCGACATCTACTTGATAATAATTTAATAATTATTAATATTACACCTAAAATAACTATACATTTTATTCCAGCCTGAGCCGTAAAACTTATTAAACTTTAATATATCATACAATTCACATATCAGTACTATACAAAAATTAAAAACATTATACATTAATGTTACGATATCATAGATCTTATCAATATGAGATTTTACTTATGACTACCAAATACCAATTTGGCACGATGTGATGCTGTGTGGTATATATTCGTATTTTAGTTACAACCATTTTTTTAAACATTCAGCTAGCTTCCTTTATTATATTTATTAAGAATATTTTTGTCAAACTTCGACTCGTGTTGAGGCCGAGAGCCACGTCCGCGAACTTACCGGTAATTTAAAAAAAAAAAACAAAGCAAAAAGAGCCAACGCTCATCAGTCTAGCCCACACGCCCTCAACTCAAACGACATCTTGCGGAGATGCGAGTCGAGCCAAGTCCGTTACAAAAACTTGCCATTATTGTTCTTTGTCGCCCTAACCACGTACATAATGGTATTTCTTTAGATGTTCTAATGTTAATTGAATATGTATCATGAAACGATTTTTTATTTAGGCCTACCTTCGACTATGGATGTCATGGTTGTGATCGAAATTAGCCGCATAGGGTAATACAAATAAAATAATATACATATTTCGTAAACAAACACATAGTAAAAAGCAGCGGATTCATGGCACCTTATTCGTTCGCTAATAAGTCGTCTATAATTTATTATTACCTAATTATAAAGACAGTAATATCGATGATACATATTTGTGCTGCTGTACGTCATCGACGTGGCGACGCCGGACGTAGTATTATAGAATACGCTACGGTACGGTACGTACATATGTATGTATGTATGTATGTATATATTCAATACACGATCGATAGCACGCAAAAGTGTGTTGTATCGATTCAAAAAGGTACTCCACAACTGACAGGTATACTAGCCTCCTTAGGAATCCAGAGGAAGTCAGTTTCTTTACTTATTATATTTTCCTATTTATTAACTAACGTTAACTTGTCCACCTCGCGCAGCTCGTGCGTACGGGGCGACTGACATTTGAAAATTTGATAAAAAGTCTTTAATTTCGGCGACATACAATCGCTATGAGCTCTGTTTACACTACCTACAATGATTCAACGGCTCGGCGCACCGGTGTACACACAGCCTTCCTCGGAAAACACTGCGTTACCTACAACGCTGTGAATCTATAATGACATCAATCCTAGGGCTGGCACCGGTCTGCGGTCGCCTCACCCGAGGAACCTGGTGGTTTTATTGCTTTAAGGTCCCGGGTGGTAGCGGCGGCGGTCGGGCGGGAGCGGGAGTGCGGCGGGTCAGCGCGCAGCGACGCGGCACAGCGCTAGGCGCAGCGCGGCGGCGGCGGGCACGGCGGCGCCGCACAGACCCGATCAGAGTCGGTCCTCCTCCTCCTCCTCTTCACCCTCGTCACCGGCCTCCTCGTTTTCCTCCCGGTAGCCGGGGTGTTCGCTGATTGCGTAGTAGTTTCCATTGTATATGACGCCCAGCTCCCTCAACGCGTCGCCTCGAATCGTCGCTTTGATTGTCCAGTTGTAACAGTCGTCGGACTCTGATTCACGGTCAAGCCTTTCGACATCGAGGATTTTGGAGCTCAGTCGTTCAAGGATTATGCCGATGTCCTTGATGGTCAGATGCCGCTTCTGGTCGACGCTAAGTTGATCGATCAATAATAGAAACTTCTCGGATGTAACCGCTTCGTCCTCGACTAAGGTGTTTTCGGTTTCACTCTCTGAGGAGTCACGCTCGCCACGTCGTGCGGACTCCGCGTCGAGAAATCGCACGTGACCCTTCGGTCGTCCCTGAGGCGACGCACGTGGCTGCGAGTCTTGTATAGGCGAGGTTGCAACACTTTTGTGTACGGCAATGCGGCGGCCCTCCTCGTGTAGCGCACAACAGTGAAAGTCACACTCGTCGGTGGCCGGGCGGTGAGCATGCGCGTGTGCGTGCGCGTGCGCGGTGGCTGCTGGCTGGTGCGCGGGAGGCGCAGCGGCACGGCATTCTGCGGTATGAACGTGGTGGTCGAGTGAGGAGGGCGCGCGCGAGAGACGAGCACGCGCAGGGCCGGGCTCGTCGTGATTCACGACGGTAATGTGCGGAGGCGGAGGCTGCGGGCGCTCCAGTGAGGTCTGTATGACGAGCGAGGGCCGGCGGTCGGGCTTCGCTTGGCGCGAGGGCGAACGCGCGGCCGGCGACGCCTGCGGCCGCTGGTCCCAATGCAGCACCACTGTGACGCGCCCCTTGTTGTCCATGATTTTCCATGAAGGCGTTTCATCGTGTAGCTCGAGAGCGTGTATCGTCTCGCATACAATTTTTGGTATCGCCGATATAGCTGAAAAAAGCATTCATATGGTAAACTAAAAACCTTCAATATAAAAGAAAAGGCACAAAAGATTCTATCAACAAAATATACAAATATAGCGAAACTCAGAGAGGATACTGTTTCAGAAACTAACCAGCCTTGATGACGTCGACCCCCGTCGGATACCATCTCTCCCCCTGCCGCAGCAGCAGTAGCACGGTGTTGGGCGGTAGCGTGCGCCAGTACTCCCCGTCCTCGACCTGAGTGCCGTCACTCTCTAACACCAATCGCACTGGCTCGCTCGCCGCTACTGACAGCTTCTCTTTCCCTGGAAATAATATTTTTTTATATATAGTTAGAAAGATGACGTGCAGAAATTGCCACATTTAATTGGCTCTCTTAGGTAAAAAAAAAGATGTTTTTAAGTTAACAATCTATGAGGTTATTCAATGTTAAAGTAGCCTTTAAACTTTGCTAATGTTTTTCTATTAAACGGGGTGTCTGAGTTTTGTTACTATATTCTGTGTTAAACGAAATTAAAAGAGTAAATGCTAAAACGTAAAAGAAGGTTTCTTGAAAATCCTGCAGAGTCGATGATATCTCTAATAAACAAAAAAAAACAAAAAGGCAAACACATATTTACAGATATCATTTTGACTATGAAGGAGTGAACGTGTAATTGAACAAGCTTCACGCTTTCATTCCGCATAGCAGAATAGACAGGAAGTACTTAGTGTCCAGACACTACGTACTCCGCTTTCCGCCGAATTCAAGACATTTGTGTTGAGTGATGGAACTCTACGCCGCACAACGAGGAAATATAAAAAATGAAAATAAAATTATTCCCTCGAATGGGAATCGAACCTACAACCGATCGCGTTTAGTCAGACGCCGTCTCACTGCACCACGACCGGCCCCGTGTTGTGTTTATACATGGAATATATTTATGAAAAACAATTTAAATTACCTAAAAAATAGTATTCACATCAATATAATGAAACACACATGATTATTGATACTTAAATATTTTGCCTGTTCGTTTATGTTTTCTTTCATGCAATTCTCTGTAACTACTGGAATGGATTTAAGTAATTCTTTAATATATTCATATTTTTAAAGTATTATTCCACACTAAGGATCAGAAAACATTTTTGAAAAAACGTATAAAATTTGAACACAGCGGGATTCGAACCGGCGCCTTTTGGAAACCGTCCAAGCGCTCTGACCGCTAAGCTATTCGTTCTACTACCGGCAGCGTTGAAATTCTTACACGTTTGTTACAACTTATTTATGCTGTTAGGATATTTGTAGACAATTTTTTTCATTTTTTTTCTACTTAAAGTTTATTAAGAAATAATCGTTAAACAAGAGAGATTGCTATTTAATCTTTAATATTTTACTATTTTTAAAGTGTTATTCCACACTTAGAATTAGAAAATATTTTTGGAGAAACGTATAAATTTTTTAAATTAAGTAATTATTCTTGTATATCTGCTCACGTTAGCATAAAATAGAATATTATTGATCTGAAAGCTGGAATATTTGATATAAAACCGTATTTCTATCAAAATAAAAAAAATGTATCATTTAACAGAGTAGTCGAAATCAAAATGTAAATCAGATGGAAAATGTAAAGGAATCGGAAAATCTAAAAACAATAAAAATATGTTCATAGCAATTTAATTAATATTTATTAAAGAAAAACGATAAACCGAATGTAATGCGCTTAGTGTTGTGTAATATTCATAAACCAATCCCATTTCTCCACTAAAGCATGAAATAGAATTATTTTGCCATTGCAATTGATCGAATTTAGTGTACAAGTGATGCTTGTGAACTAGGCTGGGCGAGGACGAAAGCGGGTCATACGTACAACTGCGGCCTTATTGACCTGAAGTTACTGGTACGGGGTGCATCTTGGGAGTTGAGACTTGGTGTTTAATTGCTATTACTTGATTGTGCTATGCTATTGGCGGCTCGGGGCGAAATTGTATCTCCATATATATATATATATATATATATATATATATCTATATATATATATATATATATATATATATTCATTTATACATTGACATATTATGACATTTGTGAATTAGATATTTAATCTTTACATGTTTGTCAGATTTATATTATGTAATCTGTGGTTTTTGTTAACGTAGAAAGGAACGTAAGATTTGGAACGAATGAGTGAATAGGTTTTAAAATGCCGAGATAAAATGAGTATTTATATGTTTTAAGTAATAATCGAAGACAAACAAGAAGACAAGATTACATATATATTTGTAAATATCTGTAGAGTTTTATGTATGATTACATTTTTGTTCAAGTTAACACTATTTGGAACGAAATTACTATGAGATTACTTATAGTATGATAATAGGTGGAGTTTGAATATATTTAATTTTCGTTTTAAAGTTTTCTATAAAGAATAAGAGTTTTAACAGAATTTTATGAAATTAAAAAAAGCCACCAAAAATCGATTTTTTGCAATCGAAAATAGAATCAATCCTAATATAGTTATATAACCGTCCATCTGTTAGTGTCTGTAATACAGACAAATTCTGAGTAGTTTAATTGTAATAAATTCAACTGATTTAGTATTTTTTAATTAATGATTTCATTAAAATACTTTTTGAAATATTTTAAAAGGCCTCGTCTGTTAAATAGTTCGGAAACTTTGGCGGATTTTTGGAGTCTTTTTTTAAATTTTCTAACAAGAATCTTATTTAAGTTTACTTTGAAAAGCTTTAATCTGTTTTGATCCTTTGAAGGTTTATTTTGTAACAAGTTAGATTTTTTAGACTATAGTACAAAATAGCACAGATTATAGAAATATTAACGTTTTTACAGATAATATTTAAGTTATATGAAAAAAATATATAAGACATTTACATATTTTAATTGAATTGAAACATACCTCTGTGTATAAGCTCCTCAAAGCTAGTCACCACCAATCCTTTTCTCACGTTGCGCGAGCTGTCCCATATCTTAAAAGGCCTCTTCCCTCTAACCTCCTGTTAACAAAAACACTATTTAGTTTCACTTTTGCCGTAATATACTGAAAATTATGCCGCTTCAAACATATATTTTGCAAATTTTATTGACAGTTTTATATCAAGTTAGATTTTTTTAACGAAAAATCGGGATTTGAACCCGTTTCGTTCTGTAAACACTAATAATTACTTAATTTATCTATATATATATATATGGGTTTTATTTGTTATTAAAAACAGTAAAGTTTTAGGATTACTTTTACTAAATTTACTTAAATACAATTATTATAGGAATAAAGCGGTGTGAAATTTATTTTATGTACAATGGTATGCGTTATTGATATTAGCGCTAATGAGAGGATATTACTATGTAATGGCTGTGAAACAAAATAAAGGAAACAGCTAATATAAATGATTTACGGACTGTTTGTCTATTCAAAAACTTCACAGCTATGAAAATTGTATTATTGTTTCTAATTCTCTTAAGTATTTTTTTTTTCATTAAATCACAATACAAATAACTCTATATAAATAACCAATACACTATGTAAACAAAGCGTTATCATCCGATATATGTTAATTACCATTCAATCGATTTAAATTACTCAATAAAAGGAAACAAATGTTTTCATTATTAAATCATTCTACAAGCATAAGCGTAGGCACTACGGCGTAGCCATCGTAGCCGGCGTAGAGCCTGCACTGGATGCAGCGGTGCAACGCCCGAGCGACCTGCACCCTCGCCCCCCGCGCCCCTCTCGCCCTCGTCGTCACCCCTCGCCCTCCCTGACACGCCCCGCCACACGCACTGTGCGTTGACCTACTGACATCGCCCTCAACGATCTTTAATCTAGACTGGACTGGCCCAGCGCTGGGCAAAGTGTAATCAACAGGCGTGCGCCTCGTTATGTTCGCTAATCAGCTGATTTGATTGACATGCCAAATAAAAGTGGTACGGGAAGCAAAAGCGTTTGTTTTCTTTTTTCATAAAACTATCAATGAAAAATAATTAAAAACATTCGTAAACAATAATCAAAGTAAAACTACAAGTGACAAGGTACCATTTATTTTATTCGATGTCGCCTTCTCGGTGTGATGAACTCGCAAATAATATTATAAAGAGGTACTACGATGTATTTAGAGGATGTCGCGATGAGCGATGAGGAGTGCATGGTCGGGGTCTACACATAAAGTTACCTCTTGAATTTCGACTATCATTGTCACGGTACACTCACTCACACTTGCTATATCACTTTTAAATCACTTTTCTGTTTATTAAATCTATTTTACAATTAGTTGAAGTCCTTTTCATAACTCTAGTTGCTGAAGCAATTCACAGAGAGCGTAAACGATCGTCGCGTCAAAGGTACCCTCATGAATATATAAAGCTTAAAAATGAATTCCACCCGTGAAATATACACATGCGGCTGAGAGGCACGACCCTAAATCATACGGCCACAAACGGCTCTACCTAATAAAATTCACTAAACAACGTGTAAAAATACTAATCTGGGCATCTGTAAAATTGAGAACACATCGCTATCTATTGTAATTAGTGGTACATTCACAATTGTAGTTTATCACATGCGAGTTTATAATAACGTTATCCTAGTTCATCTTTCATCGTGAAGGTAAAACGGGAGCATCTTATTATAGATTACAGAAGGGGGCGGCGCGGTGCGCCGGCGAGCGCCGCGACCGCACTGTCGACTCGCGACTCGTGACTCGTGACCGGGTCGCGGCCTCCTCCCCCCTCCGCCTTACCCGCGCGCCCTCCGCCCTCCGCCTCCCACGGAACGCTCCCTCCCCCCACCGCGCGCTCCTCTCTCCCGGCCCCGCACCCCCGCCGAAGCCCCAGACCCGCACTGCAGCGCCCTACCCGATGCCGTAACATCTTCGAAATTAACAACACCGATAGTGCACTTTTCGGCCTCACAAAGCTATATAATTTCCATCATATGGACCGTTTCTTCATATCTAAATATAGAAATTTATATTTATATCTCTGTATAACAATATTGAGGTTGTGCATCAATGAGATGCAAATCGACAAAACCACGATTACTCCAAACTATCTCCATTTAAGATGCGGCCTATTCACGACTCTTTTATAACGGCGAATCAAAGGAAACGGTTACGGCTTACCACGCTCATTTAGTTGGTTTTTAATGCTTATTGGTGGAGCTCGATGTGTAATTTATAGGAGAGGTATTTTTAATAAGAATACACGCTCAACCCCGTACGTTGCCCCGGTGCTTTAAAATACGTAGACGTGCTACGACGTAGGCGACATCGTAGCTATTAGAGCAATGTAAAGTATTTTAGACGTGAAAGCTTAAACATTTAATTTTGGTTATGAAATATTTTATCAAAAGCTCCGTCCATTTTAACATAGTGGAAATACATTAACATACACATTATGTTTATATATTAATATTAAATAAAGGATAAAGTCGTTTAGAGAGGTGTACTCTATAATATAGAGTCTTGATAGTTAAAGAGTATGGTTAGATTACGGATCTCAATCTTAACTTGTGTTATTATTTATATAATGTATATTTAAATTTTAATAATATGTAATTTATTTTCATTTGTTACTATTTTTAAAGTGTTATTCCACACTTAGGATTAGAAAACATTTTAGAAAAAACTTATAAAAATTTGAACGCAGCGGGATTCGAACCCACGCCTCTTGGATACCGTCCAAGACGTGCAGGTTCGAATCCTGCTGCGTTTATACGTTTTACGTTTTATACATTTTTTCTAAAATGCTTTATTTTCATTTCTTCGCTGAGGTGAATTTTATTAGGTAGAGACAACGGAGTGTCTTGATAATGGGCTGTCTCTGACCACCTTGCTATACGGGAAAAAGCGTGAAGCTGTTTTTGATTTAATATCCTACCCTTACGTCATACTGTAAACTTGAGGGTAATATGTTCGAATGCCATCTAGTAGAATGTTTCTATTTGTTTCATTTCCTCGCTCTGGTAACAAAGCTCGAAGTTAAGTACTGCTACTCAATATTTCGTATTTGGGCAGAAAATGGAGATTAGAATGTCTAACACTAAACGCTTTCTACCGCAAAAAGATTTACAACTTTTATATTAAATTAAATTGTACGTTTCGATATTTTTTCTTGAACTAAATAGCTTTAAAAAGACGAGGTATTTTTTTTATACTTTATAATCTAGTATTGATGGAAAATATCCTCGATAATTTCACGTCTGTATACATTGAAATATGTTAATAGTTTACAACAAATTACATTGAATATATTACAACCTGTGGGATAACAGGTTGTATTATATTTCAGTCTAAAATATTTTAGGCTCAACTACGACTATTATAAAAAAGATCTAGATTTTAACACATTTATTATCTAGATTATAACAGAAGAGACTGTGTTAAATTTAAAATGAATAATAACATTATCAAGCGTCATATTACACTTCTCATTACACGCCAACTCAACCCAATTTTCAATTCAGGTGTCCATAGGGAGCTAATAACGGAATGATTAAGTTAGCTATGTCAGTTTGTGAGTTACGAGACGTCAGTTTAGTATTTTTTTTTAGCTTTACCTTTTTTTTACCGCATAGCGGGGTGGTCAGAGACAACCTGTCCATGTCATGGTGCTCCGCTGACTGCTTTTAGTTTGAAAATCGAGACATTTCGTTTCGAATGGCCAATCAAACGATCTTACCAGAACGGAGAATCTTGTGTCAAAATAATCGATTCCGCCACTTTTGCTTGAATCCGAATTATTATATATCGAGTAGAGTGGCGGAACTCAACGCTGTTCTTTGTTATTCCTGAGCGGATGTTAATAATCAAATATTTATATTTCCGCTCTGTTGTCATTGTGATGGAATCCACATGGTGAAATTGGTCGCTGCCAACCCACAACCAAAACTGTATACAGTAAAACGCCGTCCCACTGAGCCCTGATGGACTCTATTAATGTGCTCATATAAATTATTATAATTTAAAAATGTTTAAGATCTTCCGGATATGATACAATGCCATCTATTGGCAGAAACATACAATAGAAAATAATTCTAAGCAAAATTAAATCTATTTATTTATAAAATCATATGTTTTTATGCTCTGGTAAGACAAAGTATGTCTCAAATTCAGCGAAAAGCGAAGTACGGAGTGTCTTGACACTAGGTACTTCCTGTCCACGGGATAAAAGCATGATGCTAAAATGTTTTTATACAATCAGCTTCAAAGCCTAATGTCAAATTGTTTAAGATTGGTATGTATATTGATTGGAAGGTGTTTTTTTTATTTCGTGTTCGTTGTCGCCAGCCAATACGTTTTCTAATAAATAAGAAATTAATATTAAAATAATAAAGTAGAAATGAAGTTATTGTTAATCTTTTTAATCATACAAAGAATATAACAAGGTGTATATAAATCCAAAAAATATACAATTATTCGTATTTTTCGATAAGATTCGTATTTTTTCTTCTGATTTAATCTTTATCTAGTTAGTAATTATAAAAACAATTAAGCAAAAATCTGACTGCATAATAGAATTAATAAAAACAATAATATATTTATTTGCCTCCGATATAGTTGTGCAAGTATATTGCAGATTTAAATTTTAACATTTTTTTTTTTGAAAAAACGTATAAAAATTTGAACGCAGCGGGATTTGAACCCGCGCCTCTTGGATACCGTCCAAGCGCTCTGACCGCTAAGCCATGCGTTCTACTACTAGCTGCGTCGAAATTCTTATACGTTTCCTTACAACTTATTTATGTCGTTAGCATCTCTGTAGAGAGATTTTTACAAATTTCTACTACTTAAAGATTATTAAGGAATAATTGTTTAACAAGAGAGATTGCTATTTTATTTTAATATTTACTATTTTTAGAGTGTTATTCCACACTTAGGATTAGAAAACATTTTTTTTGAAAAACGAATAAAAATTTTAACGCAACGGGAAGGTTTAAATTTTAACAATGTTATGTATCCATGTACGTTCTGCCCTTAAGCATTCAAATATTAATTTACTTAAATTGATAACATTATTATAATAACTTACAGCTAAAACCTATGTAGTAGGAATTCTGTTACGGATTATTTATTTTTTTATTTTGCTTCTCGCTCTTATCCTGCATAACAGGGTAGGCAGAAAGTACCTAGTGTCAAGACACTCCATACATCGCATAGCACCGAATTCGAGACATTGCGTGTTGGGTGATGGAACTCAACGCCGCACTTTGTCTTTACCAGAGCGAGGACGTGAAAATAATTTAAACATAATCACTCCCAAAGTGGGGATCGAACCCACAACCGATCGCGTTTACAGTCAGACGCTGTCACACTGCGCCACGACCGGCCAACGGATTAATAACACTTATTCATAAGAAAAAAAGTGAAAAAAATTGTTAAGTGGCATTTCTTTAAACAATTTAGGTATTTTGTTGTATATGTTATGTTGCATAGTGGGTACATCCGGTTCTACCAGATCACTGGCTATGGGGATAAAATGTAAATTATTAATTGATTGATTAAATAATTATTTATTATTGATTATTAAATAATTATTTAATGCTGCATAGTGGGTACAACCGGTTCTGTCAGATCATTATGGGGATAAAACGTGAATTAACTCATTATTTAGAGGAGATCAGCTATTGCAGTATGTTTACTTGCAAAAACGTTGTTTAACGCTTATTAAGCCCGCTTAATCGTATTATAAGGTTAAGAAAGGTCAATTATTTACAGACACCAGTTTGACATTTCACCGTTATTTTTATTTGCATCTCTTACGCACACTAGTAAATCGTGCGTTCAAATCTTACATATGTCAAAGATTAGATTAGATAACTGGAGCCTTTTTAGAGCGTAATATACGGGTTACCATAGCAACGTGTATGTCATTTTATATAAAGGTATGTGTCAAATATAAAAGTTTTTATTTTTTAGTTAGCCAGGTGCTTTACGTCTACCCTGCAAGGTATACAGGAAACACTTAATCTCCTATATGGAATACAGGAAACACCTTATAGGAGATAAGATACTCCTTACTTAGTTTTCTGTTAATTCAAGACATTGCGTATTGAATGGTGGAGCGAGAATATGGAGAATAACGAGTGAAGAATTAAAAATAATTTAAATATAATCATTTCCTCGAATGCGAATCGAACCCATAACCGGTCGAGTTTACAGTCAGACGCTGTCTCACTGCGCCATAACTGGCTACATACCTAGGTACAGTGTGTAATATTTACTATATACTATAATACAATATTATTAGCATTGGTTATAAAGTATTCTATATTGCACTATTTCTTCATACACATATAAATTATAAACTTATTTATATATATATATATATATATATATATATATATATATATATAAATATATAAATACTTTTAGCTTTGCTCAAACATTTTCGATTATCAGAAAAAAGTATATCTATTTATTACATATGTTTATTAAAGTAAAATGAATTCTGTTGATCTGTATGTTAGTTTGTTTTCACTAATGTATGAATTTAATAGTTTTAAAAATTATTTATAGAACTTATTATTTTCGAGCCTTATTATTGTATAAATTATTTACTAACCTAGAAATTGTTTATAGAACATAATAAGACAAGCTAGTGGTGAATATGTTTCGTATGCAATTTGGGCTTATATATATATATATATATATATATATATATATATAAATATTATTTTCACTCCCCCAATTTTGTGAGACAACGCGCGGCGTTAAACACCACATATTCAATGTCACAAATTTAGTTTCATTTCTGAGAACGGAGTGTCTTGACATTACTGCTTTGCGGGAAAAAGCTCCTTCGGTTTTATTTTCAATTTACATACAAGACAGCAATTAGTAAAAAAAAAAATTGTAAAAAATATAAAATGTGTACGGTTTATGCGCAATTCACGCTCCCTTTCATCTCTCCTGACTTCTAAAGTACATTCCACACTTGAAAGCGTTATATATCTCGGGCTGTGCACCACTTACGTTTTCGAGATATAAACGAAAAAAAAAAGTTTTCATACTTTTTTTACAAGTTGTTTATAAAATGTTATTGTTGAATTAACATTATACTTAAATAAGGTTAACTTTGTATTGTAAAAAAAATATTATTTTAATTGATTATATTTATATTTCAAAGTAGCAAACCGCACGCGGCCTAACCCACATCAACAATGTAAATTCCTGAAAAAAAAAAAACAAAAAAATGGGACTTGTTTTTCCCAAAATCCTCCAGTATTTCTATTTGACATTACGTCACAAATAGTTTAGCCGAGCGAATCTCTCCACCTTTCTTTTACTGGTCAATCTCCTTTTTTATAACTGATTTCTTTATTAACACTGATATATATTAAGATATAAAATATTATATACCTGTCAGGTTCATGTAATTACAACGAATATGGGAGAAGGGCGCTTGTCGCTGTGGAAATTCTAAGAACCACCTTGTCTGATGGCAAAAGCCCTCGTAAACACTGTGCCAGTTTTAGATGTTTTTAAAAATATATTAGTGCGAATTTTTAGTCACGTTTACACGTATTTAGGGCATGGTTTCCGGTTACGGGAATTAGTTTCCGGTATTTTCTGATTATATTATCATTTTTTTTCTAACTTCAGATATATTTTGCATTTAATAGTATAGATATAGATAATTTATTGCGAGTTTTTGTTCTCAATTTTTTATTTTGTAACGACTTTTAACTGATAAAATTCAATATTGCATTTGGTATTACATATTTACACATATAACGGACTCAGTGTTATATGTTTATTTTTATTTTAACTAAAGGAAGGAAATATTTCAATTATAATTTATTATTAAGACGGAATAATTTTTTGTCGGAAATATATTTATTAATTAATAAACATATGTAATAAATAGATATACTTTTGAAATTGATGATAATCGAAAATGTTTGAGCAATGCTTAAAGTTAGTGGCGTTCAGTTGTTCACTTAGTTATTTTCAAAAATATTGACAGTATGAATATATAGTAGGTAGAAAAACAAAAAAATACTTTATATTAGAATGAATTAAAATAATAATTCAATATTCATTCATACATTACACAGTACTATTTCTAGCCATTGCAGACTATCAAACGGCCAAAACGGGTCAATTTGTGATATATAAATAGATAAAACTAGATAGAGAGGATATCCGTCTTATTTACGAAGAAATTCAACCTGTTACTATAGTAAGTAGCTAGTGAAACACACGCTATACCACTGATACCTATTTTTTTAGCTACACATGTTAACCCCATATAGCAAAGTAGCCAGAGACAATCTAGAGGAACACTTCGATCTCCGTTTTCCGTACCAATTCGAAACGTTCCGTGTTAAATGACAGAACTCAACACCACACACATTTTAACCAGAGCATTCACCAGAGCGGAGAAACGAAAATAATTTAAATATGGATTATATTCCCCCAACTGTGAATCTGATTCAAATCCATAAGAGATTTTTATAGTGAGACACTGTCCCACCGCTTCGTAATCGCCTCTACCACCTATTTAATTAAAAAATAATTTTAAATATCAGCATGGAGAAGGTCAAGGCTACTTGCATACAGATAAGATAAAGTTGATAGTCGAGCGCGCCCACTACAGAATATTTTATGTATCGCTTTTTTGTTTAATAAAAGTCCATTTTCAACCATCGCAGCGAAAATCTAAGTTTAAGTGTACGAGTTTATTTTCACTTCCTCGCTCTAGCAAAAGACAAAGTGCGGCGTTGAGTTCAACCACTCAATACGCAATGTCTCGAATTCGGTGGTAAGTAAAGTACGGAGTGCCTTGACACTAGGTACTTCCTGTCTACCCTGCTATGCGGGATAAAAGCGTGAAGCTAAAAAAAACTGGACAAGATAAGTGTAAGTTAGATTTAAAATTAGAATTTGTTTTAGAAAAAACATATTTCAAGTATTCCCATGACAGTGATCTACTGTCTGGTGATAAGATCTTTGATTGTTGCGATTTTTACCCATTTTAAATTAAACTATCTTAAACGGATTAATCACGTATATTTTGGTATTCGAAAATACAATTTTGGAAACCTGACGATTAGAACACTTTACAGTTGTCACCACCGGGTAGACTGTAAAGTTCGAAACGTCGGACTTCCAATATGTACCCAATTGTTTTGTTTAAAATAATTTCATCCAAAATACTGTTAGGTGTTTTTTTTAATTCTCAGACATATGGTGTCCATGAACTTGTCCTACTCTTTTCTAACCTTAATTAATATGTTTACAATAACGAATAGACAACACACTGCAAGAAAAAAAGAAACGAAAATAAAAAACCCTCAGAAATAGAGGAGTCTTCTCTAGTAGACTTGTTTAAGCGTGTTTTAGTAAAGGAGGAATCCCTCCATAGAGTTTATTACGGCGATTGTGGTACTGTCAGGAGTACGAAATGTCAGTGTTTCAAAAATTTATTTTAGAATACCAATATATATACTAAAAATTTGTGTTAAAAAAATTGTTTAAAATTATTTTTTCTTCGTGGTAATTGATTGTGTAATGCACGAAGATAGGAACGGCGGCGTTAGACTCTGTTAACTGTTAAATTATATTTTAAATATAGAATAGTGAAGTGGAAAATCATTGGGTGAATTATAAGTTTATTTGATTACATTGAAGAATATGAAAAAAATCACTGTATAATAAAAAAATGAAAGATTTTTTTTTTAAAGTTTATATTAATAGCTAGTAATAACATAAGATAAACTTAATTTTAATCATATTTCAGAGAATAGACATTGCGTGCTGCGTGGTGAAATCAATACTGCGCTTACCAGAGTGGTAAAATACAAGTAAACTTTGAATATAATCATTCCCCTAAATGGGAATCAAACCCAATACCGTTTACAGTCAGATGATGTTCCACTGGGCCACCTTGGCCCGAAATTTCAAGGCCCAGGTCCAGATTACAGCATCTTTTGCTAGAAAGCTTGCTTAATTTATTCACGATTTTTTATAAATATGAATTAATATTCCTAACATTGTATTACTTTGCCTAATAATACGTCCATGTTAAAATATTAACCAAATAGATACTCCGTTCTGACATTATGATAAAAATCAAACCATTGGATATAGAGTGTTGGAGCTCAAAGCCACTTCGTATTTTTAGAGCGACAATAAAAAATAAATTAAATACAATCATTCCCCTAAATTGGAATTGAACTCGTTTACAGTCGGAGGCTAACTGACTGTGATACCATGCCACAAGACCTCATATTATAAAAAAATTATAGAGCTTATTGAAACACCACAGAAATTAAAATAGTTAGTTCCTATAGCGAAATGTCAAATGCGTGTTAATTTAAATATTTTTTGTTTCCAATTTTTTTCCATTTTAATTTTAATTATTTTAAAACCTTCTATAAAAGGTAAAATTACAATAAAATATCTTTATTTTTTACTTCAGTCTGGCAATTACAAATAACAGGGATTTAAATTAAAAGGATTTATTACAAAACATATAAATAAAGTATAATTAATTCATCAATTATGTTCTCGTTCTCAAGTTATTTCACCACAGAAAATTGGGGCTTATTTTTATAAACGTATATATATATATATATATATATATATATATATATATATATATATATATATATATAATATTTTAAGACTATTTAAAATGCAAAACAAAAAATCCTATAAACCTACACGAGCTTTAGATAAGTCTAAAATTTTAAAAACAGACCACTTTGAACAGCGCGAGTAACACGACCTCTATAAAGCCTCAAGGGCACACAAATGGCACTTTAGGCTAGTTTCAAGTATTACAAAAAAGAAATGCTCAGATTAATATTCTTTTCGACCTCATATTCGTTGAGTTGAGTTTTGCGAATAAAATGGCGATATGTTATATCTTATTAATAATTGCGCGTGTTTATGTTTAGAATGTGAAATATTGAAGTTTGAATTTCACAGCGTTGAGTTACGTCACTTAATAATCAATGTTTCAAATCCAGGTGGAGAGTGTAGAGTGTAATGTTGGGTGATAAGTGACGAACTCAACATCGCGGTTTTGTCTTGATATAGCGGAGAAATAAAAAAAAATTATAATTATTCCCCTGAGCGGTATTGAACCCACAATCTATCACGTTAACATTCAAATGTTATCCCAACTCACCGCAATGGTCTCATGTTACATCTAATATTTATTATTTAAAAAAAAGACAAACAGATAAAAAAAAACAACAGTTTCAACCTTGTTCAAATCGCGACACTCACTCGTTTGATAAAGATACCCTACAAATGTGAACATCAATGCTTTCAGACAAGGTTACGGAACGAGTCTCATTTGAATGGCAAAGCTAAATAACTTTAAACTAGCTTATTTCGTTATACTATATTTTGTTACACTATTATTGATATACCTCCATTTAAACATGTTGTGGGTAACGGATTGAATTCTAATATTTTATTCAGCCATAAATCCTAATAATTCATTGTATGTTTATTGGTTTGAAGAAAATGACATGCCACTATATATTTTATAGTGATATATTTCACTAAAATTACCCCATGATTATTTGGAAATGCCCAATATATATATATATATATCAAAGAAGCAAAGAAGGGTTATATTAATAGTTTCTAGTATAATTATTAAGAAAAGTATGTAAAACCACCATAGTACTAAATACTATATGAAAATTTTATATTTTCTATGTGTCCTCTGTTTACTGTACGCTATTTTAAAGATTCTACGCATCTTTGCAACTACAAAACTGTACTTGGTAGAGAAATGAGGCAATGTTTGGCTGAACGTTATGGTTTTGACTTGGTTGAATTCCTATTCGGGGAACATCTTCAGGGGTAAATTGGACATTGGAGCGCCTTGACACTACGGTCTCTCTGACTACTCTACTACTACTACTACTCTAAAAACTACTTCATTATATATATTTTTTTAGCTTCACGCTTCTATCCCGCATATCAGGGTAGACAGAAAGTACCTAGTGTCAACACACTCCGTACTTCGCTTTCCACTGAATTCGAGACATTACGTGCTGAGTGATGGAACTCGATGCCGCACTTTGTCTTTGAGAACCAGAGCGAGGAAATGAAAATAATTTAAATATAATCACTCCCACGAGTGTTCATCGAACCCACAACCGATCGCGTTAATAATCAGACACTATCCCACTGCGCCACGATCAGCCTTTAAATAATTTTTAATTGTAAAATAATGAATGGCCGCAAGTAAATTCGCTAGGAAGTGTAAGACGGATTAAAGCTGAGTGGTGGAATTAACGCGGATCCCTTGGCTCGTTAGACTCTCACGGTCGTATCGATGTACAGCTTGTAACTTTTAATACATACTAACTCGATAAATTACTCTAATATTATAGATCCTATATAAGGAATAGCAACTTTATTATAGTTCAAACCGTATCCAATTATTCCCTTCTATGTACAGTTTATAGGAAACTCCATACTTAATTATTTAATTTATTTTTTTAAATCTCAAGCTTGTTCCTGTAGCAGCGTATTCAGATAGAGCTGGTACCAAGATAAGACACTCCTTGTACTCGAATTTAATATATTTCATGTTGTATGGTGGAACTTAACGCCGTGTTATGTATTTGGGTTAAAATGAAAATATTTTGAGTGTATTTAATCCCCCAAGTGGGATTCAAATCCACAACTAATTCCGTTACAAATTTCCTGCCAGACGCCGTTACTGCACCATTATTGCCTCAACTAATACTTTGCCTCAACTAATGCTTCAATAAAGATTTTTGTAACAAGAAATAAATGTAATGTAATAAATCATCACTCGGATGATGTTTAAAAGATAGTATAGAATAAAAAAATTGAGGCCGGTCGTGGCGCAGTGGACAACGTCTGTGACTATAAACGCGATCGGTTGTGGATTCGATTCCCACTCGAGGGAGTGATTTTATTTTAAATATTTTCACTTCCTCGTTCTGGGAAGACGAACCGCGGCGTTGTTTTCCGCCCCTTAACAAGCAATCGAATTCGGCGGAGTGTTGAGTCTTGACACTAGATATTTTCTGTCTACCCTACTATACCTGATAAACGCGTGAAGCTAAATAAAAATTCTAAATAAAAAACGTAAAAGAAATTTTACTAATAGCATTAGAAACTGAACAGATATACAGAGTAGGTCTTTTATTAGAGGCTATAGTGGCGTAGTGGGACCCCATCTGCCTGTAAACGCGATTGTTTATGGGTTTGATTTTCACTCGGGACAATGATTGTATATAAAAATTATTGCGATTTCTCCACTCTAGTATGATAGAGTGCGGCGTAGAGTTCGCCACTCTTCACTTCTTGATTTCGGGTAGAATCAGTCAACGGAGTAACTTGACACTTAGTTGTATCTGAACTCTACAAAAAAAATATGCCAGATAAAGCATGAAGCGTGGTTTTATCATTTTTTTATTATTCTTTTATCTGTCTACTGTGTGTTTGTCGGTTTTTCTTTTTTACTATGTGTTGAGTGGCGGGACTTAACGCCCTACTTTGTCTTACCAGAAAGATGAATAGAAAACAAATTAAGTATGACCATTCTTCCAAATAGAATCAAACTCTTAACTATCGTGTCTACATACAGGGGGACACTATTCCCACTATGCAATGATGGCGTCATCTGTTCTCAAAAATATATCATCTAGATTTCTCTTTATTATGTTATTATGCTAAAGCTCCTAATATATACCTATATGTCAGTTTAGAAGAGTCTAACAGTTTGTAGGAATTCATAAATGTCAAAAGTTTCGTTCCGTTTTGGCACATAAATAAATACTCACCATCATAATGGTGACTCCTGAGTCAAATATAATCATAAAAGTAAAATATTAGGTATATTTATAGAATAATTTCAATTTCATAGTTTAGTTTAACGAAACACAACGTTGAGATACTTAACGCGCAATGTCCAAGTCATCAAAAAGTACAGAATAGAGACATTTAACACTACATCCTCTATTTTCTCTGTAATCATTTAAAATATGTGCTATATATAAAAATATTATACTTGAATACTGTAGTAACCTGTCTGTAATAGAAAAGACTTAAACGACATCTTTGATTTGACTTTTGACGTTTAAGTACATTAGAAGTGTCATTTTTTTTTATTGAATTACTCAACTTTGTCGAAAGCCAAGTAAAACTCTTCCTAAATATTCTCATATAATTATATATTAAGAACATAATTTGAGAATGTTACAAGCCTAAAATATAAATATACTTATTATTTTAAAACATGCTATACGTACGATTGGAGACTGGTTGGTTAAATTCTGAGCGCATCTTTCACGTCTTGACATCGGCATTAATATGGAAAGTATCTTACCGCACAACTTCTTGTGTTAGGCAATCAATTTAGACCTTTAAACCTGTGAACACCTTTGAACTATACAAATCTGAAGTCTACCCATCATTTTCTCAATACCAGGTTTTCTCTTTCCACGAGTTAAAGTAACATTGAGTCAATTTAAATTAAAATATATTTTTTGCTAAACAGTTATTCGTAAAACTTTGTAAGATTCTTTATGTATTCATGGTTAAAGTTTAAAGCTTTAGGTGAAAACCGAGGGTCTCGTTACGCCAAGCGCTACGGACCGCTACGGACTACGGTGCTACGCTGTCACGCATGTGCCAACTGACTACACTATCCCTTTATTCCGATATTTATTAACACTAGCTTTTATTACATATTATTCAGCTATTTACTTTTTGTCAATGATTTATTATATAGATATGCTTTTAATATATTTAGGATACGTAATGTTATTGTAATTATCATTTATTATTATAAGAATAATATATTAACTGAAACATCAAATGCATCTGGCCTATACATGTAAATAATGTAAAAATGTAAAAACAGGTTTCAGGATGAAAGCGGCAACTAATCAATAGTTCTTAACGTGTGAAAAGACACGATCACCAAAGTATGCAATCTAGCACAGATTTGAATAATGCAGGTTGCATCGCATGTACGGCGGTGGGAGAGGGACGCGCGCGGCGCGGAGAGGTGAGGCGACGGGAGCCGCCGCGAGGGTCAGGATGTCGGGAGGTCACAGGAGGGCGAGGGCACCAGGAATAGTAACCATGTCTCCGGGCGTGTCAGTCACAGTCACGTTACGCAAGAGGGCGGCGGCGCCGGTCGCGTCGTTACCTCTCTGGCCATCGCGGCATGACCGCCGGAGGCCGCGGGCGCGCGCTCACGCCGCCATCTTCGAGGGGCACAGCCCGGGGTTCGCGTCGCGACTCGCGGAGCACTTAACGGTGCGCCGCGTGGGCGGCGATCGATGCGGTGCGCACGCCTGCGCCTCCGACGTCGCCCGAGCGCGCCCGACACCTCACGAGTTTGCCCGACGACCGCCCGACGCTGGTGCATCCGCCCTGACCCACTTCCCGCGCACACTGACCTCCGCGCGCACTTCCAATGCGATGTACACCCGACCGATAAATATAACCTAATGTAATGTAATACGTTCACACCATTTTAAACTTAGCCCCCATTACACAACAGCTACATTTAAGTACGCTTAACAATGTCCCTTTAATTTGTATACTAGTGTACTGTACTAAGGTACCCATAAGTTAGTATTTATATGCCGGAGAAGCAAACAATGAATAACGAACCGTAAAATAAAAGCAAACAGTTCAGTTATTTTAACTCGTTAAAACTATTTCTCTGATCGCTAATATTACAATCACTTATATCACGATATAACATACTCAGCTTATTTTAATTAAGTACAACACTTTGTAGGTATATTATATATATATATATATATATATATATATATATATATATATATATATATATATATATTTGTAGGTATATATATATATATAAATATTTAATTAATCACAACATATCGACAATAAGGGAAATCAAATGTTTCGTTTTGAATTTTGATTTCGTTACAATATTTTTGGGAGAGTCATTTTACATTTTATAATTTAAAATATAATACTTCTATATAAAAAATAAATCTAACTTGTATAGAGTATATTTTTACATAATAATAAAACTAAATAAAAATATATTTATATTTTGATATTTTAAATTATATATTATTATTTATTATGCATAGACAAGTAAATACAATTCCATTTTTAGTCATCATAATATTAATATAAAACTATATTTTTTCCTTATAATCATAGATTTTTTTTCTATTGTATAACAAGATTAGATTAGATAATAAAGGAACAAAATGTAATATTTTATTAACACGTCAGCAGATTGTAGCAAATCGGCTCTGTGTAACCATAAGTCAAAGGCCATGTCACCACATAATCGCATTTACTTAAACCTATTCTAGAAAGTTATCTGAAGCCAATGTATTATTTTATTTAAAAATCTTATATATCATTCGAGTATTTTTTTCTTATTGCCTGATTTTTTTCTTTAAATATATAATATTGTTAATAAAGTTAATAGTTGATTTCATTTTCATAATAATTTTAATTTACTAATACGGTATAGATAATTTTATAAGTTTTTAAGCATCAATAAGAATTTAAATGTTTACAAATAATTTACAAAATGTCTTGACATTACATTACTTCAAAAGTACGATATGACGTAATGAGTATATAATCTCATTTAAAAATGATTTTCTTAGTGACATTTAATTTTAAATTCTAAATCAAAAATATAAGGTAAATAGTTTAACAAATTATTCTTTTATTTTAGTACAAGTATACATTAATATTTTATAATTTTAAATATGGCAACACTATAATGAATATGTCAAAATAAGATCAAATTAGCTGTCAAAGTTAACTGAAATCGACTGTCACCGTCCACAGCAAATAGTTTACGGCACGCACAGACGGTGTGCGGCGATTCGTATTGTGTTTCTATAAAATATTTGTTAAAAAACATAAGTGAAAGTTGTATTTCTTTGATTGACGCCTTACGAGTGCTTGTTAATTAATCATGTGACTATACTTTGCGTGAAGTGTTCACAATAAAGTCAGATCGAACATCGAGACGGATGGACCGCAGTGAGCAAAGTAAATATATTTTCTTATTTTCCATATATGGTCACGTTCTTGTCGTACAATAATTTAATTACTTACAATTTTTAACAATTTCACATATTTTTTTGCATGTGAATATGAAAAGTCTGATATGATTTACAATTCACATGTAAATAAACAAGATATTTATAACGCCTACGTAAACTCGATCCGATTATCAACCAGTTTATAGATGCATCGCCTAAAATGTTATAAGACGAGATACGTTTAAAAATGTCGTTTTAATGTACTCCGTGTTTCTCGGTATACCGAATGAAACGAGGTCGAAAGTGTTTATTCTAAGCTCTACGTTTATTTATTTAACTCTTTAATACCATTATTGCATCACATATTCAACTTATAATAATTAAAACATTATATTATAAAAGAAATTTACAAGTAATTAGTTTTCATATATATTCTTATATTTTTATTAAAATAAACGGACATACTAGAAAAATAATATCACTATATATTACATTGTACTTTTATAATTGAAAGTCAATGCAGATTGAAGACCAAGTATGCATTATTTATTATTTTAACCACATATCCATTTTAATTCATTACATAGAAGAGTTATTTTTAGTGATTTGTCATCAATATATCTTGTACAAATAAGGAAATATGTAACATACGATTTTATGACATTAAGCAATTTATTTTTAAATGGACAGACAGAAGTTATAATATTATTATTTTTATTATTAATTTTACTAAATATTATATGAATTTACCATCATTATAAATATTAAAATGATCCCTTTTTATCTCAGAAAGTAAGTCATTAAAACCTCATAAGACACTGCTCTCTACAATATTATTAAAAGTAATAAGATCTTTGATATTCGCGATTTTTATACATTTTAAATGAAACTATTTAACCGGTAGACTCGGTCTACCTGTGACCACGGACTACTGTAAAGTGTTCGAAACGTCAGGTGTCCAAAAATGTATTTTCGAATACCAAAATATACGCGATTAATCCGGTTAAATAGTTTCATTTAAAATTATTAAAAGTATTGTATGCCGAATCTAATATGTCACTCTCTATGTTATAATTACAAACTTTTTTTATTTAAAATTAAGGTAGCATACTGTTTTTTGGCATTGAAATTTTTGGAAGTTGTGCCAACTTCAAAATTGCATTTACAGTTATGCATTTGGCACTACATAGTGTTGGCAATAGAATACCATTTAAGATATTTTTGTTTTTTAACAAAATATTTGACTGACTGTAAACACAATATATTGTGGGCTTAATTCCCACAGGGGATAATGATTATATATAAATTACCTTTAGACCATCATTCCTTCACCTTTCACCATTTCCTTTAGAAAAAGAGACAAAGAGAGTGAAAAGGTAAGCAAGTCAAATCCACTAAAAAGAAAGAAAGTTTCGAGCATTCAGTAGTACATATAAAGTAAATAAAAAATTGTATTTATTTTAGCAGGTGGTAGCAATGATGCTAGTGCGCTTGAATATGCGCGTAGCGTTGGCAGCACTGTGTGGGGGTGTCCTGTTGGTGACATTCTACTTGGGCAGGTGCGGCGACCTGGTGAATAGACCCAGTTAGTATGCAAGACCAAATTTATTACTTAGCATTTTTTTAACTTATTCCATATGAATTTAATCATAATTTATCAGTATTATTAAGACTTTTTTATATTCACTTTTTATTAAAATATAGCTAGATATATGGAATTTAACTAGATATTCAAAGAGAAAGCAGCTTTAAACCCTGGAATCCCTGCATACTTAAGTCACTTTGTTCACGGACAAGGTTTATTATATGACATTCTTTTAGTATTATTGGTACTGTGTCCACAAAGGTCACGCAAGCGCTCCCCTTGACTGAATTGTCGCTCACTTTTGCATCCTACATCTTTCTTACCATTCTCCCATAACTTAAAATCAACCTAAGAACAAAATAAGAAATTACATGCATCATGTATTCCTCCATTACTTGAATGTCAAATAACATATAGCTCTTTCTCTATATTAAATACCCATGAACTGAGAAGAATCAGCGCCAGAGACTGTACGAATTTTTATTAAAGCTTATAATTTAAAGAATTAAAATATTACGCATACATATATATCAATGTGCATTTTTTTCTTTGCGTTTTTTTTAGGGGTTTTTTTTTAGCCTAGTGTCAAGACCGCACTTAGATTTCCACCGAATTCGGGAGATTGCGTGTTGAGTGGTTCGACGCTGCACTTTGTCTTATCAGAGCGAGGAAGTGAAAATAATTTAAATATAATCACTTCCCCGAGTGGGGATCGAACCCACAACTGATCACGTTTACCAGTCAGACGGTGTCCCACTGCGCCGCGTTTGTATTAAAATTCGTAAAACCATGAGGCCGTCGTTGCGCAATAGGACCGCTTCTGATTGGAAACACCGCTTCTGATTGGATTGGTTGTGGGTTCGATACCCACTCGGAGCAATGATTATAAATAAGATTTATTTTTATTTCTTCCCTCTGGTAAGATAAAGCTTGGCGCAAGTTCCGCCAATCAGCGGTGTCTTTTGACACCAGGTCGTCTCTGATTACCCTACTATACGGGATAAAGGGTGTAACTGCCATTGGTTTAACCGTTTTTTCTTTTTTTAGTTTCACGCTTTTATCCCGCATAGCATGGTAGACGGAAAGTACCTAGTGTCAAGACACTCCGTACTTCGCTCTCCACCGAATTCGAACTTTTAACATGATTAATAATTCACAGTAGGTTCAATTCCATCCAACGAGTTGATAGAGCGTGTCAGCGATGAAATCGAATGCTCAATCAACGGCGAGTACTCGGTGGCGTGCCGGCGCGACCGCGACCAGGTGTACGTGCCGTTCTCGTTCATACATAAGTACTTTGAGGTATGCATATATATATATATATATATTTTATATTATCTATGGTAAATGCGATTGCTTGTGGCTTCTATTTCATTTTTATTATGGGCAAGATATTTAAATTATTTTCCTTTTACGTTGTGGTAAGACAATGTGCGGCGTTAGGTTACGCATCTTAATACACAATACCTCAAAATTGAATGTAAATCTTATTAGTAGACTCATTTCGCCTGCCATTTTTATGGGTAAAATAATTTTATGCTAAAAGTTTTTTCTATATACTCTCAGATAGAAAAGATAATAATTAGGTAGAACTTGCAGTAATAAGGATTTAAATCAGTTTTAATTGGAACTATTTTTACTATATTAATCGTGTATAATATGGTTTTCGAAAATACAGGCGTACTGACATTGTTATCGATCTGGTCCAAATTTTCCTTTAAAATGAATCAAAGTCAAGAAACCCATTTACGTTGTTAGCAACTTTTAACAAAATGTATAAGGATTTCAACGCACGTAGTAGAACGCATGGTTTAGCGGTCAGAGTGTTTAAACGGTTTCCAAGAGACGCGGGTTTGAATCCCGCTGCGTTCAATTATTCTATAGATTTCTTAAAAAAATGTTTTCTATTCTAATGTGTGGAATAACACTTAAAAGATATGAAAATAGCCATAAACATTATTAAAATTAAATTTTCAATAAAATAAATAGTACCTACACCAATATTAATTCCAAGCTCGCCATTTTAGATCTACGGCAAAATAACCACAGTAAACGGCGTGGATAAATTCGAATGGTCGCACAGTTACAGCAAAGTGTATCATCCGAGAAAGAAATATGACCCTCGTGGTACTTTCACCACGTTCGAGAACTACAACGTGGAGGTGCGGGATAGGGTGAAGTGCATCAGCGGAATTGAAGGGGTGCCCGTCTCCACGCAATGGGAACCCCGAGGGTTTTTCTATCCCACCCAAATAGCTCAATTCGGTCTGGCCCATTATAGTAAAAATATTACGGAACCCGAACCTAGAGTTAGAGTGATCGATGATGGTGAGAAGTTTCTGGACAATTGGGTGGTTAGCAATGATGCTACTATGACCAGGGAGTTTGATCCCGATTTAAAGGCCAAGGTCATCAGGTTTTCCACGTCAGGACACGTGACCAGTCAGGTCTGGTTGAGGGTAAACTTGACCCAGGATTTTGTTTTGAGTATGGACCTGAAATTGAATCCCAACTCCTCGATCACCGTGGTGCTCCAGAACAAGGATAAGAAGGAGACTGTTTATTTACATTACGTTACAAGTTTACAGCTAATACACGCGCAGGTGAATTTTTTTGTTTACTTTTTGGAGTTCTGTTAGTAATTTAATCGAATTTTAAATCACATTTTTGGTAAAAAAAAAACGTATAAAAATTTCAACGCGTCTCTTGGAAACCGTCGTCAGTGTCGGTTCAAATGAATGATGTCCAAGAGGCGCGGGTTCGAATCCCGCTACGTTTAAAATTTTATACGTTTATTTAAAAAATGTTTTCTAATCCTAAGTGTGAAATAACACTTTAAAAATAGTAAAATATTAATTTTTAATCGTTTTCATGATACCTTTCTTTTCTTTTTCTTGATACCTGGTTTTCATGAGCCCAGATGTCAGTCACTCGTTATGGGTTATTTGAATGTTGTATTTTGCTATCTTCTAAATATTTTTAAGACCACACGTGGAACAGCGTATGATCGTAGATGTTACGGTAGTGGATTCGATTCCCATGCGGGCAATAATTTATTTTTATATTGGTAAAATAAAACGCGTTGTTGAGTTCTGCACTTTAACACACAATGTACCTATTTTGAGTCGAAATTGGAGATTAGAGTGTCTTAGTGCAGTATTTTCTCTACCAAAAAAAGTCTTTTAAAACATTATTGTCCTAACAGGATGACCATACTTACTACGGTATAGGAGTAGATTCAAAATGGCGGAGAATAACGAGAGATCTCATAATAGATATGCAAAAGGGGTGGGCTTTGCAGGACAAGCCTAAACGGAAATCACCAAGAAATAAATTCAAAGTAGGTATTAAATATATATATATATATATATATATATATATATATATATATATATATATATATATCGATAATAGTCTAGAGCTTAAAAGAGTTTTATTCTCTTCCCTTGAATCATCAAAACCTCGATAACTCTATATTTCAACTCTCTATGAGCTAAAAAATAAGCAGTAAATCCCTACAAGCCTTTCTGGCACATACCGTACATACATAACTTGAAATTAAATTGGACCTCTATATCTCGAACAAAACAGTTAGTGATATTTTACAATGTTT
The DNA here is from genome assembly GCA_032432895.1 of Dryadula phaetusa. Lineage (NCBI taxonomy): Eukaryota > Metazoa > Arthropoda > Insecta > Lepidoptera > Nymphalidae > Dryadula > Dryadula phaetusa. The sequence continues at coordinate 3,036,493 of JAOYRS010000028.1, forward strand.
ACAACCCGATTATTCTAAACTTACTACATCTAATATTCGAAGGGTAATGAGTTACCCATAGGAATAGTGTAAGTATACCATTGTTGCTTAGAAAACAATTTCGTTTACCTTACCTTGCCACTTCTAAATGTATAAAAACTAAACTTGATCTGTTTATGTCGAATCGAAATCAGCCCAGGTCGGAAAAATTGATAACTTTATAAGTCGTATTTTTTTGGCGTCAACTATTATATTCGACTTATAGAGGTTCTACCTGTAGAGTGGGCTTCAGCTTTATTACATCAATATGAATGTTTTATTTGAAGATATTATTTGCATTGCAAATTTAAACATTGCGTGTTCAGTGTCGCTACTCGACTCGCAATGTCTAAACTGGGCGGAAAGTGGAGAACATAGTGTCTAGACACTAGGTTATTCCTGTCTGCACTGCTATGCGGGATAAAAGCGTGAAGCTAAAAAAAAAGCAAAATATATCCCCATACAATATTCATCATACTTTTATTCGCAATCCCTATTTCGATATTCTCAATTCCTATCCCTATCCGGATATGTTTACGTCTGAACGTGGTGTGTCCCGAGCAGATATCCAGCATAGTGCTGTCCGGGTCGGGTAGTATCTCCAACGTGGTGGTGTCGTCTCACTCGCACCCGGCGCACTTCTACGCGGCGGCGCGCTGGCTGGCGGCGCGCCAGCGCGCGCGCGGCGGCTGGCCCGTGCTGGCGAGGCGGCGCGTGGCGCCCGGCGTGCCCGACCTGAAGCCCGGCTGGTGAGTCAGTAACACTAGCTCGAAACTATTTATTTAAAGCATTAACTTTTAAAACCGACCATTATCCATATTTCTTCATAATTTTTCTATGGCGACATTAAGGCGTATCTAACCACGTATCATTTGCAAAATTGAGACGAGTTTAGCTGGTAAAAGTAAACGGACATACATACATACTTACATTTGCGGTAAAAAAATAACACTCCTTTTTGGTAGTCATGTAAAATTGTATTAAAATTTTGAACGCAGCAGGATTCGAACCCGCCTATGGAAACCATTTACCGATGGCTAAGCCATACTTTCTATATGTTAATATTCTATGCGTTAATTATTTTTAGTGTCATCAGGATTAGAAATATTAAAAAAAATTACAATTAGAGCGCTTAGACGGTTTCTAAAAGGAGCGAGTTCAAATTATTATACGTTTTTGTTTAAAATGCTGTGTTACTTCCCATTCCCCTGGGAATTTCGGGAAATCCTCCCTTAGACTCCCATACACACTTCAAGGAACAAATACTACAAAGTTCATCTTTCTACATGTAAAAATTTGCTAATAGAATTATTTTAACTGTACGTTAGTATTCATTTGAAACAAATATAATTTCATACAAACTAACAGATGAAAGCGTCTGATTGTAAACGAGTTCGATTTCCACTCGGTGAATTCAATATATTTAAATGGTTTTCATTTCTTAACTGTTGTAATACAATGCGCAGCGTTGAACTCCGCCATTTAGCTCGTAATGATTCGATTTTGGCTGAAAATAGAGACTCCTTAACCTGCTAGCATGAGGATGAAACGTGAAACTAAAAAAAAAAAAGATGTTCTTTGTAGTGAATAATAATGCTTCAACTAAATGCTTTTTCATTAATTATTTCAAATAAAAATCGTCTATGTATAATATGATACGCCATTTATGTTTCTATACTATTACGCCTTAAGATTGAAAATCGCGTAAATCTTCTACAGTAAATAATAAATCTTGAAGAACATAGATAAGTGCAATATTGACTCTAATAGCCACTTTAGTTAATTGATGCTATCAAAGTGTGTTAGTTAGTGTCTATTTTTAGTTACATTCTGACTCAAATAGTTTGGTGGACTCAAATAGTTATACTCTGTGCAAGTTAACTTGATCTTTTACTATTTTTAAAGTGTCATACCATACTTGGGATTAGAAAATATTTTTTAAAAAACGCATAAAATTTGGACGCTGCGAGATTCGAACCCGCACCTCTTTGAAACCGTCCAATTGCTTTAACCGCTAAGCCATTCGTTCTACTACCGGCTGCGTCAAAATTCTTGACTATTTAGGGGCTTTTGTGTGTTAAAACTCTTGAAATATAATTATTGTAATAGATAAAAAATTTAAAGTAAACATTATTGTTACCTTTTTTTTTTAATTTTGTTCCTGGCTGAATATGTTTAGATGTTAAAGTTTTTTTTTTATTTTGATGTATTTGACAACTGGAATAGTAAGATGTAGAAAGAGAAAGATTAGATAGAAGAAAACCTTGTCGTAAAAAGTTATTTCAAATTATCCAATTTAAGAATAATTTTAATATGCGTAATTTTAATTTTTACAATTTTCAAAATCAGAATGAGTTATGAGAAAAATCTGTCGAAAAGATCAAGCTAACTTGTACAGGGTATTATGTATTCTATACCTATAGCTAAAAGTGACCGATCGCTGACTGTACATGAGAGATATTTGAGCAATTTTATCATTGGGAGCATTTATTAATGTAACAAAGCCCAAAATAATGATTTTTTAAAGTTTTTATCTGTTTGTCTGTGTTTGTGTACGCTAATCTCGGAAACTGCTCATCCAATTTAAATATGTTGTATAAAGGTATAATTCGATTAATTAAGGTATAATTTTAAATAGAAAAATAAATTTGTAACATTCTGTAGTGGAGTAATCAGGGACAATCTAATGTCAAGATACTCCGTTGACTGCATCTCGCCAGAAATCGAGACATTGTGTGTTGATTGAGGATTCAGATGTTATGTTATTTTTATTACAGGAAGCTGTAATAGTAATAACACACAACATTTATCTCGTAGACAGATTTATTGCGCCAGCGCACAGTAATCACGCGACTAACTAGGCCGGGATTAAAGGTTGAATAGCTTTACGATTACTGCCCAGCTAAGGTCGTCTGGTTGTCAATTTAGATGGGAATGGGAACTAAATTATTATTAAAGAACAGGAAGTGACTGACTGACTGACTGGATGAACGACCTGACTGGTCTTTTGGGTTCGTTGGTTGTGTATTAAAATTGTATTCTTAGCGTGTTTAACTATTGGGTTAGCCGGTTCAAATTCAGCAGAAAATTATTTTTGAAAAGCGAAAAATAGGTAGTGGTCCTAAATAGTTTGTAATAATTAGGGGACGTCACTTGATTTTAATATTGATATTTTAACTAAAGTTTTTTTTTTAGCTTCTCACTTTTATCCCGCATAGCAAAGGTAGAAAAAAAGTACCTAGTGTCAAGACACTCCGCACTTCACTTTCCACCGAATTTGAGACATTGCGTGTTGATTGGTGGAACTCAACGCCGCTCTTTGTCTTTACCAAAGCGAAGAAGTGAAAATAATTTATATATAATCACTCCCCCAAGTGGGGATCAAGGAAAAGCGTACACCTGAAAAAAAAACAAAAATGTTTAAATTCTTTTAATGTTATGATAATATGGTGACTTGATTTGAATACAGTATTTTATGAATGAATTGAGTATGGGTTTTGCACAAAAAAAAAGCAAAAGGGAAGTAGTAATTGTACTACATACTCCCACTCCCACTGTACTACTGACTCCTCGACTATTCTTTTTCTTGCTACACGCTTTATCCCTCATAACAGGGTAGACAGAATACTCCGCTTCCAGTCAAATTCAAGACATTGCGTGTTGAGTGACGGAACTGACCGCTGCGCTTTGTCTTACCAGAGTACGGAAGTGCAAATGGAACAACCGATAGCGTTTACAGTCAGACGCTGTTATATTTAATATAATAATTAATATGGCAAAACAGGCACTCGGCAATGAGTCAGGGGCACGGTATCTCGCTGCTCTCCCGCGCGTACTACCGCAGCGGTGACGTCAGCTACCTGCGCGCGGCGCGGCGCGCGCTGCACCTGCTGGACGTGCCCAGCCACGCCGGCGGCGTGAAGGCCATGTGGATGGACAAATACGTCTGGTATGTCTCTTGTTCGGTTCGCTTTGATAGGCTTCGGCGGCTAACGGGTTCAAATACTTGATTAGATTTTATATATTTTGAATGAAACTATTTTAAACTGATTAATCGCGTATATTTTAGTATTGGAAAATAAAGTATTGAGTTTTCAAAAATGTATTTTTGAACACGTGATTTAAAACAAAGTTAAACTTATATCGAATAAGTGATGAAAATTAGTATAACTTATTGTTGTAAATTTTTTTACCTTTTTTTTTCTTATGCATTTGACACTCTGTCAATAAAATTGACATGATGCGTGTATAAAATAAATATTATCTAGTTAAAGATTTTTTTAAATTTGATAATTTAGTTTATTATTATATATAATATTTTTTTTTGTTTTTTTTAGTACTTTTATATCTAGTTCGTGTCTATATGTTTAATTAATATTACACAATTATTTTTAAATATAACTGATTTGTAATTATGGAAAAATAATTTAAAAAAAATAATTTTATAAATATATTTAACTTATTAAAAACTTTATCGTATTTACAGTATTATATATAAACAGACATACACGAATGTTAATTCATACATACATAATTAAATTATTTCATTCATATCCTGCGGTTAGTGTACGCGAAAATATTTCCTATCAATCCTATCGACATTTGCTAAATAATTAACGAATTCCGTTCAGGTACGAGGAGTATCCAACGAAACCGCCGCTGTTCGTTCTGAACGGCTTCATATACACCTTGCTCGGTCTCTACGACCTGCACGTGATAGAAGGTGAGAATTCTATATCTTTAGCTAAGAAAATGTATGACGACGGAATGCTCTCCCTGAAAACCCTCCTGCCTCTCTTCGATACGGGCAGCGGCAGCTTCTACGACCTCCGCCATTTCACTCTAGGCATAAGTCCGAATATAGCGAGGTGGGACTACCACGCGACCCACGTGAATCAGTTGTATTTATTAGCTGGCTTAGATCCGGACCCGATATTCATTAATACGGCTAAGAGATGGGAAGGCTACATGCAAGGTAAAAGAGCGGCACACAATTGAGTATATCGATCTTTGTGGGTCGTATAACGCTAATCGATGAGAAATATCGATTTTTGTTCGAATCGATGGTGATACCGATTTTTCAATCGATTTGGGGTTTGGTTTGGTTCGGTTCTTGTGAAGGAGATCTGAACGAATGTTAACACGAATATCAAAATTTAATTAAATGTTTTTTTTTTATAATTAATAATGGCGAAGAAATATTTAGTTTTTGTTAATAAATTGTTTTTTTTTATTAAAGAAAAATTAGCTAAAATAATTTTTGATAAAGGAAATAAAGATACTATATGTATATAAACAATTATAACATTTTATGTTCCTTTAACTGTATTAAATATTTAAAAGAATACAGACCAACTAATACAACATGAAAGTTGTAATTTTAAAAAGTTGCCAGACTAATTATTTCTCACTCTCTGAGTACGACAATTAATATATGGCGTAATTTTATATTAAACTTAATTATTCTAAAAAAATGTGTATTCCTATTGATTTTCCACAGAGTTTGCAAAATAATTAATTAAAAACAAACAGTTTGTAAATATAATCGTATAGACTAAAATGGCTGTCACTCCTACAATAGAAGTAGGTTTTACATAATATAATAAATATAATATAAAATGTATACAAAAAAAAGTTGAAATTTTAATAAATACTTATCACTGAAGACTGAATATTTTCTAAACAGATCGCCAGTGTAGAAACAGCCTTTGAAACTGAATTGAATATATTAAATATTATAATGTTAATTGTTTTTTTTTCTTTTTGAATGTACTTAAATTTAATTTTAAATAATTAATTGACATTTTTAATATTGTATGTTAAAATATTTTTTATCTGTCACAATATGTCATTTATGATATTAGAAGAAATGGCCGAAATCTTCTTTTAAGTTATAACAACATCACAATAATAATTTAATTTGAAATTGAATTTGAATTTTAGTTTTAATCATTTATTAATAAATATGGAACAGCAATAAATACAGATTAAAAATATTGTAAAATACAGTATTATTTTCCTATTGTAAATAATTATTTATTTTAATCTACTGTGTATAATTTTATGTTTAAAAAATAGAACAGTAGCAATAATGTATAAATTTGCTTTTTTTTATGTACATATATAAAAAAAACAACATTTTATATTCACTAAAAGAGTTTAAGGTTATATATTATGTGTATTAATTTGTTAACTTTGAATATAATGACTAAAATAGCTGAAATTAACATTTTCAAATATTCATTTTCGACTATTTGTTAATCAAAATATTTATTTTCATATAGAAAGAAATAATTTGATTATATAAAGAAGTAAATTTAAACATCTTTACAACCACTCATACTAGATAGAAGCAGAAAGATAAAAACTAAATCATATGTCAATATTCTCTTAACTGAATTACATCTATTGGGATAAAAAAGCTTGTATCTAATTCGTTCTTTGTTTTTTTTATATTGTAATCTTTTAGAAACATATATCTTGATAAAGTATAATTTATCTTTATATTTTATTTGTATTTCTTTGAAAAATGAACAAAATATTATATATATTGTACCGGAATTGAATTTCTACATCCATTTTACACTAATTTATACTAAGGTATATTTAAATGTTGAACTTTTCTAAATAATGACCACGCACTGATCTTTTTAAAACATATTGTTTGGTTAGTAATTTAATTTAAAATCGCATAGTTTTACAAACAATATATCAAAAATAGGATACATAGGGATTTTTGTTATCAAAGTTTTAGGCGATTTTTCAACTTGGTCTATCAAATTATTGTATATAGTCACTCAATTGCAGTAAAATAATGTAAGTCCTAGACGTCCTAAAAAAATGTCTAAAAAATATTTTTTCGATTAAAAATCCTCTTTGGATACTATTATGAAATAAAAAACTTTTATAGTTTTCCACCGTTAACTCTTATGCGCTTAGATTCTGCTTTGACAGTGACAGTGACAGTGACAGTTTAAGATGTCATTTTTTTTAATTTATTATTAAGATATTCGGTTGTGATCCGAAGCACAAATATTACTCTAAGATATTTCTAATTGTTTTTTTTTAATAACTACGTCTATTATATAAATTTAAGATTTCTTGTCAATAATCGTGTAAATGGAAAATAAAGAATCATGGTACAATTGTATAGACTTACTCACTTTTTCAATATATATATATATATAAATTAAGCTTATTTAAAAATATATATATTTAGTCTTTGTAAATTAATTAATTCCATAAACACTATGTAGCGCACTCGGAAACGTCAATTAAGTTGTAACTCGCTAAACGCTAAATTTAATTTTTCAAAACGATTTCATGATTCTTAGTGCAAAGGTCAAACAATGTCTTGTTATTGAAAAATGGAAATAATAATTTACTTCATATATTTGTAGAGTTATAAAATTGTTTTTACAGTATTAATATCGGATTTCTTTGTTATAAGCTATAGTTAAAAACACCTATTTGATACATAATAGGATCATTTATTTTTACACATTTTAAATAAAATTAATTTAAACGGATTAATCGCGTATACCTATCCCTTTGACCACGGACTACTGTAAAGTGTTTGAAACGTCAGGTATTCCTAAAATGTAGTTTCGAATTACCAAAATACACGCGATTAATCCGTTTAAAATATTTAATACATATTTATCCATTTTTTATCTGTTCTCCTTTATTTGCCTGTATTCTTGCCATGTTTATGAAAATTTATTTTCTATATATTAAATATATACACTGTTTTCTTATATAGTGCGGTGGAGATATCAAAATAATATAAATAAATATTGTAATAATTTACGTTTCCCTAGTGATTATATTAAACCAAAGTAGGATAATCCTTATGTCATGTGAAAGTCAACAAATGACCTCACGGTGATAGAGACTAAAATAATATGAAGGAGAAATTAAAAAAAATACGTTGAATTAAAAATATACATTATGCTTACAATATTTTAAATGCGTTTGTTAAAAGTGTTGATTAATTCCATTCAAAAAATAACTAATCTTTTTTTAGCTTCACACTTTTATCCGGCTTAGCAAGATAGACAGGAAGTGTCTGGTGTCAAGACACTCCGTACTCTGTACAAGACTTTCCGCTGTATTCGAGACATTGCGTCTTGAGGTGGTGGAACGCAACACAGCGCTTTGTCTTACTTTTACAATAAATATATATTATATAAAAGACCATTGTGACGCAGTGGGAAACGTATTGATTATGGGTTCGACTCCAACTCGAAAAAAAACATTCTAATCAAAATATATTTCCATGTCTCTCTGGTAAGACAAAACAAAAAGCAGTCAACGGAGTGTCTAGACACTAAGTAGTCCCTAACTATCCTGCTAAATGGTATCCTGATATAGCGAGAAACTGATAAATATTATTTATAAAATTTTTGCAATAATCTACATATCAATACGATAAGTCTAACATGTTGACTTTCTAATGACAGACAAACATTCCAATTCTAAGAGCTTACTAGAAATTACTATTCTATAGTTTATTTTAACTTTATTTTATATTTGTTGACACGTATGAATGTATTTAGTGGTGTTAAACGCGCGGTTTGTTTTTTTTTTCAAAGGAGAATATGTACACTACTTTTTCTCCTAACACTAGGTCTTTGCCTTTTATATGCAAAATTAAAAATAAAGCACATTTCTCATGTAAACCCGCGCGTCTAACATCACAGTGTGGATATATCAATTCTATCCGTAGTTGGTACGTAGAGGTTAGCGAGCACTTGTGAATGACAATAAAAGGTCTTGACAAATTTCATTGTTTTATTTAAAATAACATATAATAAAAATATCTAAAAATAATAAAAAATCACAATTTTAATAATTTTTTTTTTTTTTCATAAAAGTATAAAAAAAAAAGTTTTAAAAAAATCCATAAACAAACACACAACGTCATAATGTCACACAACACGAAATCAAAACATTACAAAAAAATTACATCTCGAATTTATTTGTTTAATATATATATATATATATATATATATATATATATATATATATATATATATATCCCGCATAGCAGATTACCATTTCCTATTTATTCCTTGGATATTTAAGGCATTTTTTGACATTCTACCCGACCCTTAAAAGACTCACGTCATGTTTAAAATGTATCTCGAGCCTTATTTATTTTTTTTAAACTCGCCATGTTTAAAATTTATTAATAATAAACGAAATATGTATGATACTGTGGCGTTTGTCGCTCCATTATCTTTGACTACCCTGCTAGAGTTAAAACGTGAAACTATACAAGCAGTATAAAGTAAAAGTGCTTTTTAATACATTTCATTAGTTTAAAATATGTTTAATATGAAAAAGAATTCATATTGATGTACCACGTGGAATTAAGAAAATTTGTGTTATTAAAATCGCTTTCATCAAAAATCCATCATTTCGTGGTAGCGCAAGTCTGCAATCTCACCAACGCTCGTTTCTCGGCCATCTTCATCTTGTCCAGCACGTCCTGCATCTCCGGCCAGGGCTCATAGCGCTGGTTGATGATGACCAGCTTGTGGACGGATGGGTTCCGCAGGTTCATCGTGCGGGAGATACCCTCGCGGTTGTGGGTTGTGTATACTACATCTACCTGGTTGGTTTCAGATTAATTGTTAGATTAATATTTATAGCAGGTAATTATTATTTAAATTAAATTTTCTTTTCAAATATCACAGTAGCTAAAGAACTTGGGTGTCAAAATACAATATGGTCGAATTCAAACCATTACGTATTGAGTTGCAGAACTTAACACCGCGTAAATTCCACGCTTTTATTCCACATAGCAAGGTAGACAGAAAGTACCTAGTGTCAAGACACTCCTTACTTCGCTTTCCACCGAATTCGAGACATTGCGTGTTGTGTGGTGGAACTCAAACACCTTTCTTGGCTTCAATTTTATAATTGAACAAAGAAGTTATTACAATCATATCAATATAAAAAAAAAGCTTTTATATTTTTAAAGTGCTATTCAACGTTTAGGATTAGAAAATATTTTCCAGCAACTTTTTAAAAAATGTAGAAATCTCTATATCGAAATGCTACTAACAATAAATAAATTGTACAAAAACGTATACAAATTTCGATGCCTCAGGTACGTAGAACATATGGCTTATTGGTCAGAGCGCTTGGATGGTTTCCAATAGGTGCAGATTCGAAACCACAAAAAAATGCGTTTTTTTTTTTCAAAATAAAAATACCTTATTCTTTATAGCCCATGCTATAGAAAGGACCATGAAGCTGAGACTCGTACAAGTCACTATGAACAGCGGTATAATTTCCCAGAAAGTCTTCAAGGCGTACATCAGGTGCAGTTTCCTCGGTATCGGCACATCGTACTGGTTCGGAGGTATCAGACTCCCAGCTTTTCTCACTTGATACAAGGATTTTCCTTTAGGCAAAAGGAATGAGGTGAAGCGTAGTGGTAGTTTAAATAGCATTTTTTGGAATTTAACATAGATTTCTGGAAATTTAACATAGATTTAACGTTGACGTTTGTGAAGTAAATGTCAATTGTGTGTTTTTATATGGGTACATTTGGAAATGTCCGTGGCCTGTACGTTGTATTGGGTTGATTAATTTTAAAAAAAAAGAAATATATTTTAATGATTTGATTTGATTCGTTACTTCGGGGTAGCGATTATATTTTGATTGTTTCCATTTTCCGGCTATGGTAAGATAGAACGCGGCGTTGAGATCCGCCGATCAAGAGGCAACGTCTCAAATTCGGACGGAAAGTAGAAGTGTATGTATTAGTGTGAATTGTGTGTATTCGGAATAAAACGGGAAGCTAAAAAAAATACTGTTCGTTTTTTTTACATAACTTGAAACAATGCATAGCAATCACAAGTACGTCATATTATAGTATGATAGTATTATAGCTGTATTTAATTTTAAGTGAAAATAAGTGTCATTGCTAGATTGATTTTTTTTTAGCTTCACGCTTCATCCCTGGCGGAGTAGTAAGAGCGTACGAAGCGCCAAACGCTACGGCTGCTGCGCAAACACTGCATACCTCTTTCGCCTCGTCCACAGTCATTATCCTCTTCATGCATGCCCTTCGGGAGGTCCTCATACTTTTTACGTGACCTCCAGTATCTTCGATACTGTGTTTTCGAAGGTCAACCGAGGTCTCCCCCGACCTCTCGTATCTCTCCTACCTCACCTACAGTCAGCTAAGCTGACTCCGCATATCCGACGAAGAGATCTCATCTCTACTGCATTCATCTTTCTTTCATTCTTCTTTTGACACACTCACGTTTCGCTGCCGTATAACAACGTCAGTATCAGTACTGAATTGTGAACGGCAACACGTGCAGGTACGCTGACGTGTTGCCGTCGCATCAATGCAGCAAGAGCACCGTTAACCCTGTTACCGGCAGCAATACGCCTTTCCACATCCATTTCGTATATTCCATCTCTACTAAGCATACTTCCCAGATATATCACCTCATTCACTTGTTCTAATATCTTTCTATCTACCATAATCTTGCATTCCGTTCTTTCTGCGTCTCTTTCAAATACTAGCATCTTAGTTTTACTCGCATTCAGGTTTAGACCATTACTTTCACACCCTTCTTTCAGAGTGGTGACCAATGCCTGTAACTCGCATTCTGATGATGCAATTAGCACTGCATCATCTGCGTACAACAGACAGTTTACCGTCAAATCGCCAACTTTCACTCCTATGCCACTATCTTTCACTCCTTGGAGACAACTATCCAAATACAAATTGAACAGCCAAGGTGACATGTCGCAGCCCTGTTTGACACCCAATTGAATATCAAACTGAGGCGACATGCCAGCTCCTACTCGTATACAGGCTGAGTGATCTCGATAAAGAGATTTTACAGCCTTCAACAAGGGTCGGCTCATATTGTACAGGGGCAGTATCTCCCATAACTTCTTTCTTACAACCCTTTCAAATGCTTTTTCTAAATCCACAAAAGCACAGAAAATTTTCTGGTTAACAGCTAAAAACTTTTCCGTGATCATGCGGAGAGAAAAGACCTGATCCATGCACAGAGGGTGTCCAGGTCTAAATCCTCCTTGGGCCTCCCATAAAAGCATTTCGGATCTCTCTTGCATTCTTCTCGCTAGAATTTTAGCATAAATTTTACTGCCCAAGCTAATCAAACTGATAGCCCTATAGCTTGCACAGTCTATCTGTGAACCTTTGCCTTTATACAAAGGCACGATGACTGCCTTGTCAATCATCCGGGACCTCTCCCTCTTTGCAGCATAAATTACAAAGAAAAAAGAACAGGTCCAAGATGCGCGGCCCACCATATTTGATCACGTCTGCAGTAACTCCATCTGCTCCCGCTGCCTTACCACATTTCAGACTTCGTATGGCATTCTCTACTTCTTTTATACCGATTTCGCCATCTGCTACATCAAGACTCAGCATATTGCTGTCGCTCGAGACAGAGGCGTCATCACATCATCGTCATCATTCATACATCTTCTTATAGAATTCCGCCCATCGTTGCAAAACGTGTGTTCTCTCCGGAAGTATTTCACCGTCCTCGGAAAGCACCCCATTAATTTTACAGGTTGGCGAACAACGCCAGAAAAGCTTCGTGTTGTCCCGGAAATTGTTTGTCAATCTGTCATCTCTTTCACGCTCTATCTTTTCACGCATCATCTTTATCAGTATTTTCGTTAGGTGCTTTTGCAACTTATATTTTTTCTTCTTAATCTCTCTCATATTTTTATTTTTACTCAAGGCTTTATAGTCCTGCCATGCTTTCTTCTTTCTTTCTACTGCCTCTTTCACTTCATCATCCCACAATTCATCGCGCTTTTTATTAAAGCCTCTTTTCCCAATGCCACATACCTCAGTTGAGGCTTCAATCATACAATTCCTAAGATTTTTCCAGCATACTTCAACACTTTCAGTACCTATTTCGCAGCTGTCTAGCTTCTTGGAACCCCTTTCTTCATATTCCTCTCTAGTCGGTGGAACTTGAAGCTTCCAGCTTCTTATGCGATTATCCGCCTCCAAGTTTGGACACCACGTGCGGCTGCGCCAACCGGCAAACAGACCCCATATTCTAGCAACTACTAGATAGTGATCTGTTTCCAAGTCGGCACCCCTAAACACACGCGTGTCCATAACTTGGTTACGAATACGCTGATCCGCTAGGAATAGATCAATCATGCTTTTTTCTTCCATCCGTTCTTTACTTGTACTTGTGAATTTGTTTGTGGTCAAACATAGTGTTTGCCACAAACAAATCTTTTTCCTTATATAATTCCAATATGAGCTTACCAGCCTCATTTACTCTCTTATCACCATACTTCCCTACTACGCGTTCGTAACCATGTCGTATGATTCCGACCCATCCATATCTAGAACTTCCCTTTCACTCTCCCAGAACTCCTCAAGTTCACTCGATATTCAAGAATATTCTTGTTATCCCCAGCCTGAAGGGAACCCAGAGCAGCCTCGGGTTGATCGCCTTATATTCTACCATTGCACTCACCAATCGAAAGGATAATAACCTTGTTCACTTTCTGGAACTCCCGCCCAGAAGGCGACTCGGTTGCCCGGCAATTCGGTCATGCTATTCCCCTTCCTTTTGGTCTCAGTCACACAAACAACATCTAAATCTCTTTCATTCATCACATCTAATAATTCATTCGTCTTCTGTTGCATCCCTCCTCTTATATTCCACGTAGCTATTTGTAGCTATGGCGTGCTGGGTGGCGGTCCCCAACGCCGCATTCGTCGCCACTTTTCACACCAGCGGGGACGTACTGGTGCGCGTCGCTTCGGGAGGACGCCCTAACATGGTGCGCCCTGGTGCTCGCGGCAGATGGAATGTTGCAGCCTTACACAACTATTGATGTTATGTAAGGCTGGCAAGGGTCACTTCACTCAAGTCTTCCTTCGTTGACCCCCTTTTGCCCCTTTGACCGTTGCTAGATAGATATTAAGGAAAATTGAAATTAGATGTAAAATAATGAGTAGAAAGTGTAAAGTATATTATGAGTAAAGTAGTGAGGCCGGTCGTGGTGCAGTGTGACTGCGTATGTACTCACTGTAAACGCGATCAGTTGTGGATTCGATTTCCAATTGTTTAAAATATTTTCACTTCTTCGCTCTGGTAAGACAAAGTACGGCGTTGATTTTCGCTACTCAACACGCAGTCTCGAATTCGGTGAAAAGCGAAGTAGTCTGAACACAAGATATTTTCTATCTGTACTGGGATAATAGCGACCACCTAAAAAATTAGTGGCTTTACGACTTAAAAGAGCGTAATATCAAGACACTCCAAGACAAGATACTGTCCAGACTTCTCCAACTGCCGTCCAAATATGAGATATTACGTATTGAGTGGCGGGAACCAACGTCACCTTACCACAGCAGAAAAATATAATCATATTCCCGAGTAGGGATCAAACCCACGACCACCGCGTTCACAGTAAGATGGTATACGGCGCAACGATAGCCACAATGTATTATAATAAATAATTAAAGTTAATTTAATTTTCAACTTTATTATTTTTTCTTAATTTAATGGCTTGATTTAAATATTATATTCAAACTTTAACGGAAATTTGACGTTTTGAGCCAAGTTGACACAAGGACAAGGAGGATCTCTTTCCATAAAAAATATTGTATTATTGTCACTAAAATTCAAAAGTTAATTATTAATTTATTTTAAATCATAATTAATTTTTAAGATTTCTATTTGGTATTTAATTTTGGAATATAATAATAAAAATAAACAGTTTACGTACAATGTGTGCAGAGCTACAGCTTCAAAATTATCTTTGTGAGTGTTTTGAGATTTTTGCTATAAAAATACATGCATATGTTTATTTGCTGGTTTAGCTTCACGCTATATGGTAGACGGATAATATCTAGTGTCAAGACACTCCGTGTTTTTTTACATACATTACCAATAAATAAATATACCTTTTGGTGTAAAAATTATTCACGTTTTCTCAAAGTAGCTTCATACTTCCGTTATATAAATGTACAAATTAAGTATAAAAAAAATAGTTTATATTAATCTTAAATACACGCTTTAAATATTTTCTAGATATGTTCAATATATGAAAATATTTTGCTGTGTTCCTTGGTTGTCAGACACTGTCGATTTTAACTGTGATTATAATTCGTTATTTATCTTTACTTAAAAAATAGGATAAAATTACTTTTTAAATTTCATATAAAAAACACCTTAAAACTTGAGATATTTCAACAAAATACATCATATTTTGTTAAAACCTCTATTAAATAGTCAAATTAACACTAATCCGATACATGATTTTAAATTGGTAATTTTTTTTTGAAGGTGGTCCATACAATTATGTTTACATCCAATAGACGGTGATGATCATCCGCACACCGCGGCGTCGCATATCACCTCGCACTAAGCGCAAATACAAAATCTTCAAGACTTTCTTAGCAAAAGCTTTAGGTATTGTATGAATTTGTAATTATATACATGTAATTATTCTGTTTAAATATATAAGTCTTATATGTTAACGTTCTTGTATTGTGAGTGAGACATACCAATCCCACTGCGCCACGACCGGCCTCTATCCATTTTTTTCGTTATTTTAAATATTAAAATCAGTAATAACATGTTATAGGAACATCATCGCAAAGAAATATAAACACAAATTCGAGTATACAAATCAGTGTCTCCAATTTGAAGTCAAAAATTGCAAGCATAGAAGAAGAACTGCACAAAGTGAGCAAACATTGTCAAGACCTTACGTGCCTTCAAAAAAGTTTTGTTGAGGGCGAAGAATATCGTAACGAGCACAGTGAGGTTGAAACCACACGAAGAAAGACCAAATCTGGTCAACTCAAGAATGTAGAAACTAAAATCTTATATGCAAAGCCAGAAAGCAAATTTCGTATAAGAGATAGTAGTAATAACACAGTTAATACTAACCATAATGATAATAATATGAATACACGATCGTCCCATCAAAATTTCCAAAAATTTCAATATAAAAGATTGAAAAACAATGACGGTGAGAAACGTGAACACCATGGACGACAATATAGAGCTAAATCAAAACAAGACATTCCTCCATCAGTTTATTCCACCAGCAGCTTCCATTCATTAGTGACACCAAAGTATAGGCGAGATGCGGAAGCTGGGTACTCTGGTCACCAACGTAAGCACCATGGAAATGAGCCTATTAAAATTCCAAGCCCAAATTTTCACAGAAAAAGACAAATTGTAGATAATGAAGCGAGATACAATAAAAAATACGAACAAAGACCGATCAGACAGCATCGAAGCAAGCGGGAATATTCAAGTGTTGATCAGGAGTTTATTGAAAAAATTATTAATAAGCAATATAGGCCTGTGAAAATGTTTGGAAGACGAGATTCAGATTTTAGTCAGTTTTCAGCACCAGTTTGTCGTGATCATGAATTTTTGATTCGTGAAGAGATCCAAGAGGGTAGTGAATTGTGCTCTTGTTGTTTTGATAAAAATAGAAAACACAGACACCGTTACACTCGGCACAACGATCTGAGTGACATGAGAAGTATTTGCGATACGCGACTGTACAGTTCCAAAAAGCACCACCGATATACGTATCCTAGTAGAAACATCGAAGACTATCATAATTCCGCCTACTATGATCTAGTTCCTGTAAAGGAAAAATCAAGTCCCAAATCAAGAAGGAAATTTGCTGAGGAGAATGCTTTGAAATGCCAATACAAAGAAGTGCCTCCATCACCAAGAACACGTCGACCAAGACTGAACTTAAGAGCTCAGAATTATAGTGAGTATGATGACATTGAGGCACATTTATTACAAGGGTCTCCTATTAGACAACGTCGTAATTACGAATTAGACTCAAATATAAGTATTCAGCAGGATAAACCAACAAAATATCAAAACGTAAGTGTACAACATCAGGGAAATGTTGGTACAATGAGTAGTTTGCAAAGCCCTAACTACAGCGACGTACAAAGGAAAGCCAATAATGACACTACATTGAGTACGGAAGTAACAGACACCAATGTGGATAAAACTGACAAGGCGCTGGGTGAGATAAAAGATATATTACAAAGTTTTCTAATTGAAATAAAGAAAGAGTCTACGCATAGTGGTAAATCGAACAACACAAGTAAACTTGACGAGAGGAATTTCAATGAAAGTAATGGAAGTGATAAATTAAATGCTACGATAATTCCAAATGGTGCTAATAGTTTTAATATGGCGCCGTGCAACGTGCCACCATATGTCGCAACACTTCCAAATCCTTGCTGTTATCCAATTATACCTATATATCCCATGAACTATATGCAAAATGGCTGTATGCAACCAAGCCCCAGTTTCACTTGCACTGCTTGCGCTGAGAGCTCTAAGGAAAGAGCTAATACAGTAAAGGAAAATAAAACAACGACTGAAAAAGATGATATAAATAACGAAACTCAGGAACTGATTAAAGAGATTTACAAATATGTATCACAAAATTCCAAGTCTTCAAGAAAAACTGATGACGTTGGTGAAGACAGCCCTAAAAATAGTCCCAAGAACAACAAAGTGGAAAGAATATTATTTACTAACAGAAGTGCTGGTGGTTGCTCCAAGGCGTCCAAACATGATGCTAACGTTGGGACTCCTCACATGAAATGCCTTTCCAAGAGTTGTGAGGCTATTGGCTTAAGAATTACTTCAGACACTTATTACTCTACAAACACAAGTTACTCGGATACTGGTTTGGAGAAACTCAGCTTACATGCCTCACAGTCGTCATCAGACACAGATGTGAGCAGCGAAGTTGCTGAAAGAAAAGTATGAACTATTAATATTTAACATATATCTGACTACCCCGCTAGGGATATAGTGTGAAGTTAAAAAAAATATTCTATAATTAAAAAATATATTGTAATACCTATATGGTCGTTCGGAACAATTTCAAAATTTTAGATTTCCATTCATTCCATACATTCGTTTTTAAAAATATATTTTTTATATTAATTATTTATAAAAACTGTATTTATTCCAGATTCATCGTAACAAATTCCAAAAACTATTACGATCCTTACGATTATTCAAGAAAAAGAAGAAAGATATAATTCAGGAAGAAACTGAATCAGAGACAACAGTAGTTGCTAATACCAATCAGAAACCAAGACCACCTTTCAAACAGAACATTACAAACTATGTCATGCATGGGCAGGAATATTTTAGCCCGCCTCCGATACCAGAAAACTGCTGTCCTCCTCATCGAGATAGACACTACAGCTACAATCACAGCATCCCTCGGCAACAACTCCCTTTGCACTGTAATCAATGTGAACATCACGTAAATAACCCAATGTATCAATACGACCAGACAATACCAAGTTATAATCCAATGTCTCATTCCCCGCATTCCAGTTACGTTCCATATCAAGTCCCCCCTCAAGTGCCTTTGTGTCTAAAGGAAGTCGAAGTTAAGACCATCGGTACCCAAAGTCAAAGGAAGATGTCAATATTTAGTAAACTTACCAACAAAGCTCAACCATATCGATTGGACGCTTCTCAGCAGTACGCCTCACCGTCTCCAGAAAAACCAAGTTTTTGGAAGACCATGCAAGAAAAGGCTAAACAGCAACAAGAGAAACAGCAAAAACATCCGGATCCCATGGATTTTTCTCTTAAAACCCAAAAAGAATTGGCCCAAGGCGATATGAAGTTGAGGAACGCGATGCTCAAGAAGTTATTCTATAAAAGGAATCCATTTTCTCCAAGAAATCTGATTGTTAGAACTTTACTTGGTAAAGATAAGTCTAGTTTCGGTGATCCGCCTAAAATGTATCGACCGAGAATGTTTATATAATATTGTTTTGTTGTGAATGATTTGTATTTTGTATTGTTTGTAAAATAAATTATTTAAAAATTCAATTTTTTTTAAATTAATAATATTTGAGGCCGGTCGTGGCGCATTGAGACAGCGTCTGACTGTAAACGCGATCGGTTGTTGGTTCGATCCCCACTGTCGTGTGATTATGTTTAAATTATATTCACTTCCTCTCTGTGGTTAAAGACAAAGTGCGGCGTTGAGTTCCACAACTCAACACTAATTAGTAATATCTCGGATTCGGTGGAAAGCGAAGTACGGAGTGTCTTGACACTAGGTACTTTCTGTCTACCATACCTCTATAAAAAAAATTAAGAAAACCAAACAACTGTCACCTAAAATTTTTTTTTATATGTTTTGTATATTAGCTGGTATTTTTTATATATCATTTGGAAAACAACACACAGAAGGACTTAAAGCATCCTTCTTTGAGTTATAAAAGTTTCTAGAAATATGAAAAGGTAATATTTCAAAGGTGACTTTTGTACCAACTTCTCAATTGACACATATTAAAGAATATACCATATTCGTTCATTAATTAACTATAACATTTGAAATATACAAAGAAAATGATTTAGAGGAACACAGCTAAAAAAATAAAAACCAAATAGATATATATTTATTTGGGTAGTGTAACACAAATAACGTTTATCATATATTTTTTTGAATTGTTACGTCCAATCGTGGTGCAATGGGACAGCATCTGTCTGTAAACACGATTGGTTGTGGATTAGACTGAGTGACTGAGTGGGAACTCAGGGAAATATTAGATAGTATTTAAAAATTATTTCTCTGTTCTGTGCTGGTACGATAAAGCATGGTGTTGAGTTCGCCACTCAATACACAATATCTCGATTTCTGACGGAACACAGTCAATGGATTTCATCAACTTGACACTAGATTGCCTCAACCATTTTTTTTCTCTCACTACCCTATTATGCGGGATAAAGCATGAAACTCAGTAGCATCTACTCCCTTAGACTTTACCAATTATAAATCAAGAACTAATTTTAACTTATTATTTAATAGAGTAGAGGACACTAGGCCGTAAGAATTTCAAATAAGTTTAATATAGTCTGAGTACCAAGTATTGTAATCTTAATTTAACAATGTGCATCATATAAGAACTTTTAGGTTTAACTTATTTTACTTTTGGCCCTTACATATCACATTACATTATCGTTTCATAGACCTGACGAAACTCGAAATTGTCTTCGACGCATGAAGAGTCGGAAAGCGGTGGGACCTGACGACATTCCGATCGAAGCGTCTAAACCATTTCCCTCCCTGCTTCGTGCTTATTGCCTTTTTTAACTATATCTAGAACACTGGAACGGTGCTACGTCAGTGGCGGTACAGCTCTATAACCCCTATTTACAAAGGCAGGGGCGATGTTCAAAATTGTGGTAGTGATCGACCAGAGGCTTCGCCGAGAGTGTGCTGTCACTGAGTGTCAATATGGATTTCAGCAAGGATCGGGTACCATGGATGCCATTTTTGCCCTCAGAATTTTGATGGAGACATACGGGAAAAAAGGAGAGCTCTGCACTTAGCATTTTTAGATCTGCAGAAGGACTTTTACTGTGTGTCTCGTCAATGCATCTGGTGGGCATTGCGATCAAAATGGATCCCTGAGGTCTATATTGACATTATCAGGGATATGTACCACGATTCCGCTTCAATAATTAGGACTGCTGTTGGCGATATAAAACCCTTCCCGATTACGCTAGGGGTTCACCAAGGAGCGGCCTTTAACCCGTTCTTGCTTAGTGTCGTGCTGGATGTTGTCTCGGCTAGATATAAATCTAAGACCAGCCTTCCTGGCTAATGATGTACGCCGATGACATAGCACTCATTGACGAGAGCTTGGTTAGGCTGGAGAACAGAGTGAACCTCTGGCAGGGTACGCTTGAGAACAGCGGTCTTAACCTAGATGTATCAAAGACTGAGTACATGGTTTGCGATAACCCAAACTTTAGCACTATCAATATAGGTCTTGAACCAGCCGTTAAGTCGGAGAATTTCAGGTACCTTGGACTCGTCGTGCATGAGTCTGGGGGCATTGATCACGACATCCATGCCCGTATCAGCGCTGCTTCAGTCAAATGGCGTGAGGTTACAGATGTGGACTGCGACCACAGAATACCGCCTAAGCTCAAGGGGCAGATATACAAGAGTATAATCAGACCGGTTCTCGGCAGCGAATGTTGGCCAGCCCTATCTCGGCACACTCAGGAGCTTCACGTCACGGATATGAAGATGCTAAGGTGGATGTGTGGCGTAACGCTGGCTGACCGCATACGTAACACATTCATCCGAGGTATTCTTGGAGTCCATGACGTAGCGGATAAGCTTCAAGAGCGTCGCCTCAGATGGTATGGATACGCGCGCCGGCCTGAGAACTATATCGGACGAATATGCCTTGATATGTCTGTCCTTGGAGTTAGATCCCCCGGCACGATGAATGGATGTTGAAACAGGATATGAGAGCCAAAGGACTTACCACCGAGGATGCCAAAGACCGTGTGCAAAGTGGAGTAGGTTAAATGGGAAGGCAGACTCTGGTTAAGGTGGGAGAAATGCCAGGAAGAAGTATAAATCAAAGCCGCGTCAGTCAGTACGCTTAGATCTTTCAAACTACGTAACGGATTTTAACACCATTTTCATTAATACACATTGTGACATATGAGAAATTTATAATTAGATTAGAGGGAAAATTAAATTTAGAACACAATAATTAATTTTAAAAAAGTTTCTGATCTATGGGCTTGTTCTCCCTTACAAGAGATAACAGGCGGAAAAAGCCGCGAGTGGGCCGCTACTATATAATGAAAGAGTAGAAAAGTAAATTCTGTACATGTAATATTTAGCAAAAATTTAAATACAATTAAAAAAAAGAGATTGTGTTTATGATTTAAGGTAGAACGTTAAAGAAAGAAAAAACTATATCTTCTTTCGTTAAAGAACGAACGTTAAAGAAAGAAATAACTATATGTTTTTTATTATTCTTTTTATAATCTTACTCCGAGTGTAATGGAACACACTATCAATTGCGTTTACAGTTCGTCACTCAGTGCTGAGTTCCACCCACAACGGCGTGTGAGCAGGTGAACTTATATGTGGACTCTTGAAATCGCATGTGAATACATGAAGTCACATTTGGACCATGATGTCATATGCACATCGGCAAAATCACATGTGGACCATGGTATCATTTGTGGAGGTTTAAAGTCACATGTGGCATATGGTGTCATATTCGAATGGGTGAAATTATAAGTGGACTATGGTAACATATGATAACGAATAAAATCATACGTGGGCCAAGATGTCATATGTGGACGAATGAAATCACATGTGGACCATGATGTCATATGTGGGCGAGTAAAATCACATGTGGACCATGATAGCATGTGTGAAAGAGTGATACCACATGTGGACCATGATGTCATATGTGGACGAGTAAAATCACATGTGGACTATGGTGACATGTGTGGAAGGGTGAAATCACATGTGGACCATGATGTCATATATGGGCGAGTAAAATCACATGTGGACCATGATAGCATGTGTGGAAGGGTGATACCACATGTGGAGCATGATGTCATATGTGGACGAGTAAAATCATATGTGGATCATGGTGACATGTGTGGGTAGGTTAAATCGCATGTGAACCATGATGGCATGTGTAGGAGGGTGAAATCACATGTGGACCATGATGTCATATGTAGATGGATGAATTCAGATGTGTACCACAATGTCATATGTGGACGGGTCAATCACATGTGGACCATGGTGGCATGTGTGGGTAGGTAAAATCACATGTGGACCATGATGTCATACGAGGGCGAGTAAAATCACATGTGGACCATGGTGTATGTGGGCGAGTAAAATCACATGTGGACCATGATAGCATATGTGGAACGGTGAACCACATGTGGACTATAATGTCATATGTGGACAGGTAAAATCACATGTGGAACCTGGTGGCATGTGTAAAAGGGTGAAATCACATGTGGACCATGATGGCATATGTGGAAGGGTGAAACCACATGTGGACCATGTTGGCATGTGTGGAAGGGTGAAACCATATGTGGACCCTGATGTCATATGTGGACAGGTAAAATCACATGTGGACGTTGGTGGCACATGTGGATAAATGAAATCATATGTGGATCATAATGTCATGTGTGGATGAGTGAGATCGCATAGGGACCGTGGTGCTGTATGTGTGTGAGGGAAATCACATGTGGATCATGATATCATAAATGAATGTATGAAAACACATGTCCAAGATGTTGAAGTTGGCAGGTAAAAGAAAGAAATAGCTATAGTATAGTGAGTTCACGGAGGCGAAGCCGCGGGCGAAACCGCAAGTGGGTCGCTAGTATTTAATAAAATAGCATTCTCTGTTGCTAAACGATTATTTCTCGGATATAGTCTAAGAGTAGCAGAAATTTATAATCTCTCTACAAAAATGCTAACGATAAAAATAATCAGTAAGAAACGAAAAAGATTTCCGACGCAACCATGATGTGGAACGCATGACTTAGCCATCAGACCCAGAGTTCGTTTTTCATTTTTCGTTCAATTTTTTAGACGTTTGGCTATAAAAAAAATTCATCTTTGTATAATTACACATGAAAAAAAGGGTACAGACAGATAGATAATCTTATTTGCTTTCTTCTTTTTGGACACGTCTCTCCTTTTTAGAGCTAATTGACTCTCTTTATTAGAGCCATTACCGTTCCTACGTGTCTGTTGCAGGCCGTCGGTCGGCTCCTCGACGTCCACTCCCGTACTCCGGATACGATAACGGGCTGGCTTTCATACTCTAATAACTTTATCTTTGAAATTCGTCATTAGGAGAAATAAATTGCACTATAATAACAATTTCATTTCAATTCAAATATACCAAAAAGATTTGTTTATGTATAACTTTTTGGATGACATTAAATATTAAAAAAAAACATTATATTTAGATATAATGACTACGTCAGTGTAAACATGTATTTGACATATCAAATTATGGTTTTTGTTTAATATAAAAAACTACTTACAATGAAATTATTAGTTACAGAGAACAAATAAGAATTTAAATTACTATGTAAAACTAAAATAAATAAATAAAATATTTTAAATTTTATTTTAAAAGTTTGTTTTTTTTTTAATAAACTACTATATTTCCAGCATTTTTGAAATGACCAGCGATTGCAGTCAGAAACCTTGTAACCAGCGCTTTAAAGGTGTTGAAAATTTTTTACGGAGAGTCGCTTTTAAT
This sequence comes from Dryadula phaetusa, assembly GCA_032432895.1. Classification (NCBI taxonomy): domain Eukaryota; kingdom Metazoa; phylum Arthropoda; class Insecta; order Lepidoptera; family Nymphalidae; genus Dryadula; species Dryadula phaetusa. The sequence continues at coordinate 3,060,647 of JAOYRS010000028.1, forward strand.
TTAGGTATATTATTCCCAAATACTAGTATTGCGTACTCACAGCTAATGTAGTGTCCAGACACTCTATTTGCCACTTTTAATCAAAGTCTCTTTTAATTTAAATCTCTAGTCGTGGCGCAGTGTGACAGCATCAGACTATAAATGCAATTAGTTGTGGGTTCGATCCCCACTCGGGGGAGGGATTATATTAAAAATTATTTTCACTTTCTCGCTCTGGTAAGAAAGAAAGAAAGTGCGGCGTTGAGTTCCACCACTCAACACGCAACTTCGACAATTCGGGGAAAGCGAAGTACGGGGTGTCTTGACACTATATTCTTTTTGTCTACTCTATGCGGGATAAAAGCGTTAAACTAAAAAAAATATTATATATAACGTGGTTGAACTCAACACCGGACTTTGTCTTGGGAAATGAAAACAATTATATTAATTGCACCAAGTGAGAATCGAACTCACGACCAATCGTACTTATAATCACGCGTTACCTTCTTTTTACTTATCAGTATAATAATAATGAAATAACATAACAGGAAACACAGCTTCACAAACAGAAGTGAAAATAATCTCGTGCATACCCATAGATGTGTCGGACCTTCAGCAGAAAATAATAAACTTGGAAAAGCAATTGTGTGAAGCTCAGGAGCAAATATGCAAAGGAAAAGAAAGAAATGTCAAAAACGACAAAAGTGTCATAAACAGCCACAGCACTTTGGTGAACACGGCATTCTACAACACGGCCTTTACCAAGGAGTCCAGTAACCTATCGTATTGCAGAAGGTCTAACAGTGACGAGGATGGGAACCTGCAGCATGTGGCCATCCACTGTGATAACTGTTCATCAAGAGACAAGAAGTCCGCGGTGTCCTTTGTACCACCACCAACTGAACATATCATATCTACTTGTAAATTAGATTCGTTCGCAAGTTCCAATAATGCTGGTCAAAAATCAAATTTACTAATGGACCGCTACAAGAACATTTTCAAAACGAGAATCAAGAGAAAAAATGGAAAGGGCAATTTAAAAACTCACCTCGTATATTACGCGCAGACTCCCAACGCTGGTTTTAATATGAAAAACAAACAAAATAGGAAAAACGTTGATAGCACAGAGGCATTGTGCCGTTCACATTTAGATAGTATTGTGAAAAAGCAATATGATCCCAACGTGATGATAGAGGAGTTCTCTGACACGAGTCACTTTACTAGCCCCATATGCAGAGACGTTTATGGGGATTTTAAACACCCCTTTGATCGTGGTTCCGATGTTTGCTCATGTTGTTATGGGAAATTTCAAAATGTTGACAATTATATGAGTACAACACGATATTACAACGATTATAATGTACCAGCAGCACCAGAAATTAGTGACAATCATAATTTTAATTGCGACTCGCGTGACTATGATACGATACCGGTAAGAGAAAATGCTTTAAACAATCTGAACAAAAAGGAAACCAAAATTGATATAGATATAAATTGTTGGCCAGAACTGTTGCGCGCCAAGCAACGCAACCATCCTTTCATAGTCAATTATCACACTCAATTCATTCCCTATACTCGGCCGATACATAGAGATGTGCGACATTTAAGGAGAAATGCAAAAGCTAAAGATTTCAACGAGAAAGATAAAACCAACAAAATAAACGTACATGCAAATATGGATTTTCCCTCTAAAAGAGGTTTCGTCGAATTCAGTGATATTTACAAAAAGCGTCGCCACCCTAAAAATTATTTGCAAAAATCCGAGCCTGTCAAAGTAATTGTACTTAAAAATGAAATTACATCAACCAACGACATTGATCAAGAGAACACACAACGTGTACCGTCAGATGTGAATACAGTAGACGATACTAAAACAGAATCGACACTCGACCAAATAAAGGTTATGCTACAGAACGTGTTGACGGAAATAAAGACAAGCGGCAAACTCAATCACTCTGTAGACGATAGTGTTAAAAGGGACGCGGTGGTCCAGAAATCACTGAACAACATCCAAGGCGCTTCAACATTGCTCAACAGTTTCACATATAACAACTCCTACTCCTCATATTCCCGACAAATCCCATACTGCGTTACAAGCATACCGTACCAACCGATGAAAGTGGAGAATTTTCCAGTTTTCATACACTCTTCACCGAGAAAACACATGTGCATGTGCTATTGTAAGAACAACGTGTACAAACAGACCAACACCGCGACCAATACTGAGAAGGACAAACAGGAATCAAGTAGGAGTGAAACGGAGAAACTAATAAAGGAAATATACAATTCTTTGAACCCAGAACTAACGACGAAAGAGAACTCGCTGAGCGAATACGGTGATGTCAAATCGGCGGACGGTTCAACAAACACCACGTGGAAGGAAACCAATAACAAAAGGAGCACGGGTGTTAGCACTAATAAACGAGATGTCGATGTGGAGGCCATATTGACGTCACTAGATTCGTACACCAATTATTCTAAGACAACACACTCGGCCAGCACTCAGTCAGATAGGAGTAGAACTGAGACGTTATATCGTATGAATAATAGGGATTTTGCATATAACAGAAGCTATGGAAATAATAGGCAAATACGAGGTAGGGCCATTGATGAAGACGAAGAGAATGAGGATTCCACAGATGAAAGAGAAAGTGTCGAGACTGTTGTTAGCAACCGATGTATACACAACACGGCACAGGTGACACAGCTTTGAATGAATACCACTTAATTTGTATTACAATACATTGATAGCGAGTAGGATACACGATCTATGATATGTATGTTAGTAATGATTACATTCAAGTTATTTTATTGTCTAGCTATATTTTCTCTCTCTGTTATCGGGGGGTGAGGAATAGAAAAGGAGTATCTTGACACTAAGTTTTCTCTGCTTGCCATGCTATAATCGTGAACCTGTTTTTCTTTATTTAAAGTACCGGAAAGTGAATTAGGTGAAGCATCACTATGACTTTCCCTATTAAATATTAAATATTATAATATATTAAATATTTTTGATTAATTGAATAATATTTTTATTTAAAACGTGTAAATTATTTGGAAATATTTAAAAATCCTACGTCTCAAACACTTCTGTATTCGACTACATATTTATATACATTATATAATATAAATTACAAAATTTATATACAATATAGTCTATAGTATATATATATATATATATATATATATATATATATATATATATATATATATATATATATATATATATATATATATATATATATATATATATATATATATATATATATATAATATATATATATATATATATATATATATATATATATATATATATATATATATATATACATTTTAGTCTATATAGTATAGTTTGTAGTCTTATCAGTTTTCCACTTTCAGGATAAGACGGCAAAGAAAAGCCTTCTAAAGCGTATGTTTAAATCGGTGAAACTGTTTCGAACAAAGAAAGGGGAACGCCAAAAAATATTTGTAAAAGACGACGAAGCGAGCGACTCCGATGATTATGAAACTATATACAGCAAACAATCTACAATCTCGCCACCGACCAAAATGCGTAAAAATCCTAGAAAAATACACAATTCACCTGAGAATAGACAAAGAAAACCCTACTTGGAACAAGAGTACAGAAGGCATTGGAACGAAAATCTAACGTTTCACAATCAAAATCAGTATAGCGAAAATGGATTTGGAAAAACCAAAAATACGCCATATTGGAGAAACTACGAAGCTAGGAACGTAACAATTGATAACACCAAACCAAATTATATAAATATGGGACGGCAGCAATCACACGAAGCGAGTCCCAAAGTGGAAGGCAAGGACAAATTAAAATGGTTTAAAAAACACAAACTAGGTGTTAAATGTGGCGAGCAATGGAAGAAATTCATACTAGAAAGTTAGTGTTTTGAAAGTGAATGTAGATGTATGTAATAAAACTATGAAAACACTTGACTCTCCTTTATTTTGTTATTATTGAATATTGATATGACATTAGCATTAGTTGACGGGTGAATAAATGAATAACAAACACTTAGTCCCTCTTCTCGTCTTCCTCTTTCAGTATATCCTCGATGTCTTCGGCCACGTACCTACAACAAAAGTGTTATAAGTCATGAGAAATTCAAAATAAATTACAAAAATTTAATGGGCTTCATTTTTATATGGTATTTTGAAATTTATATTACAAATCAAATATCAATCAAATTATTATATATTATATATATATATATATATATATATATATATATATATATATATATATATATATACATATATACATATATATATATATATATATATATATATATATAAGATATTTTATTTTCGCAATTTATACACATTTTAAATGAAATTATTTTAAACCGATTGATCGCGTATGCTTCGGTACCAGTAGTTTGGTGGCAGTCTACCTGTGACCACGGACTACTGTAAAGGTTCGATACGTCAGCTTTCCAAAAATACTAAAATATACGCGATACAGACTTACTTCTCTGATATTGCAAACGTATACAACTAGCATTAATGCATCCAAAATGGCCGCCGCAACAAAATGGCGGATTCCATATATTTATACAACGACCCTAACATAACTATAAAATGAAATTAAACCTGTCAAATTCACATTATAAAAAATATATATTTAGAAAAAGTTTTTTAATTATTTTTTATCATCATTGCCAATCTAGATAAAAAAATTTAAAAAAAAAAATAACCCACTGGTACAACAAAATGGGCAGCAGCACAGTGCACAGGTGCCATGCGGCGTGCGAGTCCACGCCCAGCCGAGGCGGGTAGTCGAACACCTCCATGATCAACGCCAACAGCGACGAGAACAGAAAAGACAACATCCTCTTTGCGTGCTCCTTCTTTCTCAACAATTGCCGTACCGTTATTACCAACCAGATGACGAACGCCGCAAGACCTGGAAGTGATTACATCAAATTACACCTTTTAGAGAGGCAAATTAAAGTAAAATGTCAGTAATGTCAGTTCTAATCTATATATGAACAGATAAAGGAAAAATTTTATTCATTTTTTTTTATATGACCATGAAGGAGTATGAAATTTGGCACAGCTGTAATTTATATAGCGAGGTGAAGAATGTTGCCGCAAGACCTGGAAGTGTACATCAAATTACACTTTTTAAAATAAAATGTCAGTAATGTCAGTCCTAATCTATATATGAACAGATAAAGCAAAAATTTTATTCATTTTTTTTTATATGACCATGAAGGAGTATGAAATTTGGCACAGCTGTAATTTATATAGCGAGGTGAAGAATGTTGCCGCAAGACCTGGAAGTGGTCATCAAATTACACTTTTTAAAATAAAATGTAAGTAATGTCAGTCCTAATCTATATATGAACAGATAAAGCAAAAATTTTTTTCATTTTTTTTTATATGACCATGAAGGAGTATGAAATTTGGCACAGCTGTAATTTATATAGCGAGGTGAAGAATGTTGCCGCAAGACCTGGAAGTGTACATCAAATTACACTTTTTAAAATAAAATGTCAGTAATGTCAGTCCTAATCTATATATGAACAGATAAAGCAAAAATTTTATTCATTTTTTTTTATATGACCATGAAGGAGTATGAAATTTGGCACAGCTGTAATTTATATAGCGAGGTGAAGAATGTTGCCGCAAGACCTGGAAGTGGTCATCAAATTACACTTTTTAAAATAAAATGTCAGTAATGTCAGTCCTAATCTATATATGAACAGATAAAGCAAAAATTTTATTCATTTTTTTTTATATGACCATGAAGGAGTATGAAATTTGGCACAGCTGTAATTTATATAGCGAGGTGAAGAATGTTGCCGCAAGACCTGGAAGTGGTCATCAAATTACACTTTTTAAAATAAAATGTCAGTAATGTCAGTCCTAATCTATATATGAACAGATAAAGCAAAAATTTTATTCATTTTTTTTATATGACCATGAAGGAGTATGAAATTTGGCACAGCTGTAATTTATATAGCGAGGTGAAGAATGTTGCCGCAAGACCTGGAAGTGTACATCAAATTACACTTTTTAAAATAAAATGTCAGTAATGTCAGTCCTAATCTATATATGAACAGATAAAGCAAAATTTTATTCATTTTTTTTTATATGACCATGAAGGAGTATGAAATTTGGCACAGCTGTAATTTATATAGCGAGGTGAAGAATGTTGCCGCAAGACCTGGAAGTGGTCATCAAATTACACTTTTTAAAATAAAATGTAAGTAATGTCAGTCCTAATCTATATATGAACAGATAAAGCAAAAATTTTTTTCATTTTTTTTATATGACCATGAAGGAGTATGAAATTTGGCACAGTTGTAATTTATATAGCGAGGTGAAGAATGTTGCCGCAAGACCTGGAAGTGTACATCAAATTACACTTTTTAAAATAAAATGTCAGTAATGTCAGTCCTAATCTATATATGAACAGATAAAGGAAAAATTTTATTCATTTTTTTTATATGACCATGAAGGAGTATGAAATTTGGCACAGCTGTAATTTATATAGCGAGGTGAAGAATGTTGCCGCAAGACCTGGAAGTGTACATCAAATTACACTTTTTAAAATAAAATGTCAGTAATGTCAGTCCTAATCTATATATGAACAGATAAAGCAAAAATTTTATTCATTTTTTTTTATATGACCATGAAGGAGTATGAAATTTGGCACAGCTGTAATTTATATAGCGAGGTGAAGAATGTTGCCGCAAGACCTGGAAGTGGTCATCAAATTACACTTTTTAAAATAAAATGTCAGTAATGTCAGTCCTAATCTATATATGAACAGATAAAGCAAAAATTTTATTCATTTTTTTTTATATGACCATGAAGGAGTATGAAATTTGGCACAGCTGTAATTATATAGCGAGGTGAAGAATGTTGCCGCAAGACCTGGAAGTGGTCATCAAATTACACTTTTTAAAATAAAATGTCAGTAATGTCAGTCCTAATCTATATATGAACAGATAAAGCAAAAATTTATTCATTTTTTTTTATATGACCATGAAGGAGTATGAAATTTGGCACAGCTGTAATTTATATAGCGAGGTGAAGAATGTTGCCGCAAGACCTGGAAGTGTACATCAAATTACACTTTTTAAAATAAAATGTCAGTAATGTCAGTCCTAATCTATATATGAACAGATAAAGCAAAAATTTTATTCATTTTTTTTTATATGACCATGAAGGAGTATGAAATTTGGCACAGCTGTAATTTATATAGCGAGGTGAAGAATGTTGCCGCAAGACCTGGAAGTGGTCTTCAAATTACACTTTTTAAAATAAAATGTAAGTAATGTCAGTCCTAATCTATATATGAACAGATAAAGCAAAAATTTTTTTCATTTTTTTTATATGACCATGAAGGAGTATGAAATTTGGCACAGTTGTAATTTATATAGCGAGGTGAAGAATGTTGCCGCAAGACCTGGAAGTGTACATCAAATTACACTTTTTAAAATAAAATGTCAGTAATGTCAGTCCTAATCTATATATGAACAGATAAAGGAAAAATTTTATTCATTTTTTTTATATGACCATGAAGGAGTATGAAATTTGGCACAGCTGTAATTTATATAGCGAGGTGAAGAATGTTGCCGCAAGACCTGGAAGTGGTCATCAAATTACACTTTTTAAAATAAAATGTCAGTAATGTCAGTCCTAATCTATATATGAACAGATAAAGCAAAAATTTTATTCATTTTTTTTTATATGACCATGAAGGAGTATGAAATTTGGCACAGCTGTAATTTATATAGCGAGGTGAAGAATGTTGCCGCAAGACCTGGAAGTGGTCATCAAATTACACTTTTTAAAATAAAATGTAAGTAATGTCAGTCCTAATCTATATATGAACAGATAAAGCAAAATTTTTTTCATTTTTTTTTATATGACCATGAAGGAGTATGAAATTTGGCACAGTTGTAATTTATATAGCGAGGTGAAGAATGTTGCCGCAAGACCTGGAAGTGTACATCAAATTACACTTTTTAAATAAAATGTCAGTAATGTCAGTCCTAATCTATATATGAACAGATAAAGCAAAAATTTTATTCATTTTTTTTTATATGACCATGAAGGAGTATGAAATTTGGCACAGCTGTAATTTATATAGCGAGGTGAAGAATGTTGCCGCAAGACCTGGAAGTGGTCATCAAATTACACTTTTTAAATAAAATGTAAGTAATGTCAGTCCTAATCTATATATGAACAGATAAAGCAAAAATTTTTTTCATTTTTTTTATATGACCATGAAGGAGTATGAAATTTGGCACAGTTGTAATTTATATAGCGAGGTGAAGAATGTTGCCGCAAGACCTGGAAGTGTACATCAAATTACACTTTTTAAAATAAAATGTCAGTAATGTCAGTCCTAATCTATATATGAACAGATAAAGCAAAAATTTTATTCATTTTTTTTTATATGACCATGAAGGAGTATGAAATTTGGCACAGCTGTAATTTATATAGCGAGGTGAAGAATGTTGCCGCAAGACCTGGAAGTGGTCATCAAATTACACTTTTTAAAATAAAATGTAAGTAATGTCAGTCCTAATCTATATATGAACAGATAAAGCAAAAATTTTTTTCATTTTTTTTATATGACCATGAAGGAGTATGAAATTTGGCACAGTTGTAATTTATATAGCGAGGTGAAGAATGTTGCCGCAAGACCTGGAAGTGTACATCAAATTACACTTTTTAAAATAAAATGTCAGTAATGTCAGTCCTAATCTATATATGAACAGATAAGGAAAAATTTTATTCATTTTTTTTATATGACCATGAAGGAGTATGAAATTTGGCACAGCTGTAATTTATATAGCGAGGTGAAGAATGTTGCCGCAAGACCTGGAAGTGGTCATCAAATTACACTTTTTAAAATAAAATGTCAGTAATGTCAGTCCTAATCTATATATGAACAGATAAAGCAAAAATTTTATTCATTTTTTTTTATATGACCATGAAGGAGTATGAAATTTGGCACAGCTGTAATTTATATAGCGAGGTGAAGAATGTTGCCGCAAGACCTGGAAGTGGTCATCAAATTACACTTTTTAAAATAAAATGTAAGTAATGTCAGTCCTAATCTATATATGAACAGATAAAGCAAAAATTTTTTTTCATTTTTTTTTATATGACCATGAAGGAGTATGAAATTTGGCACAGTTGTAATTTATATAGCGAGGTGAAGAATGTTGCCGCAAGACCTGGAAGTGTACATCAATTACACTTTTTAAAATAAAATGTCAGTAATGTCAGTCCTAATCTATATATGAACAGATAAAGGAAAAATTTTATTCATTTTTTTTATATGACCATGAAGGAGTATGAAATTTGGCACAGCTGTAATTTATATAGCGAGGTGAAGAATGTTGCCGCAAGACCTGGAAGTGGTCATCAAATTACACTTTTTAAAATAAAATGTCAGTAATGTCAGTCCTAATCTATATATGAACAGATAAAGCAAAAATTTTATTCATTTTTTTTTATATGACCATGAAGGAGTATGAAATTTGGCACAGCTGTAATTTATATAGCGAGGTGAAGAATGTTGCCGCAAGACCTGGAAGTGGTCATCAAATTACACTTTTTAAAATAAAATGTAAGTAATGTCAGTCCTAATCTATATATGAACAGATAAGCAAAAATTTTTTTCATTTTTTTTATATGACCATGAAGGAGTATGAAATTTGGCACAGTTGTAATTTATATAGCGAGGTGAAGAATGTTGCCGCAAGACCTGGAAGTGTACATCAAATTACACTTTTTAAAATAAAATGTCAGTAATGTCAGTCCTAATCTATATATGAACAGATAAAGCAAAAATTTTATTCATTTTTTTTATATGACCATGAAGGAGTATGAAATTTGGCACAGCTGTAATTTATATAGCGAGGTGAAGAATGTTGCCGCAAGACCTGGAAGTGGTCATCAAATTACACTTTTTAAAATAAAATGTAAGTAATGTCAGTCCTAATCTATATATGAACAGATAAAGCAAAATTTTTTTCATTTTTTTTTATATGACCATGAAGGAGTATGAAATTTGGCACAGTTGTAATTTATATAGCGAGGTGAAGAATGTTGCCGCAAGACCTGGAAGTGTACATCAAATTACACTTTTTAAAATAAAATGTCAGTAATGTCAGTCCTAATCTATATATGAACAGATAAAGCAAAAATTTTATTCATTTTTTTTTATATGACCATGAAGGAGTATGAAATTTGGCACAGCTGTAATTTATATAGCGAGGTGAAGAATGTTGCCGCAAGACCTGGAAGTGGTCATCAAATTACACTTTTTAAAATAAATGTAAGTAATGTCAGTCCTAATCTATATATGAACAGATAAAGCAAAAATTTTTTTCATTTTTTTTTATATGACCATGAAGGAGTATGAAATTTGGCACAGTTGTAATTTATATAGCGAGGTGAAGAATGTTGCCGCAAGACCTGGAAGTGTACATCAAATTACACTTTTTAAAATAAAATGTCAGTAATGTCAGTCCTAATCTATATATGAACAGATAAAGGAAAAATTTTATTCATTTTTTTTTATATGACCATGAAGGAGTATGAAATTTGGCACAGCTGTAATTTATATAGCGAGGTGAAGAATGTTGCCGCAAGACCTGGAAGTGGTCATCAAATTACACTTTTTAAAATAAAATGTCAGTAATGTCAGTCCTAATCTATATATGAACAGATAAAGCAAAAATTTTATTCATTTTTTTTTATATGACCATGAAGGAGTATGAAATTTGGCACAGCTGTAATTTATATAGCGAGGTGAAGAATGTTGCCGCAAGACCTGGAAGTGGTCATCAAATTACACTTTTTAAAATAAAATGTAAGTAATGTCAGTCCTAATCTATATATGAACAGATAAAGCAAAAATTTTTTCATTTTTTTTTATATGACCATGAAGGAGTATGAAATTTGGCACAGTTGTAATTTATATAGCGAGGTGAAGAATGTTGCCGCAAGACCTGGAAGTGTACATCAAATTACACTTTTTAAAATAAAATGTCAGTAATGTCAGTCCTAATCTATATATGAACAGATAAAGGAAAAATTTTATTCATTTTTTTTATATGACCATGAAGGAGTATGAAATTTGGCACAGCTGTAATTTATATAGCGAGGTGAAGAATGTTGCCGCAAGACCTGGAAGTGGTCATCAAATTACACTTTTTAAAATAAAATGTCAGTAATGTCAGTCCTAATCTATATATGAACAGATAAAGCAAAAATTTTATTCATTTTTTTTTATATGACCATGAAGGAGTATGAAATTTGGCACAGCTGTAATTTATATAGCGAGGTGAAGAATGTTGCCGCAAGACCTGGAAGTGGTCATCAAATTACACTTTTTAAAATAAAATGTAAGTAATGTCAGTCCTAATCTATATATGAACAGATAAAGCAAAAATTTTTTTCATTTTTTTTTATATGACCATGAAGGAGTATGAAATTTGGCACAGTTGTAATTTATATAGCGAGGTGAAGAATGTTGCCGCAAGACCTGGAAGTGTACATCAAATTACACTTTTAAAATAAAATGTCAGTAATGTCAGTCCTAATCTATATATGAACAGATAAAGGAAAAATTTTATTCATTTTTTTTATATGACCATGAAGGAGTATGAAATTTGGCACAGCTGTAATTTATATAGCGAGGTGAAGAATGTTGCCGCAAGACCTGGAAGTGGTCATCAAATTACACTTTTTAAAATAAAATGTCAGTAATGTCAGTCCTAATCTATATATGAACAGATAAAGCAAAAATTTTATTCATTTTTTTTTATATGACCATGAAGGAGTATGAAATTTGGCACAGCTGTAATTTATATAGCGAGATGAAGAATGTTGCCGCAAGACCTGGAAGTGGTCATCAAATTACACTTTTTAAAATAAAATGTAAGTAATGTCAGTCCTAATCTATATATGAACAGATAAAGCAAAAATTTTTTTCATTTTTTTTTATATGACCATGAAGGAGTATGAAATTTGGCACAGTTGTAATTTATATAGCGAGGTGAAGAATGTTGCCGCAAGACCTGGAAGTGTACATCAAATTACACTTTTTAAAATAAAATGTCAGTAATGTCAGTCCTAATCTATATATGAACAGATAAAGGAAAAATTTTATTCATTTTTTTTATATGACCATGAAGGAGTATGAAATTTGGCACAGCTGTAATTTATATAGCGAGGTGAAGAATGTTGCCGCAAGACCTGGAAGTGTACATCAAATTACACTTTTTAAAATAAAATGTCAGTAATGTCAGTCCTAATCTATATATGAACAGATAAAGGAAAAATTTTATTCATTTTTTTTATATGACCATGAAGGAGTATGAAATTTGGCACAGTTGTAATTTATATAGCGAGGTGAAGAATGTTTCTATATACGTTTTATATAAACTGTTACAATTGGAGTACGGGCGGAATATGCAGAACACAGTGTCTTGGCACTAGGTTCTTCCAAGCTATCTCGTTATGAGAGAATAAACGTTTTTCATAAAATGAATAGAAGAAATAAATATAATGTCAATTTTTTTTCCAAATTCTGATTCATTACGTTTTTTATGTTTCAAAATATAATATTTATTATTATTGTCTATATATCATATCATACGACGTACATAAAAGGCGGTAATTCGAATAGTGAAGATTTGGTCCTAATTCTAATTACTCTAATTACTTCTATACAATATTTGTATATGTAACATCAATCTGGGTGGGAGGGTCTCACAATCAGAGGGAGAGGGGTCAAAAAAATGTATGAATAACCCCTTATAATACCCTAGATACCTTAATTGGTGGGCAAGGGTGCAAGAATCAATATACATTTTTTTTAGCTTCACGCTTTTATCCCGCATAGCAGAGTAGACAGAAAGTACCTAGTGTCAAGACACTCCGTACTTCGCTTTCCACCGAATTCGAGACATTGCGCATGATTGGTGAAACTCATCACCACACTTTGCCTTACCAGACCGAGGAAGTGAAAATATTTTAAATATAATCACTACCCCGAGTGGGGATCGAACCCACAACCGATCGCGTTTACAGTCAGACGCTGGCCCACTGCACCACGAACGGCCTCAATTTGCATTACATAAACCAATATATTTCCTTCAACTCTATGATAAATTACAAATATGAAAACAAAAAAATTAAACAAAATATATATGGACGCCACAATAACACAGTAAGCCAGTGTCCGAGTACACACACAATAGTTGTAGGTTCGATTCCCATTCAGGTTTATTCTATTCTATTTTAAACGCGGCGTTGTGTTCCGCAAAATATTAAGACATTATTAAAAAAAACCTTCCATACATACCAAAATATATATTTATGCGCATGTTGTACCCGTAGTCTATTTTCCCCTGGTACAAATACACCAGGTAGTTTACGTAGAACGATAACACAATGGCGATTAGAACACTCAGGAATATCGTCCTTTTATACATCAATCTGCAATTTACATGCATGTATTATAAAGAAAAAAAAAAAAATATATATATATATATATATATATATATATATATATATATATATATATATATATATATATATATATATATATATATATAAAATTATAGTGTCTGTTTATAATATCAAAATAACCTATTCACCAAATGCGTAGGTATACACGGTAAATGTTACTAAAACAACATTTTTAACCATTTTTGTCTGTCCGTCTGTTTGTTCCGGTTAATCTCTGGTATGGTTGTATCGATTTTTATGGTACTTTCACTGGCATATAGCCGATGAAAGAGGGACTAACTTAGCCTACATTCATTATAGAATTAACAGTAATTGAAGTCGCGCTAGTATACAATACATTTTATATTAATTAAAAAGGCTAATTAAAAAATGGTGGTTGCTATTTATTGGACTATCATATTAAAATAAGAATATATTTAAAATATAACGATTTATTGGGCTTGGTACAAAGACAAAGTCACAACTCAACAAATATTATTGAAATATCTTTTAATAAAAACAAATGATTAATTATTAACATATGTATAATATTAACAATTAGAAATTTGTATAGAATTTATTAAATAAACGAAATGTGAATCTATAGTTGTGACTCAGTGGTGGTTGTGTTTAACTTCAACTGCAATAGTTTTAGGTTCGATCCGCACTCGAGAGGCAAGAACTATATTTAAATTATTTCTAAACAAAATGTTTTTTTTTGTAACTCCCGCATAGCAGGGTAGACAGGAATTGTAAAAAATATTAAGACACTTCCAGACATTTAGCGTTGAGTGGCGGAACTCAACGCCCCTCCTTGTCTTACCAGAACCAGGAAATAAAAATAATTTAAATATAATCATTGATCCAAGTGGGATCGATCTCACAACCGACGACCTTTACAGTCAGACGCCCTCCCAAGCCAAGACCGGTCCACTATAGTAGTGACTCAGTGGTGATTGTGTTTAACGTTAACTGCGTTGGTCGAGGGTTCGATCGCTACTCAGAGCAAAAATTATATTTAAATTAAAAAATGAAACACGAGGAAAAAGAAGAATCCTACCTTACAATAGCAGATAAGAATAACATAATGGTGACGGACAAGGCACAGGCATAGTCCATGAACTCGGTGAAGTATCGATCGCGCATGTGGAATATTGTGGACCATATCCATGCATTTATGCATACCTGTAATACAATATACTAGCTAAAATAGCAGCTTCACGCTTTACCAGTTAGTTAGTTAGTTAGTTAGTCAGTTAGCTTCATGCTTCATCAGTTAGTTAGTCAGTCAGTTAGCCTGAGACAACCTGGTATTAGGCCAATCCTTTGATAGGTTTAGACTCAAAATTTTATTTCAAATGTGTAAAAATCTTGAAAATAATAGATTTTATTTTAATAATTCCTATGAGTGGGAATCGAACCCATTATCAATTGCGCTTACAGACAGACCCTACTCCAATGCTACAACGGCTTATATTAAAATAATATACAATTTCTTTTTATTTAGATATTGTAAGAGTATACTGTATGTCGGAAGATAATTTAACTGTCACGGGTGATTTTTATTTATGAATTTATTCTATTTAAGAGAGCAGAGAAATAGAGAAGAGAAGTAAGACAATTTTGTAGGGCAGGACTTAATAAAACTGGTAACATTAGCCTTTATATAAATTTAGTTCATAATTATTATATTTTAATTTCTTATTATAATTCACTAAGCCCTAATTAAATTAGTAAAATAATAAATAAATGGTTAACAGCAAAAACTGTATTATCTTTACTTATCAAAGGAAACATACTTGTATGCCATATAAATACTTTTTGCCTTTACTATTTACACCTAAAATACTGGGTGCAAAATACCTAATCAAATTTATAATATTGTTTAAAAAGTATCGTTCTATGTCTCGAATTCGGTGGAAATCGATGTATGGAGTGTCTTGACACTAGGTACTTTCTATCTACGCAGCTATACGGGATAAAGGCGTGAAGACAAAAGAAAGGTTTGAGGCTTTTACTTTAGCAAATTTGTGATAAATTATTTGACGTTCAAAAAATTAAGTACATATGTAACTTATTATATTCAATAAAATTATTTGGGTTTGACAATTTTTTTTAGCTTCAAGCTTTTATCCCGCATAGCATGGTACTTCCCACTCGGGGGAGTGATTATATTTAAATTATTTTCACTTCCTCGCTCTGGTATAGACAAAGAGCGGCGTTGAGTTCCACCACTCAACACGCAATGTCTCGAATTCGGTTGACAATGTAATAAATGTAATTGGAGATATATGTAATATAATGGGTGAAGTTATTAATTATTATTAGGAAAAATATGAGTTACATTTTAATGGAGAGATATAAGATGAGAATGTTGGCACAGCATGTCTTGTATACATTGTATTATAATTTTTAAGATTAAATTTAAATTAAAAAAGCTTGTGTCCCCGAAATGTATAAATATTGTTCGAAACCCTGGATGCTATAATATGTAACTATTATATTTCAAATCACGCTTTTTATCCCGCATAGCAGGGTAGACAGAAAGTACCTAGTGTCAAGACACTCCGTAATTCGCTTTCAGACGAATTTCAGACATGAGGTGTTGAGCGGCGGAACACAACTCCGTACTTGGTCTTAACAGAGTGAGAAAGTGAAAATAATTTTAAATATAATCACTCCCCCGAGACTACCGATCGCACGCGCAATCAGACACCATAATATTATTTTGTATTTAATTTTCACCCACCATTAATAACAGCAGTGATATCAATATAAAAAAATTTCAACTTACTATTCCAAATACATGCCAGAATCCGACCAACACTGGCTTCCTTTTAAAAGGGAGATCTAAGAAAGCAAACTGGTACATATATACATTCATTAAAAGGTTTAATGCCGATGCTAACGCAGACGCTGGCTCTTGCACACCAAAAATTCTTTCAAATGGCCACTGAAAATTGAAATAAATATACAGCAGACAGCAGTGGCTAAGAGTTTAATTTTTATAATGTAGGTCTGGGGCTTCAAAAATATATATTAAAAGCCAAAAATATTTATAATACTTTAAATCAAAAACTTTTTATGTCAGTTTTTATGTCAATTGTCAGATAAGATTTAGTATCAATTTTTTCTTAACTTACTCAATAACTATTATGTATTCAATAAATTAATAACAGAGACAGTCAAGTGGAGGGTCACTGCTCTGGATTATTTAGTCATCGCTTATTTTTAAAAATGACCTAAACTATGTATTATGGTAGAATATATACAAAAAAAAATTCTTCATAGCTTCCATTATCTAGCTTTTCATTTAGATAAATGCCCAATAAATAGAATTAGTCCAGATAATGAAGTGCCCATTGTATAAGTAATTGTTAAAATCAATTTCTATGTAAGCAATGTTTTAGATTTATCTAAACCTTACTTTTCCATAAAATTTGGGATATTCATATTTTCTCTCTTTAAAGCCATCAACAGTTTTCCACATGCAACTGTAAATGCATTCTTCTTTGCATGACCAAAAGAGCACACGGCACCATTTATCTTGCAATTTTGCAGCATGTCGCTGGAATTTACCATCTGACAACAATTTTTATTTTCTTATAGTAATTTTATAGTCAATTGCCAACTAAGTTATACAAATTAAAACAAATAATTGTATTTGTATAATTCATTTCAGGAACAGGAATTATGAAATTTATTTAATAAGAAATAAAGGTAATTTATATATATCACATAAATAATAATAAAATACTTACCTATAGTACAATTTGCCCTTTTACAATTTGTTAAGCACTTTTGGAAAAAAGGCGATCGGTCACCATCGCTACACAGTGCTAAAGGTAAGATAACAAACATAAACAAAGTGATTTTAAGTGTCATAGTTAAAAATGAATCAATCAAAAATATCGTTTTAACATGAAAGTGGCCGGCAGTTTTGTCGGAGGCTTCACAATCGAAAGATTGTTTATCTTTACTTAATTCTATGCAAAACACGTTTTAAATATTTAAGCCGGCATAATAAATCTTCTCTTGTGCGGCATCAATTCTCGAATGAAACAATAATCAATAATCGTTTATCACACAATAAATCAATATAAAAATGTTGCCAGTGCAAAATTGAAAACCGATTTATAATTACCGAATTAATTTGAAAATTTAATTACAATTTATATATACATAAATGTGAAGGTTTTTACGTATAGAAATATTAACGCAACAACGAAGAACGCAGTGCCTTAACACTACGTTCTCTTTGACTATCTTAGTATATTCAATAAGAATCAATAATTTAAGTTGAGCTTAAACATCTTATATAAATTGCAAATTGATAGTTCAGAAATGTGCATTTTGTTACTATAAAGTAAAAAAATATCCGCGCCAAAAGGAAATGTAAGCACGCTAAGTGCGCTAAAGTTGATATTCAAAAGGCGATTATTTTGCCATCTAACAGATATATAAGAATTCAGAAAGAGGGAGAGCTCCCAATCAAAACACTCCAAGAATTTTTTTTCAATTGAAAGCCCTATCTCCATGTGCCTTTCTAATGGTTAGATGGATGTATAGCATAAACGATATAGTAAAAGCTGTATAATATTATTCTTTTTTAGTGGAATAGCGTTCGACTATCGAATAATGATTATATTTAATTTTATTTTCATTCCGCTTTCCGCTTTGGTAAGACATAGTGCGGGGTTGAGTCCACTATTTAACATACAATGTCTTAATTTCTAGCAGAAAGCAGTCAACGGAGTTTCTTAATAATAATTATCTCTAATTACGCTATCATACGGAACAAAGAAAGAAAATGCTTTTTGGTTTGGTTTGATTTTTAGTTTATGGCTTTTCGAGCGTGCCAGTTGAACACAAAACACTTTGCCAATGTGACGCTGATAGGAGCTGTAAAATGAAGGAATAAAAGTGGATTAGAACAGCTTAACATTACATGTAAAATAAGCTACTTTCTTATTCACACTTACATTTGACAGATGACAGAAGACATATGTATGTGCTAGGACTATTGACATATGTATATACATATGTATACTGTATAACCTAAAACTATATTTTGATGTGAGCCGTATATTACATTATTTTTATTTTAAATAATTTTCTAAATGAATATGCATATAACTACATGTAATATAAAGTAAATAAAAATAATTTAAAATGGTTTTTCTAAGTAGAACATGGCTAGCCGCAAATAAAATAAAAGTTCCTCGTAAGTTTCTCCGCAGTAAATTTATTGATACAGTGAGACTTCACGTAAAAGGTGGTACAGGCGGCACAGGACTTCCAAATTATGGAGGACTGGGTGGACAAGGGGGCTGTGTTTATTGCGTTGGTAAAGAAAAGGCAGATCTCAGATCTATTATGAAAACTTATCGTGCAAAAACAATAATAGCGGGTCATGGTGAAGATAGTCGCAAAACAAAAATAGTTGGTAATCCGGGTGCAGACGTGAAACTAGAAGTTCCTCTAGGTGTCACTGTTTACAGAGAAGATGGTAAAGTGTTAGGATCTATTGATGAAGAGGGTCAGATGCTTATAGTAGCCCGAGGAGGTCCAGGTGGTAACAAGCAGAATAATTTCCTAGGACATTTTGGTCAGATACATCATATTCGATTAGATTTAAAACTTATAGCAGATATTGGTCTTGTGGGCTTTCCCAATGCGGGGAAAAGTTCACTATTAAAGGCAATATCCAGAGCAAAACCAAGAATTGCCAATTACCCATTCACTACTATTAAACCAAACAAAGGAACTATTGAATTTCCAGACTTGAGACAAATAACAATAGCTGATTTGCCTGGACTTATTGAGGGTGCTCACATGAATGTAGGCTTGGGTCATAACTTTTTAAAACACATAGAAAGAACAAAGCTTCTTCTGTTTATTGCTGATGTCCAAGGTTTTAGACTCAGTCCAAAATACCCAATGAGGACATGCTTGGAAACTATAATGCTACTTAATAAAGAGCTAGAGCTGTATGATTCTGAGTTACTTGACAAACCTGCTGTTTTAGCTATAAACAAAATAGATTTGGAAGGTACTGAAGAAATATTAGCAAATGTGAAAAAATCACTTCACAACATAAATGATATTATCCATACCATACCTGAAGAAATAAGGCCAGAGAAAATAATACAATTTCAAGACATTTTGGGTATATCAGCACTTAATGGTAGTAGTGTTAATGAATTGAAATTAATTTTAAGAAAACGATTAGATGAATTTGCAGAAGAAAATAATCCTGACATAATAGAGCCCAGTCAGTTGCTTAAAAAGAACAGAGCTGCTATCAGAGAAAGGGGACCTCAAGTTACTTAGAAGCTAGTTATTATTTATAGATATAAGAATAAGAATTAAAAAAATTTAATATCTTATTTTCTGCCCTTTATTAAATTATATTCAAATTTTGATTTACTCCTGTCTAGAGAATATTAAGAAGAGAGGGAAGGTCCAGAGAGTCACATTCATTGCATTTAAGCAAATCTAACACAACTGAATTTGTTTTCCATACAAACTTAAAACAAATATATGATTAAATAATTATGGGACTTAAATGAATGGGACTATAACTGGCCATAAACCATTCTTCCAGCGTTCAGGTCTAGCACAATGAATATTGGAAAAGTTCTTTGTCTAAAAATAAATAAAATAGTTTCTCACCCTTCTCCATTAATCACATTGTTAAATCAGGAATAAAGCAAAAAAAAATCAGGTTGCATATAAAAAAAACAACAATATATTAGTCTCTATGTATTTAAACAATAAAAGCTTTATTTACTTGCCATAGATAGCAGCTAATAAAGAACTAAACTAGATTCATTCATACATACAAATGAAATATCACAGCATAAATCTTACAATCTCATACACTTACAGTAAGTACATAATATAATTAAATTCTAAAGTGATTCGTAATATTGCAACAATAATTATTTTAAATTACATATCTTAGGGGGATTCAGCCTAATTTTGGAATGAAAAAAACAATAGTTAATTGAAATATTAGTTTAAAAATGATGTTAATATGTAACCTATCCAACTGGCGTGCTATGGTGGAGCCCTATCTGCAGTAGTGCTATGTCTTTTGGCTGACGATGAAGATGAACATTATATCTGGTTGCAAATGCTAGTTTTAATCACTTATTAAATAGTCAAAGCCAGTGTTAGTGGGATAATAAGGACTTTATAATATACAAGTTATATTATTAGTGGTTTAGTGATGTTCTAAAATATTCGTTGGACTAATAAAATAATAATGTAATCATGGAAAAAGTTTTTTGTTGTTAATATAAAAAAAAAGTTAGTGTCTATTTGCAGGCATAACCTAAAAACAAATGGAGCATTTGCATTTAAAATTTACAATCAATAATTAATAAACAATGACAGATGACATTCAAACATACAAACTGTTGAGAGGTTATTTTTATAATTTATGTTAATTATTACTTATTATACAAAATACAATATATATAAAGAACTGAACTGAACTATACAAAATACATACATAGTTGAAATCAAAAAAAAAAGCAAAGACATAATATTTAAAATCCAACATAGAACTTAAGTGTTATAATAAAATTAAAAAAAAAAACTTAAAATTATTTCGTCATTACCATAAGCTTAAATTAATAAATGTATGACTTAAAAACAATAATTCCATATTTTACACACATCACAACCTTTCTAATGAAAAACATAAAACGACCAATATAGAAATAATACATCCGGTACACAAGTTATCTTATAAAATTAAAAAAAAAATCAAATCAAATCATATATTCACTTAAATATATGAAAAAAAAAAAAAAAAGACAACAGACTAGAAAATTAATAACTTATATCTAAATAATTATGCAAAAAAAAAATTCAAGGTGACACGTTTAAAGTTGACATATAGATTTGAATAAAGTTTTAAAATATCTTATATATTATATATTTACCATCAATTATAACATTAAGGCTGCTTTCAGACACACGATTATATAATCGCGTGGAAATCGCGTATATTTTGCTATTCAAATGGTAGACTGTGTCTACTTGTGACCACGGTTTACTATTAAGTGTTCGAAATGTCGGGTGTTAAAGAATGTATTTTCGAATACCAAAATATACGCGATTAATCCGTTTATAATAGTTTCATTTAAAATGTTTAAGAAACAAAGATCTTGTTATTTATTACTGTTTTCGTAATTCCGCTAGGAAATAACACTCTGCGGTGCGCAATATCTATTAATGTGAATACATTAAAAAATATTGCAGTTTAAAATCACGCGTTTTTTTAAATCACACAACGGTTTTCGCGTATTTGAACAAACTAGAAATCTTTCAGAAACATTAAATTAAACAAAAATTTAAAAAAAATGTAATATACAGTATGTTCATTTTTTAACATTATTAAATTTGCATGATTTAAAAAAAAACGCTTTTATAGCAACCACTAGAATAAAGCAAAAAAATTATGACATGGACATATATATACATTTTTCTTATATTATATTCAAGTCAGATCTATAAAAAGCTTAGCTACATTAGATTACACCACTTAAAAATAAACAACCACACTCATAGACGTTGATTAGTATTAAATAACATTTAATTCAATACAATATGAATTTATATTGATTTAAATGTTAGTGCGATTGTAAACTATATTTAATAGAAAAATAGAAGTCAACTTTGATATGGAAGGACTATTCATTTCAAATGTTCCTACTACAATAATGTTTTTTCTAACATTTTTTTTTCATATTTAATACCACTAAATCTATAAAGCTAATAGCGACGTTATATTAATTTTGTTTAAATTAACACGTTAAACGCCAAGGAAAAATTTGCATCTTTATATACAGGTGATCGGTCGATGATGATTGACAATTAAATTTTCTGTTTCGGCCATGTCAGCCAGTCACTGATGACTGACGTGTGTGTATATATATATATATATATATATATATATATATATATATATATATATATATATATATATATATATATATATAAACATTAATAAATTAAATATAACTTGAGGACGCACATAAGGGAGTAATTACTTATATTTTATCATGTTAAATTAATTTATATTAAATTTAAATGAAATAAATATATTTTTTAATTAAATAGAAAAGCAGACTCAAGCCTTTTTGAACAATATATTTTCTATGTACTTTAAATATCAAACTTGGTTGGTTGGTTGGTTGGTTCTTAGCTATAATATCAAACTTTCTAGATCTTGTTATTTTTTTTCTGTTAATTAACAATTTATATTTATTATCTATACCACGAAAGATGTTCTTGTATTGTAGATAATATATTTAAACATTGAAATTTATAAATCAATGCCACTACTATTATGATTTACTTTTCCACTGATAATAACATTTTATTTATTTCACAGAGAACGGAGTGTCTTGACACTAGGTGTTCTCTGCTCTCCATGCTATGTGGGATGAAGAAGAAGGCTATATACTAATAGAGTAAGCATAAATTGGAAGAAAGCATCACAGATGCAATATCTAATCATAGACTGTTTATGCCTGTCGCACCCTTTTTGGAGAAGGTTGAAAGGGATGGATATATATATATATATATATATATATATATATATATATAAGATAACTAATGTTGATTAACAATTAATTAATTAAATCCATTACTTTAACTACTTTTAAATGTAAAATTTTTAACTTTTTTTATAATTTTACTATTATAATAAGTATTTATTGTTTTACTATTTTGTAAGTGTTTTTCTATACTTAGAACTAGAAAATATTAAACACAACATTTTTAAAAAACGTATAAAAATTTGAACGCAGCAAGATTCGAACACGCGTCTCTTGAAGCGCTCAGACTGCTAAGTCAGTAGTAGAACGCACGGCTTAGCGACCAGAGCGCTTGGACGTTTTCCAAGAGGCGCGATTCAGATCCTGCTGCGTTCAAATTTTTATACGTTTTTTTTTTAAATATTGTCTTTTAAAAGTATTTATTAACTTAATCATTGAAGCTTTTACAGCGGTGTATACATATAACATATGTTCGTTCGCTTCGCAGTCTCTTCAGGGGAATTCCCGCAGTTTTCTTGGAGATTTATAAATGTAGATAATTAAATATTACAAAGCACAGTATACCAGTACATTAGACACAGGTGAAGGAGGCAGGGGGGCGGGAGGCAACACATCCGTAGCACTCAGTCGTACCCCTCCTCCGCCTCCGTTGCAGTCTCGGCCGGGGGAAGCCCCGCGTTGTTCTCTGTTGAACTGTTGGAGCGGGTACTGCCTGCGTCTGAAGGGAATTAATATGAAATATTAAAAAAAAAGGAAAAAAATATATATTAATACCATCTAACCCCAATATAACGATTTCTTTCCGCCCATAGACGTTAATGCAAAACACATATTTTATATAACGAATACATTTATCAAAAATCTTTTAATATAAATTTTCGAACCTTGCAAAATATATATAAAAACTACTATTTTTTTCTACCTATTAATTTTTCCAATTCATAACTTTAACAGAAATAATTCTATCAATTATTTACGGTCAATTTTACAGTTTCCACATTGTTATAAAGAATCTTAGACCAAACTAACCTCTTTTAAACAAAATATAACACAAGCAAATTACTTTAGGAACAAATCATTTCCCAGGTGTTTTTTTAGTTTCGTTATATCAAAAGGTTACTACTTTATTTTTTATCTATAATAATTAAAAATGGTAAGTAACTTAGAGAAATTAAGCATGTGGTATAATTGGATAAAAAAATATTAAAAATCAATTTCATATGTAAAAAATAATTTTATACAAAAAAAAAATAACAATATAATATTCATTAATTATAAAACACTCACCATCATCACCATTAAGATGTGGTTCACGAGGTTCAGGGTCAACAGGGTCCCTGGGGTCCCGAGGGTCTCTGGGGTCACGCGTGTCCCGTGTCTCGCGGTCACGTGACGGCCGCTGCTTCTTGGCGGCGGGGTCGTCGCGAGCTTCCTCCACTTGAGCTGGACACTCTAGGTGTACCAGGTGGAATACCTAAAATTATAAAAAAAAATTATTATTTACTACTAGAAAAAAAAAACATAAAAAATATCATTATTTTGTCGTCCATTACCATTTTAAATGTTTGCTCGAAACATTGCTAGTTGTTTAAATCAAAATTAAACTTGGTTAGAAAAGTGTGCAAGATTCATTTTTAAAAAAACCTATAGACAACAACTGTTCAAGTAATACAGGTACAATCTATACAAATAAATAAAATTGGAGTGTCTGTTTTTGTAATATTAAAATAATCACTTTTTTACTTAACGCATTGTATCTATATAGTATATATATAGCAAAAAAAAAACATTTCTTTTTAAAATTTAGTTCTTTACTGTGTGTTTTCGGTCATTATTTAAAACTGCTAGACCGATTTTGACAAAACTTTCACTATCTGGGAAGTGAATTAAGCTACTTTAATTTCAGAATCATAGAATAAATAGATCCAGATATGTATAAAATAAACTTACTTCATTCACTGAGTTGTTCGTACCAACGATGCGAATAATGGAAACTGGTCGCGGTGGGAAGTATATAACCTGCCAAGATCTGTCATGATATGGATATAAAAAAAAAAGTTAATAATCAATAAACATTAAATTACTAATACTACAAATTTTAGAGGCGTTATTTCACACATAACAAAAGAGAATATTTCATTACGTTAATTACACACAAAAAAAACAATATTTAACAATCGTATAAGTGTTACGACGCATCTGGATGTAAAACATATGACTTAGCATTCAGAGCACTTGGACGGTTTTCATGAGGCGCAGGTTCGAATCCTGCGACGTTCAATGCAGTCTAATACAGTCTAATTTACCAATCTATTTCTTACATACTCACGCATATAGAGGGCTATGTAAAGTATTACAATCTAACCTAATATAACGTCTAATTTACTTCAGGTCCTTCTCTCTTCTATACTTCCATACCCAGCTAAAAGTTTATTATTGTTAAAATAACTTGAAATTGAAATTGTTTAAACAACTTGCTTAAATATTAACCTTAGTTTTACAAAATAAACAATGTAACAACAAGGAAAGAAAAAGCACCAACCAAGTCTGTAGTCTGCACCAATTTAATAATAATGATTTATATATATATATATATATATATATATATATATATATATATATATATATATATATATATATATATATATATATATATATATATATATATATATACATATACATATATGTTATTGCCCTTCATTTACTCTCTCTCTCACTCACCGGCACGCGTCCCTAGTGCGGTCCGCCACGGTGTCCCAGTTCCAGTAGTTGAGCGACACCTCCACGTAGTAGGAGTAGTGCCTGTAGTCGCAGTCCCACAGCAGCATGCGCAGCGAGGACAGCATGTAGGGCTGCGCCAGCTGCACCACGATGGCGCCGGAGCCGAGCTGGTGGCACGTGTAGCCCTGCTCCCAGTCGTAGTGCTCCGTGTCGCCGTTGAGGAGCGCGTTGCGGGACCGACTGTTGGCATATTGCATTTAATCAATAACTATGTACTATTTTTACGTATTTGTCCCGAATAGCAGAGTAGACAGAAAGCATCTAGTATCAACACTTCGTAGTCCGCTTTCCGCCGAATTCGAGACATTGAGTGTTGAGTGGCGGAACTAAACACCGCGGTTTGTCTTACCAAATCCATATAAAACATTACAATCACTCCACCGAGTGGGTATCGAATCCACAACCAGTTGCATTTAGTCCAGTCAGACGCTGTCCCACTGCGCCACGACCGGCCTTACTATTATAACAGTTTCAAAATGGCATTGAAATGAATCTGACAATTTAAATTATAAGGGTTGCAATGAAGGAAAGTGCTCTGGTAGGACAAGGCGAGGCGTTGAGCTCCGCAACAACATTACCTAATGCCCTCTATAACAGCGGCGGACAGGTCGAGGGTGGCCACATTGTGCGTGGGCCGCACCAGCCCCTCGCACAGCGGCGGCACGCGCGCCGTGTGCATCGCTTCCAGAGACACCGCGTGGAACTACCTACACGCACACACAAACATATATACATACATACAACAATAACGTAGAACATTTAATATTACAGAATTTCCTACGCGACTTGTATTGAAATTAATTAATATATTTTAAAATTAACCTTTCCGCCAAGTGTCAGTTGATTCTTGTGTTTTCACAAGGTCTCAAACTGCGTTACAATAGCAAATAAATAAAAAAAAAAAACTAGTCACAAACGACGCCATATTTCACCAAGTGACAGTTGAGCTGAGCCCGTAATTTTGAATTTATTAAATTCACTTAATAAGATATTTGATGTTCGTGATTTTTATGCATTTTAAAAGAAACTATCTTAAGCGGATTAATCGCGTATATTTTGGTATTCGAAAATACATTTTGGACACCTGATGTTTTGAACACTTTACAGCAGGCCATGGTCACAGGAAGACTAATATATACTTATAACCCAAGATTATTAAAACTAATTAATAGATATTGAAAG
Organism: Dryadula phaetusa; assembly: GCA_032432895.1. Lineage (NCBI taxonomy): Eukaryota > Metazoa > Arthropoda > Insecta > Lepidoptera > Nymphalidae > Dryadula > Dryadula phaetusa. Next base: position 3,087,673 of record JAOYRS010000028.1, read on the forward strand.
TTAGTAACTAATATTCAAATATAATAATATTAAAAATAGTTATATTAAGTCATTAGGCCCTAGTGGCGCAATGGGACAGTGTCTGGATTGAAAAATTATTTGTGGGTTTGATTCCTACTCGCTATATCACCCCCTGTATATTTCCCCGCTCTGGTAAGACAAAACGCGACGTTGAGTTCCGTCGTTCGGTACACATTGTCTCGAATTACGGCCGAGAACGGAGTGTTGTATGTGTATATTAAATAAAATGACAATTAAATAAATAATAAATTCCAAAATTAGACATAAATTAAACAAACCTTATTGACAGTGTTGCTAGTACCAACAACCTTGATGTACTGAACAACTCTCGGCTCGAAGTACAGATTCTGCCAGGACCTGCAGAAGTAGTTGCTGTGGTCGATCACGCGCACCCAGTCCTTCTGGTCCACTGACACCTCGATGAAATAGGCGTACGACCTGCGGATCATATTTGGGGTAACATAAAAAAAATGTGCTTTAAAATAATTTCTGATCTACCTCGTCATCCTAATTACGATTATAGAATGGTTAGTTAGTGCTTGTGCGTGATGGCGTCACAAGTTGTGACAGCGTGTGCGTCAATGTCATGCGTCACGTGTCATGTGTCATGTGTTGACACTGGTGTCAAGGCGAGTCGTCGGGGCGGCCGACCTGTTGTCGCGGTCCCACAGCAGCAGACGCAGGTGGTTCACGATGGTGGTGGTGGCGAGGCGCACCACGATGCCGGGGTTGTCGCCGGCGTCGGTGATGGTGTGGCGCGTGTAGCCGCGCTCCATGTCGTAGTTGTCGGTGTCGCCGTCGAGGAGCGCGGAGCGCATGTCGCCGCACACCACGCGGGCGCCGCGCTTCAGTGTCGCCACGTTTTCCTCGGGCACTGTTTGTAAATTGACAACGTTATTACGCTACTGTTTTAAGCATTAAATAGTCTGTCATATAAAGTGTAAAACTAAACAAAAATAAGATCGTTGATTTTTACAATACTGAAATAGTTTAAAAAGTCTCATTTATTATAGATGAAATAGTTTCATTTAATGTATATATACATTTTTGAAAAAACATATAAAAATTTGAACGTAGCGGGATTTGAACCCGTGCTACTTGGATACCCTCCAAGCGCTCTGACCGCGAAGCCATGCGTCTTACGTCTTAATTTCTTTTTATTTTAAAGAATTATTCCACACTTAGGATTAGAAAGTATTTTTAAAAAACGTATAAAAATTTGAAAGGAGCGGGATTTGACCCCCGCCTCTTAGAAACCGTCCAAGTGCTCCGACCACTGAGCCATGCGTTCTACTATCGCCTACGTTGAAAATCTTATAAGTTTTTGTTACAACTTATTAACGTTGTTAGCATCTCTGTAGAGAGAAAAAAATGTACATTTTTAAAAATGTTTTCTATCCCTAAGTGCGGAATAACGCTTTAAAAAATATTAAAATGAGTAGCCTCTTACCAAACAATTATTTCTCAATCAACAGAGATGCTAACATCGTAAATATGCTGTAACAAAACGTATAAGAATTTCGACGCAGCCGGTGCTTAGGCGCACGGCGGTTCTAAGGAGCACGGGTTCGAATCGACTCGAAAAACGAAATTACCTAAAAATAAAAAAAAAAACACCTAAAAACAATATAAATTTACACTCACACAACAATCCCCTGTAAGGCAGCTGAGAAGTCTTCGTTTGTGTTTTCTCTTGTATGGCGTCGAGCAACATGTCCGGCGTGACCAGGGAGAAGGGCCGCACCACCGTCAGCAGCTCCTCCAGGCTCATCAGTGTCAACCTGACGCCTTTTAAGATCTTTTCCTATGGAAAACAATGTTATAATTAATAATATAAACTTGAAATTTGTGTATTTCAAAAATTAGCTAATTTATAGCCGTCCGACCGTTGAGAGATGGAACAATACGCGGAGATCAGAAATTATATATATATATATATATATATATATATATAATGTTGTCAATAGTGACATAATGATATCAACTCAATTTGTCAAGACCTTTTATTGTCATTCACAAGTGCTCGCTAACCTCTACGTACCAACTACGGATAGAATTGATATATCCACACTGTGATGTTAGACGCGCGGGTTTACATGAGAAATGTGCTTTATTTTTTAAATTTTACAAATTGTAAAAGGCAAAGATCTAATGTTAGGAGAAAAAGTAATGTACATACTATCCATATTTTTCAAAAAAAAAATCTGAGACCATCTAGTGTCAAGACTCTGTTGACTGCTTTCCGCCCGAATAAGACATTTTTGTCTCAACAGAGCAGAGAAATGAAAATAATATTCAAATATATTCATTTCCCCAAAATGGGAATCGAAACAACAACCAATTGTGTTTACAATCAGCCGCTGCCCCACTGCGTCACGGTGGCCTCTCATAGACAGAATCGACTGGTATCCCTAACGCGCAAATGAGACTTTTAAAAAATTAAAAACACAAAATATATAATTATGAGTGTTATTTCTCCATTCAACAGACGATATTGAAAATACACACAAAATTAAAAAAAAAAATAACAGACATACCCCTTGCGCCACCCCAGTGCTCGACTTAACCCACTGTTGGTTGGCATTGAACCAGTTGCAGACCGCCTTGAAGATATCCACTTCCGGCGCGTAGAAGGAATCACGCTCCAGTAGACCTTGCAACGCGTCCTGCCAATATAAATTTGAAACTAAACAAAAACGTACATGTTTTTTAAACGTAACGAGTCTCGAACCCGCGCCTGTGTGAAACTGTTCAATCGCTCAGATCACTATGCCATGCGTTCTATATATGTTCTATATTGTAGAAAAAATTTTGAAAATTTCCGAAATTTTTGTGGCAATCAGTGCAATTGTATCTAATTGGAAAAATTTTGCTAACAAACAAACAGTAGTTTTACAGACTTCCGAAAATGTGAGAATTAAATAAAAATTATACAAGTAAAATTATATTATATAGGTTAATAAACCTCTTTATTAATAAAATATATATATACTTACAGCAGATAACTGAAGGAATGTGTCATGTTGCAAGACTTCTATAGCATTTTTATCCATGAAGTTGTAACAATACTCCATTAGCGCGTATAAGCCATAGAGTCTTAGGACGACATGAAAACAATATGAAAAATATACTAAATGTAAAAAAATTAAATATAACCATAAGGTTTTATATCTTTTTTTTATATTTTTCTCAGCAGATTACCAAGTAGGCTTTGAGTTGAAATTAAAACGAAATTATATTTTATTATAACAAATATTATTAGTAAACCTTTGTGAGGGCGTACATTTAATGAATAAATCTTGTATTTACAGAAACCCAATTAATTAAGTCTTTGTTTATCAAGTGAATGAAAGTATTTTATATATATATATATATATATATATATATATATATATATATATATATATATATATACACACATATATATATTAGAGAAAGACAAATTATAGTTTAATGTTTTAACTATGATACCCCCTAACTCATGTATAATAGTTGAAAATTACCATTAACTAGAAAAATTCCACTGGGCTACAATAAATTTAATATTATTCTAACATTGTATATTACATTATTATGTAACTGTACTTATTTAAAAAATATCTCATCAACACAAATCAATATTTACAGATATTATTTACAACAAAAAAAAATTTACAAAATTATGCTTATAGTTAAGATCCAATTTATTTGAAACATAATAAATATATATTATAATATAAGTGAAAGGTAGAAATATATACCTAGCAGCATCAAGAACTGAGCAAACATTTCTCAAAACTAGAACTTGCCGCAGGTAATCTGATATAGCTGCCTCTAGCTCTTGGAAATTAAACTGATGGGCCAGACCTAGCATGTCCAGCACTGTATCCTCGCGTAGCATGGAGAGACCCATATGTCCTATTAAAAAAAAATATCTTTTAAAGTCACTGTCAGTTAGCCAGTAGAGTGAAAATATAGAGTTTATTTTTTGGTGTATGACTTTATCTTACCTGTAATCTTACATTTATTATCATTTCATAATTTATTTTTTTTTTATAACTTCATGCTTATTATCCTGCATAGCAGGGTAGACAGAGAGTACCTAAAGTCAAGACACTCCACACTTCACTCTCCACCAATTTTGAGACATTGCATGTTGAGTGGTGGAACTCAATGCTGCACTTTGTCTTTACCAGAGTGAGAAATAGAAAATAATTTAAATATAATCACTGCCCCGAGTGGGGATCAAACCCACAACCAGTCTACCGGCTCATTGTTTATCATACATCAAAAATGTAAATAAATACACAATCAAAAATAACAGATATTTCCATTTTTCATTAAAAATTTTCACAAAAGTAGAAGTAAAAATGTCAAACGTTTTCCTTAGGTTAATATTTATGTTATTTTGCCTCTAAGCTAACAGTCTTACAATCTAAGCTTATTATATAATTACAGCATACAATTTTTTAAAATATTTTTGTAATTACAATCAAAAAAAATCTAACTCCATAAAAACAAAATTTTACTTACCAGAATAAACATATCTTAACAGTGCTTTAAATGCCAAGAGTGGTGCCTGTAACTCTACTTCAGCCTAAAAATAAAAAACAAATACCAACAAAAAATTCTAAGAATGTTTAAAATGTATCAAGTTTTCTTTTAAATATTTCAATAAAGTGTAACTAAAAATATTACCTGATTAGTTTCCCTCATGCCTCCGTATAATAAGGCTCTAAAGTAGTCACTGCTTGCGGCAAGAATAACTTTATGAGCCGGAATCCTTTGTCCCTCCACTATGAGAGTCACATCTGAGTATTCTGAGGATAGACACAAGGACCCTATGTGCTCTGACAAGTGACCTAATAAATATTTTCAAGGTCAAATTAAAAGAAAATATAATAAATCATAAACCAAATTTGTAGGAATGGATGGAAAATATAAATTATCAATAAATTAACTGAAAATGATACATAATAAAGAAAAGAAATAACAAATACAATTTTATGTACAAGCAACTCACTGATATGCTCTATATCCCCCACTCTTGAGCTAGATGCGCTCATATACTGGTGTTGGCTGCTCATGTTGCTCATCTACATTGGTTCTTATATTCCTAAAATTAATAATTACAATAAATATAAAAACTATTTTATATATAATATCAATAAAGTAATAAAATTTAATATTTAATATCTTAAATGAAGAAAATGATCTCTTATTAATATAAAATACAATTAAAGCTTTTTTATTTTTTATTGATATATAATAATGATTGATATTACTTAAAAAGTGATAAAATTTAATTGTAAATGATATAATATGAACATATTTATTCTGTTATATAATTACTTATATGATGGCACTTATTTATTGCCTATTTATTATAGTCCATAGAAAGCAAGTTAATTTTTAAAAAAGGTTGGCTACATAACACGTCTATAAGACGTGACAACGGAATGTTCCAGATAATTAGCAATGTTTATTAACTATTTTAACGCTGTAAGTAATTGTATTTAATCGGTAATATAAGGTTAATTTTCTTAAATAATTGTTATAAGTCGATAAATATACCTAGTACTGTAAGCCTCTTCAGCAATTTATTAATATCGATATAACAAAAAGGACAAACAAGCAAGCCGCAATAATATCAAAGCTTTGCCTTATGTAATACAAAATAAGATATACATCAATCAATGAAGTATTCAATTTTAGCACTTTATAACACTTTTACTATAAATATTAAGATATTTACTTCGTGTATTGCAAAATTTCTTTGACAATTGACATTTGTTTTGTTATTGAAAATTGAAATGCCTTTGGTATAAATATTACAGATTATCTATTTATTTATGAAAATGTTACAAGAATAATAGAAAGCTGCAAAAACATTTAAATAAAATTCTTACCAATAGTTATTATTTTTTAAGTACAAAAGTGTGTAGTAAAAATTAATGTAAGTCCAACGATTTACTTAATTAGCTATATCAGCTTGTTGAACCAATATTATTTTCAAGCTGTTTAAGAAAAATGGGCGTGTATAATGAATTATGTGAATCCATTCAATCTGTTAAGAAAATTATTAAGATTTATTATTGTAAGCATTATTAAAAATAACAACATACTAAGAAACACTGAGAAAATATAAAAAAGTTTTTAATTAAATCTAAAAATAAATAATTTGTTGTAAATGTAATACAATAATTTTTAAAATTTTGTACTATTTACAATTATACATTACTTTATTTTTGTACAACTTTCCAACTAAAATTTTGTAACGGAAACTCGTAGCGGGAAGATGATATTGTAAACTTGTTTATGATCAACTTCCGCTATTTCCGATGATAACATATCTATCCTTATTATATATATATATATTTTTTCATATCAAGTTTTGTTATTTATAAACTAATGTTGATTCACACAAAATAACTCAGTTAATCAAAACTAAAACTAATATCTGGGCGAGTTATTTAATAAATATTAAATATATTTTAATCGAATGCTATAAAAATTATTACGTAATATTTGATAAAAAATAAACATAAAAATTATTTATTTTAAACACATGAAGTCAAGCGACCGTTATCATGTCTTTGGATTGTTATTGTGCTATAGAATCAAAATTAAAGATACAAAAACAGTTACATTAATGTCTTATCGAAAAAAATTCAATTACACATAGTTTAAATATATATTTGTAATTGTACTTATATCGGCCCAATTCTTTTAGCTGAATAATCGGGCGCGAAAGCTTCGTCATAGGAACACTCGCATTCTATTGGTTCAAAATTTCGAAAGTACCAACATAAGAAATACCTGTTCATTTTGGCTATGTTGTCAGAATTATTACCAGTTGTGTAGGCAGGTAAAATTCGTCGCTTTGCTGAATATAATTTATTTTTCTTTAATGGTATTCTCTACGATAATGATTATATATTGCTCAGAATAATACCTGAAGAAACACTGTTTTTGTTTAAATACTAAAAGGTAAGCGGCAAGTTAGTGTTTTAGTGTTCCACGAACTTTTCTTTTTAAAAGGTTGTAGATCTGCAAAAGTAGCTGCACAATTGATAGAGTGCGATACTCGCAAAAGAAAATTATAAAATTTTCTTTTGTTTCAATTGTTAACAAAATTAACTTAATTATTTTATTACAATTTAATATTTAGGTTTCATAACTTTTTGACTTTGTGAAAAACATTGGAAGTGTGATGCGTTAAGGTAAATTTTACATTACAATTTTTTATTTTTATATGCGTTACAGGTTGACAATAATGAATTACAAAAGATAATTAAACATATGTAATGTTGTCGCAAATGTTCTCGATGTTAAGAAATGGAGAGACAACAGTGTAACTCACTTCAAAACTTTGATGACCCGAAAACAGAAATATTGAAAAAAAGATTATTAAAAGCAGCTAGCACTTCCGCGAGCACAAATCTATCTCAAAGCAACTCTCAGCATAATGTGCTATTAAACACATTGCGCGTGAGTTTCATTATAATAAGATAATATAAGGTGGAATATAATTGTCCCCAATGACATTGTTTACCATTTTTCAGGCGCCAATACCGAGCAGCATGATCATGTCCTCAGTGCAGGCGCCGCAGAGCTCTATGCCTATTGCTCACAATCTAGTCACGCATTCTATAGCCCCTGTTAAGATTCATGCCAACAACTCTCCATACCCGTTGCAGTTGTCCACAGTCCATGTGCCAGTGCAAATACCGGGATCCACGTCCAACATAAACGTGCCCGTCCAGTTGTCCGGGGGAGCGAGTAGTGTACCCTTACAGATAGCCCCGGTAAGTCTTCCCCTGCAAGTGTCTGGTACAACCAGTGTGCCTGTGCAGTTACCAGCGGGAGACACCATTAATGTTCCACTACAAATACCTACTGCTAATCAAAACATTCAGCTACCAACCCTGCCGTCCATGCCTCTACTTCAAAACCCCAACCAACCTCTTCATAGCTCAATTATACATGTGCATATGGGCTCAAATCCTCGATCTAACATTGATGGTAATACAGAAATGAACATGTCAAATTCTACACAGCTATTGCCAGATACTATGAAAATGAACAACCCTACATCTGGGTCACAAGTGCAAGTTGGTTCGAATTCTGCAGTGGTGCAGTTACCGAACTCTTCTAACAACTCCATTCAGCTGTCTCTGCCTAATTCTGCCAATAGTGGAGTGCAGCTGAGAGGTGCTCCGAGAAATATGCCTCATGTAGTGTACATACAGACCCCAACTGGACTGAAGCCTGTGTCTAGTACAGAAGTGATTAGCCAAGCAAGCACCAGTGGAAATCCACCTCAAATAATAGTTAGGAGACCTGTAAGTACATATTATTTTAAATAATTCTATACTAAAACGCACAATAATGATATTCTCTTAATTTTTTTTTCATACATTTTATTTATTACTTTAGGGTAACAAAAGTATCTAGTTTTAAAAATGTTTTCTAATATTAAGTGTGGAATAACACTTTAAAAATAGTAAAATAAGTATCAAGTTGCTGTTATTAGTTTTACATAAATATATTTAAACAAACTTCTCAGTAAAGGTTTGTCCGTAGTCAATGTAGGGTAATAGGTAATACATTTAGAAGTATTTATTGGATATCTAAAGCTTGGACATCAATTTTTTTTTAAATCATTATAATTTGATTTTAAATAGAAGAAATATGAACATACATAGTTTTAACTTGTTTTTTTTTAAATGAAGTGAGCACTTGGAAATTTAAATAAGTTTAAAAATATAATGTGTTTATTTTATTTTTAATTCAAATATTAAATATTAGTATCTCTATATATTAATTAAATTTATTTAACAAAATTTTGTTAAGTATATTTTGATAAATATGCAGAAGAAGTCTTTTTTTTGAATAGCGCTTGACAAATTGAAAGATGATTTTAATATTATATATATATATATATATATATATATATATATATATATATATATATATATATATATATATATATATCCATATGTATATATTCATTCAGTGTCATGGTTTTTACATGTTTTAAACAAAATTATTTTAAGCAAATTTATTCCATATGTACTGTAGACGGTAGTCTGCTTGTGACCATGGACTACCGGAAAGTGTTTGAAACATCAGGTTTTCAAAAATGTAATTTTGAATACCAAAATATATGTGATTAATCAGTTTAAAATAGTATTGTTTAAAATATTCGATTTAATAATTTATTCATCATGTTCTTGCAATTCGATTTAATAACTATTATATTAAAAGAATTTAAGTTTTTGTATATGTGTTAACTCAAATTTTAAATGTATAATAACCTTACTATATAATTTTAATAATATTATAATTCAATAAACTTAAATATTATAAATCTTATATTTCAGGTAACAAGTAACAACAATATACACTTAATATCAAATGTTCCGCCAAAACCTAACATAGCACCCAAAATGCCAGCACAGAACAAGTCAATACTCACACCGACAAACAGTACTCAACCAATAGTCATACAGAAACCTAAATCTAATGACAAAATGATGGTGCCAGTCACCATGCCTCCGGGAACTCCGGGCAAACAGGCCATATATCTAAGTTCTGTTCAGAAACCAAAAACGAAAAGTGTTAATGAAAATCAATCCATTCTTATATCTAGCAACCAATCAAATGTAAATTCAAACAATCAAAAGCTCTTCCTAACACCGATGAATATGCCCAAGATGCAAAACACAAAATTTATCTTACCAGTCACATTACCAGCCACCATGGCCTCAAAGGGTCCTATAATTAATTTGCAAATTGCAAATGGTCAGATCCAGAATGATCCTCAAGGAAACATAACTGTCATGAGAGACACGGCTATGGATGCGTCAGACATGCCTCCGTTACAGCCGCTGGGTAAAGTAATGAATGTGAATGGCAAAGACTGTATGCCACACAGCCCAAAAGGTGAGAAGTCGTTTGCGTTGGCGATACCTGGATCTAGAGCTGAACCTACAGGAGAACAAGGAGAGTACACACTCTCTATTCCAGAAACAAATGCGTCTATGAACGATGATATATACACAGTGTCGATAGAAGACGATGAGGGTGGTTTAACACGTGAAAAATTTACCCTGTCTATACCTGAGAAAGGAAAGAGTTTATTGAATAAGAACATGTTCGACAGAAACGATTTAGGAGCTGTACCTATTGCGGCACCTGCAATACTGCGGCGTTCAAATTCCGACAACAGTGATCGTAAAACGACTAACGCCAATATAAAAAGGCGTATCTCGCTTTGTACGGAGAATGTCTCGGGAAGAAATCTAAAGTTTGCATTACCTCATCCCAAAATATTAAGCAAATCTGACGATCACGTAGACGGCGATGTCAATGATGATCATCGAGTACCATCGCTGTTCTGTGACGAAAAGCTAGACAAAGATTTGGAAGCTAAAGTCATTATTGGTGATTCTGACATGGAAGAATATAAGATACAAATCGAAATAAAACCTGATGTACTGCAGTTTGCCAGTAACGAAAATTTTGCCCTGAAAAGCGAAACAAATTGTACTACAGAAGAAGATCCACCTGGTCTGGTATGGAACAACGGCATTGCTCAACTCAGAGGCAGCAATTTACAGTTCCGGACGAATGAATTTGGAATGATCGACCTCATCGAGACTCCCATTCAGGGTGTTGTGGGGAACTCCGGCGCCAAATATCACACGCCTTTGAAACAACGTATCGAGACAAGTAAGGAGAAGAAACCCACATCTCCTGAGGATTTGTTCCGGTGTGAAGGATGTGGCTGTCACGGCATGGCGGCAGAGTTCATCACGCCGATTTTCTGCAGCGTCACCTGTCAAAACGACGTGCAGAAAGCGTGCAGCCAAAAGAAGAGGGAAAAGGACAGAGCGGAGTTGGCTAAGAAACGTAACAAAGTCAAGAAGTTGTTAATGCGCAAACAAAACTCGGATTCAGATTTGTTAAAAGACGGCAAGGAGGACAAGGTTCCGCTCAAACACTACGACTCCACTGAGGTCCAAATATCTGAAGCGCTACTCCTGAAGATGAGCGAGGATATGATTGAGAACGAGAAGTATCCGTGGATGTGCGGCAAGAATGGTTTCTCGTGGATGCGTTACCTTGACGTGTGCAAAGCGAAGTCAGCACCTGTCAAACTGTTCAAGGACCCGTTTCCGTATAACAAGAATGGGTTCAAAGTCGGCATGCGATTGGAGGCGATAGATCCGCAACATCCTTCTATGTTTTGCGTGGTCTCCGTGGCGGAGGTGCAAGGGTACAGGATGAGATTGCATTTTGATGAATACCCAGATATTTATGACTTTTGGGTGAATGCCGACTCGATAGATATCTTCCCGCCGGGCTGGTGTGAGAAGAACAACCGCACTCTGAAGCCGCCCGCCGGCTACGAGACGTTCTCGTGGCCGGTCTACTTGAAGCAGATACGGGCGGTGGCGGCGCCCAGGCAGCTCTTCCCCCACATCACTACCGCGGTGAGCAAGTTTGATTTTGTTATATTTAAGTATGATGATTTCTATGGTGTATTTTTCCTTCTTATTACGTAATTTACATTTCATTCAATAAATTTTTATTGATTTATAAATCATTTTCACAATTAAGATTAAAAAGCAATATTATCTTTACTCATTAATTACATATATAAGGTTTACAATAAATACAATTAGAACTACTGTTACAAGCACAATTTCACCCAAACAGATAAAGCCCAATAACTTCCGAGTGGGCATGAAGTTGGAGGCGGAAGACCGTCAGAACGAGCTGATCTGCGTGGCCAGTGTTGCCAGTATGCTGGACAACCGGCTCCTCATCACGTTCGACAGCTGGGACGACATGTACGACTACTGGGTGGACCCCACCTCCCCGTACATACACCCGGTGGGCTGGGCTGAAGAGAACGGATTGGCTTTGACGCCGCCTAATTGTAAGTATTTTTTTCTTATGTGTTATTTGATTTTTGTTTTTCTTGCTAGATTTATGCGTTTCTTATTGGAGGTCTTCGTGGCGCAGTAGGACTGTGAATGTGATTGGTTTTGGGTTCGATCTGCACTCTGAGGATTGATTGTATTTGAAAATTTATTTTCATTTCTCTGTCCTGTGTCAAGACAGTGCAGCGTCTAGTTTGCCACTCAAAACGCAATGTCTTTATTTTGGGTGGAAAGCAGTCAACGGTCAACGGAGTGTCTTGACACTAAGTTGTCTCTGACTACCCTGCTATACGAGATAAAGCGTGAACCTTTTTCTTATTGGATGTATAGAAGTTGAAAGTAAATTGAATTATGACTAATTTATCGCTATATTTTTTTAACTATTTATTATTCGTCTATGTTTTTTAAAATCAGATAGAATATATTTTTATTTTTTTAAACTATTAAGAAATGTAAGATATATCAACATAAGGCTTTAATGAAACGACTGTCAACTGATATTATTTAATAAACGAGTACAATCTGACTTATTCCAACTGGATGAGAACGTGCGGCTGCGTCATTACATGAACTAAATTCTATTTCAATTGTAATTTAATAATCTGTGCTCGCGATTTCGTCTGCGTGGTCTAATATATCTGGATTTCTATTTTTTAATTCTATAATAAAAATAACGTATGTTACTTTTTATTAATTCAGTTATCTTAAAATCAGCTAGTAAAAGTCCTATCAAAATCCATCCAGCCATTTGTTCCAGTCATTAGACAGAAATATTCACTATGTATATCAATTTACAATTAATATTACAAACAGACACTCCACTTTTATTTATTTGTATGTTTAAAGATAAATGCTTTATTAAATATAACATTAGTCTCATGCAGAGAAAGTCAACATTTTGCCTTAATTTACCATACTTAACTAAGTATTATTATATTATTATTTACATACCAGAATTAAAAATTTTAATTTAATTACATTCACATTAATTAATTATTTTTAACATGCTTTTTTTACCTCCTCCTTATGTCAATTGAAATACTATCGAGGTAATACTTTTAAACGTATTATTTTAATATTTTTAAATTCAAATTTTTTTTAACACAATATTTAGGCATAAAAAGCTCGGAGACCTAGGAATTTAGTCATACATTGCAATAATAGGTCAATAATTGATAACGAATCGCAATATATTATTGACTGATAGGCTATACTCGAAGTGGGTTGGGTGCGAACCTAGAAGATATACACAGTACACAGTTCCTTGTTAGCTAACTTATTTATGCCTGAATGTTGATTTTTTTGTATATTTATATTTAAATATGTAATTATCTATAATAGTTAAAAGCTATCTGCTGTTTTAGTATGGGAATTGCGTTACTTCACAATTAATTTGAAAAAAAAACCATTTTAATTGTATAAAGTATTTTTTTTTACTTTTTATTTTCATTAGTGTATTATATTTTAATTAAATTATTAAAAAAATATAATACTGTTATTTTCATATTATGGGTAGACCCATAGGACTTTTGGGAAATTCTTTGTAAGCATTGAAATAGTTAGCTTCACGCCTTTATCTCGTTTAGTCAAAACACTAGTACTTCGTTTTCCGTCTAATTCGAGACATTGCGATCACGCATCGAATGGCGAAACTCAACGCCGCAATTTGTGACGTACTTCCCAGAGCGAGACAAGGAGAATAATTTAAATATAATCGTTCCCCCAAGTGGGAATCATATTCACAACCGATCGCAATTACACTCGGACGCTATCCAACTGCACCACGACCGGCCTCATATTAATGATAATTATTATAAATATTAAATTAAATATATATATTAAATATTTAATTTCTTTGTCTAAATTATTTTAGAGACGCCAAAGCTACTAATGAAATGCAATAAAATAATATATATTTTTATTAAAGTGAAGGACACTGTATGAATGAATCACCGGAATCTAGTCTTACGAATTTTAGTATGAACATAAACGTTGTGTTTATATTTAATTTTAAGTGTGTTTAATTGAAGTTAAAATATATACAGTAGTATCCGGTTATAACGACGGCCAAGGGACCCGGTGACATTACGTCGTATTAACCGGAAGTCGTATTAAACAAACAGAAAAAAAAATATCAAAAAAAAACTAATTTTATATAATACTCACAATGGTATATTTATATATTTTATCAAAAAGATGCACAAAAGGCGGGCACAATGTTATAAATCATTTTCCACCAACCAAGCTTGTAGTGTCAAATAATTTAAAAATGCAAAAAAAATTAGAATTTTTAAAAATAAAAAAGAAATCATATAACAATAAAATATACACAAGTACATATCATAATCGAATTTTTAGATAAATTAAATAATCTGAACAAAAATGTCATTATTTATCAAATTCTTCCACAAGCAAAGCTAACCTCGCATAGACACGTGTCGCCACTGCCGTGTCGCCCAAATAATTCGCTTTACAACACGCTCCAAACAAACCCGTTACATTCCGTTACATGGAATTATAAATGTCACCTTGCTCTCAATATGCACTTTCTTCGTCTTAATATTCGATAGTACTTATCGATATATTGTACTCAGAAAAAAATATCCATTTCGACATCTGAATTTTAAAAAAGATAGATAAATATGCCTTTTTTGTTTCATTCCTATAATATTTTTTATTTAGCTGTATTTTAATATTTGTTGATTTGATTTATTGATCGTATTTGAAAATACGTTTTGGACACCTGATGTTTACCAAAATATACGCGATTAATCCGGTTAAAATAGTTTCATTTAAAATGTATAAAAATCAAAGATCTACTATTCTCTCCTCACTCCGTGTTAAATAACTTAAAAGCGTGAAGATGTCATGTCCTTACAAAGAGCTTGGAATTCCAAGATAAGAATTTATTCTAGCTATTGCAGAGTTAATATAGTTGTCATCCTCCACGTATTTAGATCATATTCTTTAATACATCATATCAGACTAGTCACAGTCCGCAACATCGTTTGCGTCTATTATAACGTCTAAAATCCGTTTTTACCCATAATATATTTTCCGTTTCCCTGGGAATTTCAAGAAACCTTCTATTTTTTTTTAGCTTCACGCTTTTATCCCGCATAGCAGGGTAGGCAGGAAGTGCCAAGTCAGGAGACTTCCAAATTCCAGAAATTTCGTGTTGAGTGGCGGAACTCAACGCTGCGCTATCATACCAGAGAGAGGAAATGAAAATAATTTCAAATATAATCATTCCCCCGAGTGGGAATCAAACTCACAATCAGTCGTGATTATAGTCAGTTATATTATACTTTATATTATTATTACAACAAGGTCAGGTAAATTAAAACAATCATGGCCTAAATATTAGGTTTTCATTTTCTATACATTATTTGATCCCCAACTTCTTGGCCTTTTTATAAGCGATTAATACAGAGTTGCTGATTTTTTTCAACTCTGCTAAACGCGTCCGTTCTGCTTACCTTCCCGAGTTTTTTAAGCGCTTCACGTATTCACGCCTTTATTCCGCATAGTAGGGTATAATAAGTACCTAGTAGCTAAACACTCCGTACTTCCCTTTCCGCCGAATTTGAGACATTTCGTTTGCGAGTAGGGTGGTGGTGCTCAACGCCGCGCTTTGTCTCATGGTTCGATTGTTTTTTTAAAGTTCAATAAAAAAAGTCTGACTGTAAACGAAACGAGTTGTGGGTTCGACACCCACTTGAGGAAATTATTAAAAAAATATTGGATATACTCTGGTAACACAAACACAACGTTGAGTTTTCCATTCAATACACAATATCTCGACTTCGCAATCAGTGACCGGAGTGTCCTGACATTGGGTTTTCTTGTCTTTGACTACCCTCTTATCTGGGATAAAGCATGAAGCTGTAAAAAGTAATTCATATTTAAAACATACCGGATAGAGATCCAGGAGGAAGGTATAGACTTCCTTTGGTTATCATATTATATAAAAAGGTTTTTCAAATCTTTTCAGACTTATTGTTTCACAGATAAGCGCGCTCAAACAAACAAACAAACGTATATGGACATGTACACTTCACACGATTTTCCAATATAAAAATATCTTACGTAGAAACACACTTTGACTTTTTACATTTTGAGGCCGGTCGTGGCGCAGTGGTACAGTGTTAGACTGTAAGCTAATTATATTTAAATTATTTTCACTTCCTCACTCTGGTAAGACAAAGTGCGGCGTTGAGTACTGCCACTCGACAGGCAATATCTCGAGTACGAAGAGTTTTGGATACTTTCTCACACTCCGTCCCGCTATGTTCCCGCATAATAGGGTCGACAGAGTTAATTTATAAAAAGCTTGAATTTATTGAAAATACTATTTTTTGTGTGCAGTTTTAAATCTTCTAAAATACATATTTTTATGAAGTACCGTGAAGAATTTTCTTTAAGATTAAATGCTCAAAGTAATTAACAATATTTATCTAAATTTTTAGCAAATTATCATTTAAAACGTGATAAAGTACCTTTTTTTTCGGTTTTTTGCTATTTTTATGTAAGCATGATAAAGAACCTATTGTAAATATATTCTGTTTTGCACTTCCTTCCCTGAGAGGAAGCACTATGTGTTATGCAAGAAACTCAACACCGCACGTTGTTTTAAAAAAACGGAGATATAAAAATTATTTCAATAAGGTGGTTCACCAAGTGGGGGTTCGAGTCCGCAGGTCACAGTTTCTTAATTACTATATTAAAATTAAAAGATAATTAAGTTAGAATTTAATTTACAAGGATAATATTTCATCGTATAATCTATTTGGTTTCATTGATTTTTTAAATAAAATATTTTTTTACTTAGTGAGTATTGTTGATAAAACCTTTAGTATATTGTTAGTTAATTTTAAAAGCTAATTAGAATATATTTCTTTATAGATTTACGTAAATATAATGTTTTAAGTAAATCGAAAACTCGTTACATTATCTGTATTCGTTAAGTCGTTTGTTGAGTTCGGTTATATTACTTATTTTTTTTTACAGTACAATTACATCACTCAAAAGTTATCGCTTATAAGTTTTTTTTAATTAAATATTATTAAAATAAATGCCCATATTGCGTTTTTTTTTAAATAAACAACAGATAAAAACGGAGAGTTGTGAGAATCGAAACAATTATTGCGTGTCGAAATATACCTATTATGACGGAACGGAAGTAACGGAACGGTAGACGGAAGTAACGTCAGATTGGCTGAATCGCCCTAAAACCTGATTTTTCCTGGTGATTAGAAACAACTATTATCGTCAGTCACAACATAACTATTACTAAATACATATTTGTTCTGATAATTTAAAATCAAAACGTTCCACTCCTCTTAGTTTCTTAACGAACGTACAAGGATATATACATATAAAATATATGTATGTATGTACATAAGTCTAATCGGACCGATGTTTATACGTAAATAGCCTTCCCTATCAGTCGCCGTTCAGACGTCGGTCGTGTAACATTATGCGGAGTCTTTTTTTTTAATTATATTTAATAATTAATTCTGTTTTCTGTGTACCGTGTTTAATGAGATATTATATAATTGGACTGGTTTCACTGTAAGTTGAATAATAATAATATAAATTGAATATATTTTTTTTAATATTGATTTTTAAAAGTTTAATGAATTTATTTCTGGCTCTCGACAAGGAAATATTATGTTTTTATGTTTTGATGGACTATAAATGTTCTGTGTGTATATTGAAATTCAATTTTTATTGCGTCTGTTTCCTTTTTTTTTGCGTGTTTTTTTGTAATTTCTATACATATTTCGTATAAACATCGCGTTTGTTTGTTTGTTGACATCCCGCACGCTTTTATCTAACTTGCAATTTCTAACTTGTTTTGTTAACCTATTTTATAATAATACATATATTATAAGTACATACTTGAATAAGATTGTATATAGCTAGATATGGTCATGGTGCATTGAGAATGTGTGCACACGTAGGTTACAGATTCGATATACACTGAAGGGAAATTCAATATTTCAAAGAGGTCTCCGAGTTTTTAATTGTTTGTGATTATTGATTATTAATTCATATTTGCAATTGCGATAAGAGGCCATCGTGGCACAGTATGCGTCCGACTGTAAAGGTGATTTTTTAATTTTTTTTTAGCTTCACGCTTTTATCCCGCATACCAGGGTATAAAGAAAGTACCTAGTGTTAAGACACTCCGTACTTTGCTTTCCACTGAATTCGAGACATTGCTTGTTGACTGGTGGAGTTAAGCCTCTTATAACTCAACAAACTGTGCTTTATCTATATTATATCATAATCATATTATATTTCTATTTTTAGAAATATAATTAGGCTAACTTTGGCTTATTTTTTTTCTTAAACACTTAAAGGAATAGTTTTGGACATCTTTTTCTAAAAAAAAATACTAACTGAGAAATATAAAATGTCTTGACTTCGGTGGAAAGCGAAGTACGGAGTGTCTGACACTAGGTATTTTCTGTCTACCCTGCTATGCGGGATAAAAGCGTGAAGCTAAAAAAATATGAAATTGACACTCTCAAAGCAGCCAATATATTCCATTATGATCTATCAAACATAGTTTTCAATCAATGAAACTATAATACACGCTATTTATGTGTTGCCATGTTATGCATTTCAATTAAGTAACAAATACGTTGCTATGGTAACGCTAAATTTATGCGTCAACAGGGACATTAGTATAAGGGAAATTTTACTGACAAGCCTGTCTGACCGACTGAGGCTGTTCTCTATTTACTTTTCAATAATCTGTATTCAAACTCTTTCTTTCTTACCAAGTTAGTGAACTTAATGGTTTTAATAATTGTTTTTTAGCTTCACGCTTTTATCTCTCATAGCAGGGTAGACAGAAAGTACCTAGTGTCAAGACACTCCGTACTTCGCTTTCCACCGAATTCGAGACATTGCATGTTGAGTGGTGGAACTCAACGTCGCACTTTATTTTCACTTCCTAGCTCTGGGAAAGACAATTTAAATATAATCACTCCTCCGAGCGGGGATAGAACCCATAACCGGTCGCGTTTACAGTCAGACGCTGTCACACTGCGCCACGACCGGCCTTTTTTTAAATATAATATATGAATTTTAATATTTTTCTCTAATTATTAACGCTTAGATAAAGTCGTTTAAGAACTTATTGACTTACCTCGTTAATTTAATTTAAACCGTTACATAAACCTATATTTTATCCTTGATTTTAATTTGAACATGCATTTTACCAACTATTGTAAAGTTTACTAATTGTTATAAAATATGAGATACTTGAATATAAATAATAACATACAATGTTATTGTGTAAATGGAGAAATTGCATCTTTTATTACCAGAGCAGAGGATGCTACAAGAAATTTTAAATACATTCATATCCCTGAGTGAGAATCGAACCCACATCTAAGACCGATTAAAATTATTCATCATCACTGTTTCACTGCGCCACTGTGTCCTCAATAATAAATATGCTAAGATAAGATATTAACTAATTTTGTATATTTATTGTAATGTTTTCTTTCAAAATACACCTTTTTTTTCTTAGTAAGTAATTAAGAAAAAATATAAGCTATACTGGTTTAGCTAACGAGTCATTAATTCATACTAAATGTATATATATATAATTTTATATATATATATATATATATATATATATATATATATATATATATATATATATATATATATATATATATTTAGTCTATCTTATATTATATATAGTGGTATGAGACGCCATGACTGACTGAACCTTACGGTTGCGACTTCGAATTCGTATTTAGTTCATAAAATTATTTTAATTAATATAATATGTTATGTTTAAACAGTTTACAAGGATCCCGATACGTTTTCATGGGAGAACTACTTGTCGGAGACTATGTCGACGGCGGCGCCGCCCCGCGCCTTCAAGACACGCCCCCCCGCGGGATTTAAGCCCGGCATGAAACTCGAAGTGGTTGATCCCAGGGTGAGTTTAGTTACCAGTATCATTTCGTATATCAATTTTTTTTATATTATTATTGAAGACGTGTCTGGAAATGACGCCAAATCGCCAAATTATTGATGCTTTTACAATGCTGAAGCTGTATGCTTACAGTTTTATTGTAAATAGTATTGTATAGTTTTGTATGATTCGATTACCACTCGCAAGTATTTATATATATTTTATATATAATTATATTTTATATCTTACATTAATTTCTCCACCCTAGTAAAACAAAGTGCGGCGATTAACTCACTCGATGTCCAATGTCTCGATTTTAAGTGGAAATAGTCAACGCCTACCTGTCTTGACACTAGCCTTACTGTGACTACCCTGTTAAAGAAGGCTAAGACGTGGAGATGCTTTTATTAGCTCTTTGCAATCTTCAGCCATTTATTTTCGCTTTTGACGCTTGTTTATGTTGCGTAAAGATAAAAGTTTTTTTTTGTGGTACAATTTGTTTTTTTTTTAATATTTTTTTTAGCTTCACGCGTTTTATCCCGCATAGCAGCGTAGACAGAAGTACCTAGTGTCAAGACATTTTGTACTTCGCTTACCACCGAATTCAAGACGAATTCGAAATCGAACCCACAACCGGACACGTCTACAGTTTACAATAGTCAGACGCTGTAACACTGCGCCACGACCGACCTCTGTTTATTTACTGTTAACATTTGGAATTATTATTTATTATTATAATGCTTATTAAAGACAAAATAAATACATTTTATACGCATGTTAACGTGCAATTGGTTCTGCTATGCGGGATAATGCGTGAAAGTTATATATATATATATATATATATATATATATATATATATATATATATATATATATATATATATATATATATATATAACAAACAAACCATTGTTACCCACGCATAGGAAATTAATTGCATCTAAAAAAATATATTAACATAATTATGTTGTGTGTAGCTCTACCTCAAGTGCGTGACCTCAAAAAAAACATTAATTATTTAAAAAATATCATTTTTTTTAAATATTTATGAATTAAATAATTTATTTAAAAGCAAAACATCTTTAATAAGTCCTAAGTGTAAAATAAACACTTTAAAAATAGTAAAATAATTTATGTTGATTTATTATATTATTATATAATTGATGCTATCAAAATTTGCAAAAAATCTCTCAACAGAGATGCTAACAACATAAATAAGGTGTAACAAACGTTTAGGAATTGCGACGCAGCTGGTAGTTGAACGCATGGCTTAGCGGGCACAGCGCTTGGACGGTATCCAAAAGGCGCTGGTTCGAATCCCACTCTTTTTAAATTTTTATACATTTTTTCAAAAATGTAAATTAAAAAATTTGTTTATATTAAAATGAGAAATTACATGCTTTATTATTTCAATGTCGTATAATGTACCACCTTTCGCTAAAGTCAAAAGACAGGGTAGTCCGAAAAAATCTAGTGTCAAAAACACTTCATTCTCTAATATCCGTTCGAAATTCATACATTACGCGTTAACTGACGGAACTCAATATCGCACGTTGTTATGACATAGCGAGAAAATGAAAAACAATTAAATTTAATTATTCACCCTAGTGGAAATCGAATCCACAACTGACCTTTAAAAATAAGTTATAGTATATAAAGGCAGCTCTGTACAGTAATGAGTGAGTAATTAGCATTTTTATTATTCTCATACATTTTTAAGACAACAAATGAATATTAACAATACCTTATCGTTCTACGTAGCTGATTATTTTATAGAACTACGTTAGTACGTACTCTCTAAATAATATTTTTAATTTGCTATTTTGCGTTGTTAAAATTTTAAATTATACATATACATGTTATGTAGGTAGAAATATAGATGTATTTGTATAGCTAAGGCATTTTCTTTAAAATGATATAAGAATTATAATATATGTATATATGTATATATGTATATATGTATATATGTATATGTGTATATATGTATATATGTATATATGTATATGTGTATATATGTATATATGTATATATAACTGACAATCATTTACTGTAAAATAAATGCTAAAAGAAGATCAATGTCTTCTGAGACTATTTCCTGCGATGTGTATGTCAACATTCATGTTTCTTCAAAATTTTTTTTTATTAGTTATACTAGAACCTATCTGTGCCCTGAAATTATTCCATATAAAATATAATATCTCTTTATTTTTATTTTATAATTTTAAAATAAAACCTTGTCTCAATAACATACGTACAGTCTATCTCTGAAACGGCTTGACCGATTTTAATGAGACTTTTACAGGTATAGATCTAATGTAAAATGGAGCAAGTTATAAGGCTTATTTTAGAATTATAATATTTAGCCGTGGCGCAGTGGGACGGCGTCTGACTATAAACACGATCGGTTGTGGGTTCCCCACACGGGGGAGTGATTATATTAAAATTATTTTCACTTCCTCGCTCTGGTAAAGACAAAGAGCGGCGTTGAGTTCCTCCACTCAACACGCTATGTCTCGAATTCGGTGGAAAGTAAAGTACGGAGTAGTGTCGACATTAGGTACTTTCTGTCTACCCTGCTATGCGGGATGAAAGCGTGAGACTAAAAATAATAATAATAATAATATTTAGAGATTTTTTAATTTGACGCGGACAAAGCGCCAAATACAGATCGTTAAACAATATGTAGATGAATATTTTGTGATTATGCGTTTAATACTAGTATCAACTTGAAAGTTTTTATTATCTTCGTGGTTGGTTAAGGAATAAGCGAGCAAGTGCGTTACAGTCTATTGCTTCTATTCTGAATATTGAGGTTGTATATAAATTACTTGTCTGCTATGATAGCCTTTTTGATGGTTGAAGGTCACAGGTTCAATTACTGAGAAAATGTTATTTAATAAAGTTACAATAATAACTAATAGTGCATTATGATTTAAATATTATTGATATTATTTAATATTAAATGATACGAATGTTGTATTGTAAGACAGGAAGTAATTTTGTAATAGGTATAAATACCTTAATAGAAGTTTATATGTATAGATGTATAAATTTTATTTAAGACATTAACATTAGAGTGCCATTATGGTTTGTTGGGCAGTCCGATTGTAAACACAATGGTTGCGAGTTCGACTGTTTCACGCTCTGGAAAGGCAAATCGCGTCGTTGACTTCCGCCATCACACAAGCAACGTTTCGAATTTGAACGAAAAGCGGAAACCGTTTATACTCCTAGTTATATACAACCATGTTACACGTTCATCATTTGATAAGATATTTACATATTAAAATAATTAACAGTTTTAATTTGAAACAATAATGTGTTTTGCTTTTATATTTTTTACGTAGCTCATGTCTGTAGTACTATATTTTAGTTCCCACATTATGAACAAATCCCTAAGCTCTCCTTATATGGTAAACTGTGTTCTAAGAGATTGACAGTAACGTGGAAATTGTGTAACCTAAGTTAAAAACGACGCCATGTATTTTAAATGAAAAGCGTTTCTGTAGAAATTTCGAGAAATTCTTAACCTTAATATTCCTCTGTATTTTTTTTGCTATATATATATATATATATATATATATATATATATATATATGTGTATAATATTTTAGAAACTATATTTATAACAAAGTATAATTATAACAAATTCAATTTCAGGTGCCCTTCTTAATAAGGGTGGCGACAATCAGCGCCATAAAGGGTCACCAAGTGCGAGTCTCCTTCGACGGGTGGCCCGACGACCTGTCATGCTGGTTGGACGATGACTCCCCAGACATACACCCTGTGGGCTGGTGTTTGAAGACTGGACACCCATTGGAACCGCCTTTAAGTGAGTTAGAATCAAAATTAAATTATTCTTTATTCAAACTGGTTATTGGGAGCATTTTGAAATCATTTAACATGACAAATGTCAGTATTGTCAGTTGTAATAGAAACTTATACCTGCTCAGAAGACAGTTTCATTGAGAAGAGCTGGTGGGAAGCTCAACAATTGCTCTTTTCATATGAGTTTTTTATTAAAAATAACCTTCCAATTGAGCGTCGACAACACTTAACTCCAAGCAAATTAAATGTTTTTAATTTTGACTATAAATTGTTCGAAAATGAAATCTCGAGGCGATCAATTGAATTTAAATGATTTTTTTAAGCGAATTGATGGTGTCTATTTTAATATTCAATAATACATTTAATATTAGAAAACTTAGTCTCGCCAGTTAAATAGTTTCATTTATATTAGATATTGAATTAATAGTAGAATTGATAGTCTCTTATTAAGCATAGCAGGTTAGACGGGAAGTACCTAGTGTCAATACACACCGTACTCCGCTCTCCGCCGAATTCGAGGCATTGCATACAGATTGGTGGAACTCCACGCCGCGTTTTGTCTCACCAGAGCGGTGAAACGAAAATTAATTTAAATGTAATCATTCCCCCGAGCATCGAACCCACAACCCATCGCGTTTACAGTCCCACTGCTTCGCAACAATAAATCTATATTTATAATAAGTTTAATTTAAACGTACCAATGGCACAGCGACGCCACGAATAATGCAATAGTAAAATAATAGTATAACGATAAGTGTCCGCCGCAGCCGCGGAGGAGCTGCGCACGTGCGGGCCGTGCGGCGTGGGCGGCTGTCGCGGGCTGGGCTCGGTGCGCGGCGGCGCGCTCAAGCAGCACGGCGCCGCGTCCGCCTGCCCGTACCGCGCGCTGCCGCCGCCGCCGCCCGACCGCCTGGCGCCGCAGCGCGCCATGCACAGGTACATACCGACCGGTATCATTTTAATTAAAATAATAATTTACAACCGATTCACCATATGTTCAAATTAATGCTCAATATCTGAAATGAACCGGCAAGAAACTCACCGGGTCTTTTTTTGCTAGTCTAAAATGTACAGATTACAAAATTCATAATCTCGGATTACGAGGAATTGGTCTTTTGGAAATTTTTTTTTAATGATAGAATGTATATTTAATTTTATGTTCTATATCTGTAACCATCATCCACCTACCATTGTTCATTGCTCAGAAATGGTCACCAAATTAATTGAAAATATGAAAACTTAACTAGGATTATGTATTGGGGTTTGCATGGACTGTATACTGAGGTGTTGTTAGAATGTATCAGTCATTATAATTATTATCATACTAATATTGTATGAAAATAAGTTTAAATATTCTATGAATATTCTCCGAGTGGGTTTCCAATTCACACCTATCGGATTACCGTCAGGAACAGTTCCACTGCGCCCCTTCTCTATCTCTATACTTCTCTGTTTTAATATATATTTTTTGTAATTTGTTTATACTATATTAAAATATAACTGTTTGTTACCAGGATACCCGTTAAACCAAAATCGTTATCAACGAGTACACCAAATGAAGTGCCGAAAGAAAAGTGAGTTATGTTTCTTTTTTTATAAAACACTTAAATTTACGTGGCCTTGTTCAAAGTAGCTAGTTAAATTGACAAATTTATAGTTTACTCTTTTAAAGTGTTATTCCACACTTAGGATTAGAAGACATTTTTGAAAAAAACGTACAAATATTTGAACGCAGCGGGATTCGAACCCGCGCCTCTTGAACACCGTCCAAGGGCTCTGACCGCTAAGCCATGCGTTTAACTACCGACTTAGTCGAAATTGCTATACGTTTGGTACAACTTATTTATGCTGTTAGCATCTCTGTAGAGAGATTTTTACAAATTTCTGCTCCTCAAAGATTATTAAGAAATAATCGTTTAACAAGAGAGATTGCTACAACATAAATTGTAACAAACGTATAACAATTTCGACACAGCCGGTAGTAAAACGCTTGGATTAGCGGTAAAAGCGCTTGGACGGTTTCCAAGAAGCGCGGTTTCGAATCCCGCTGCGTTCAAATTTTTAAAGGTTTTCTCAAAAATGTTAAAATAATTATCTTATTTACGAAATGATTGACATAAAGGAAACACTGAATGTTAAGGGAAAACCAATAACCAATGGTTAAAACTGCAATGAAGTCAATTAAGCCTTTTCTGAAATTAGCGTACAGAAACGCACAGACCAACTGATAAAAAAAATTATAAATCATCGTTTTGGGTTCCATTAAATTGAAAAAATACCCAAATAGTATTTTTTTTCGTGTACAGACAACGATCAGTTACATTTTTATTATATGTATATATTTTATAAATATTATTTATAATATATTTCTTATGTTTATTTTAATTCTTAGGCTTCCAAGAGGACGACCTCCAAAACATAAACGAGTTGAAGAAGTGGCTAGAAATGAACCTGTAAGTTATACACAAATAAATATCTTTTAAATAACAATTAATTAACTGTTAAAAAATAGAATAAAAAATAATACAAAAGTAATATAAGAATATTAATAAATATAATAAATCAATAATATTCAACTAATATAACAGATAAAATGTCAAACAGGTGTCAGATGACGAGTCACTGTCAAGTAGTGGCGGTAAAAGATGGCGGGGCGGCAGTGAAGAAAACCGTCCCGTACGCTCGGCGTCACGACGCGACGCACACAACTCGCCACACCACTCAATACACCAATCGCCCCACCGCTCGTCAATCCATCAATCGCCGCATCACTCGTCAATACATCAATCGCCGTTGCACTTGTCAATCCACCAATCGCCGTCACACCAGAGTCCCACGTTACACCCGTCCCTGCATCCGCCTCGCGCGTTGATTGCGAGGCATATGGCGGATTTGTCGCTTCCGTCCGATCCTGGTACTTGGTCACAGGTAGATTGTTTATTATTCTATATAATATCAATGTTTTTAATTATTCGCGTGGGAAATATTGTTTTTTTTGAATTTGCTGGATAAATATGTAGTTTTTTTTTATGGTAACAAGTATTGCAGTACTAATTATATATACTAATTGAAGATATGTATGGATGAAATTGCATTTTTACATCTCTATTGATAAAGAATAGTTTTAAATACATATAATACAAAGTTATTATGCATATTTTTTGGTATGGATTTTATTATAAAACAATTGAATAAAGTTTGCTTTTACGGAATGAAAATTGGAACAAAACTTTTTTAAGTAAATTGGAATATATATATTTTTTAATAAATTATAAAATACAGGTTTTTCCATCCGTACTTGTCGTTAATTACTTTTTGCTATAAAAATTCTAAATTATAAATTTCATGTACGTTTTATAATTGTAAAATACCTAATTAAAAAATTTATCTTCTTACCAATCTCCAGAAGGACGTAGCGGCGCTCCTGTCGCGCATCGCGGGCGCGGCGGTGGGCGCTGCGGCGGCGGCGGCGCGCCTCTCCGGCGCCGAGCTGGTCATGGCGTCCTGTGAGGAGCTGGTGCAGTGTTTGAGGTTGAGATTAGGACCTGCTGTCAAGGTGAATATTAAGATAATAAAAACATTTTGAACCCGCTTCACTTCATTTGTGTTTGCTGTCTATAATAGCAAGTTGTATTAAGCTTATAAGTTAGCATATAGGTACAAGTATAATAAGTAGTTTTACTTTCATACCTTATATTAGTAATGGAGTTGCATAAAATATAGAAATATATTGACATTCTGAACTTTTTTATGAAAAAATTTTGATATTT
This sequence comes from Dryadula phaetusa, assembly GCA_032432895.1. Lineage (NCBI taxonomy): Eukaryota > Metazoa > Arthropoda > Insecta > Lepidoptera > Nymphalidae > Dryadula > Dryadula phaetusa. The sequence continues at coordinate 3,115,170 of JAOYRS010000028.1, forward strand.
TGAAAGTGTTAAGTGTGTTAGGCGGAGAGAACAGAGAAAGATGAATGCTTTTCTTTATTGTTTTTATATAATTTATATTTAAATAATCAAGATATACAGATTGAACAAAGTGTTATTCACATGTGTACCGGTTTTTATAGTCTCTTTTATAAAAGTGTTAAAAGAGAATATCCCCTTGTTACGTTTATTTCTTACGGTTTTACTTTTTTTATTATGTTTTTTTTAATTTTACGTTTTCAACCCGCATAGCTGGGTAGACAGAAAGTACATAATGTCAAGACAATGCACTTTGCTCTCCACCGAATTCGAGATATTGCGTGTTTGAGTGGTGAAACTGAGAGCCGCAGTTTGCCTTTCTAGATAGAGGAAGTGAAAATAATTTTAATATAATCACTCTCCCGAGTGGGGTTCGAACCCTCAACCCATCACCCACAATTATGTATATTAATGTATATGTATCTGTTGCAGGTATACGCCACAGTGCGACACTTGCGGGACTCCCTATCGTGATCTCGGGCCCTCGCGCACGCTCTCACCGTGCTCGTATAGAAACATATAGAACTTGATATATTGTGCTTTATTACACTATATATTTGTACAGTGATGTTTATATTTTAAACCTATTATTATAATCACTAAAAAAAACTCGTTCAAATTTCCTAAATTCCTTTCAGTGGAAGTAGTTGTTTTTTTTTATTTCATAAGTGAATAATATATTTATAATTTCAAGTCATAATTTTAAATTAATTTTAAATACGTCACTAGGTTGTGATCTCACTAGGTCTCGGCGTATAAAATTCTTTATAGTGATGTGACTGTGGATTTTTTTTTTTAGTTTTTATTATTATTATTGTTAATATACTTTTAACTTATCGGTGATGGTATTGTATGTTTATAAGACTTGTAAGGTGTATTTGTTTACATCATTGTAGTGTAAATGGACAATTATGATGGTATTCATATTTTTTTTTGTATGTAAGGTGCGAGAGATTATTTTAATATAAAATGTTTCTTAAATTGTGTCCAAAAAAAAAAAGCAATTGTAAATATGTATTTTATAATAATTAGTTTATTGTAAAAACTATTCAATGCAAGTGTACATTTTTGTCTGGAGACTGTGAATATGCCATTTACTAAAATTATTGATGACATAATTGTGTACTATGAGATACAAACGTAAGTTTTGTTTTTTTTTTTTAATTTTTATCCAAAAAAAATTACTATTTCACCTGGCATAGATATATTTTAATATAGTTTGATTAGTAACTTTTTTTTATTTTAATATTAGAAGTCAATTTATTGACAATACTGTCGGATTAGGCTGTATAGGCTTTACTTTAGATTTTTAGCACAAAATGCGAAAATCAAGGTTTGAGGTTGTGATTGTTATTATGAATAAATATGAATTTCTTTCATCTCAAGTATTAAGAGGCGATAATTTGAACTTTCATAACCTACCGAAATCGAAAACCTGTTCAGTATTTTTAAGCTACTGTATAAGTAATTTAAAAATTTAAAATTTAACTGTTGACTGCCATTTTGTTTTACAGTCGTCGCCAGAAAGCATTAAAATCTGTACAATTAAGTGCTAATCACCATATTATTTACAATGTATGTCCTATTCAAACCAAAGAGGATGTAATTGAGCCTCCGTAATCTAGGAATTAAATATATATATAACCAAGGCCATTTTGGTCCAGTCAAGTATTTCTATATATATATATTTATTTTTTAATACATAGTGCAATCTAGTATTATTTTAGTTTTTATATGATGTAAATAATGCCATAGAGAATGGTTTTCGTTTTTTTTTATTATGAATGGAATAAGCGTTTTTCTTTTCTTTTTGATGGAATAACTAACAAATCGATATTTTTATGTGTTACTCTAGAAAATAATTTTATTTACCTATATAGTAGAATACTTATAATTGTGCTATATAATTTTTTAGTATGAAATCATATTTTTATAAAAATTGCATCTTATTTGACTAAAGACTCCTTGATTTACTTTACTTGTCATCACTGTTGAAAAATAAAATTTTGTAATTATGCCCAGTCAGTTAGATGTGTGTTTTTTTTTTTTAATTTTTAAAGCAATCTAGTGTAAATCTAAATTAAACAGTTTTATAATAATATTAATTCACACAACATTTTGTAATGTATATTATAGAACATGATATATTAAGTATTTTGTTAATATTGTAAATAAATGTTTGTATATTGGTGTAGTTACAACAATATTTTTGCAGTGGCCATGTACAAAGTTGTGGTTAGTAAAATGTAATTTTTTACACAAGACTTGTGCTAAAATTGTGCCATTTGTTGGCAAAAACTATTCTAAACTGTTGTTCGGAAATTAATAAAGTTTCTAAATCTCAGTTTTTTATTGTGTTTACCTTTGTTATATATTTTACTATGCCTTAACTGAATCTATCTGATATATATAAGTTTTTGTTAGTTAAGAAATAGCCATAAATGGTATATAAACTATATACGAAAATTGTAGGCGATTTATATAATGCAACTTGTTTTTTTGTGCTAATCATTTATTTATTATTTTTGTTAATTTCACGCTTTTATCCCGCATAGCAAGATAGACAGAAAGTACCTAGTGTCAACACACTCCGTACTTCGCTTTCCACCGAATTCGAGACATTACGTGTTGATTGGTGGAACTCAACGCCGCTCTTTGCCTTTATTAGAGCGAGGAAGTGAAAATAATTTTAATATAATCACACCTCCGAGTGGGGATCGAACCCACAACCGATCGTGTCTACAGTAAGACGCTGTCACACTGCGCCACGACCGGCCTCTTCATTTATGTATATATACATATAATACGTCATGATCTAAATTTTACGTAAAAATCGTAAATAATTCCTAAAATTACTTACTACTACTAAAACAAAATCATGAAGACCCTCCGAAGGCCATGTATGAAGAGGATAATTACTGTGGACGAGACGAAAAAGGTATACGAAGTCGTACCGTTTGGCGCTCAGTTGTTATGTTACTGACTACAAAAAAAATATAAAATAAGTTTCCAATTTCTATGAGATATAGATAAAATATAGTTTTTATTGGAGCGCCTTAAATTTGTGTATATCATATTTGTTATTAGTTGATATAGTGATGAATATTTTAAAATTAGAAGTATCTGTAATATTATCTGTATTATTATGCATCTGTAGTGAAAGTTTGACAGCATAAAAGTTTGTACAAGTCGGAGGGAATTGTGTTTCTAATGTGATTTTCATGGTTTTTTATTGCTGTGTATCGTTAAATATATTAAAATAAAATGGCTTTATACTGTGCAAGTGAGTAAAATTAGTTAAATAATTTGAATACGAGCTTTCATTAATAATAACGAAAGTGCGTCAAAGACCGGTTGCTTTCAAATAGTTGCTTATGCCTTATTTCTAAGTGATTCTAAGGTTTAATTTGTGAATCGTAATATATTTACCATTATTTTATGTTTACTGATCGTTGTGATTGCTTATTTACAATAATTTTATTTGCGTGGGTCAAGTTAACCTATTTGCTTATTGCAGTATCTAACGAGGTGCCCGAATTACCTGTGGTATCTCCTTCCTCGGGAGCAGTATTTGAGAAACGCATTATTGAAAAATATATAATAGAAAATGGCGTTGACCCTATTAGTGGTAAAGAATTGCGAGTGGAGGATCTTATCGAAATTAAAAGTAAGTACCAAAAGTGTGTCATCTGTAATCTATTTATCATTGACAAAATATTATGTTAGAAACAGATATATAACCCGCAAATATTTACGTTGATATTCTGAACATTTTAATATCTTTATTCTTTTATAATTTATATTTCTTTCTTAACTAATTGAGCATACTCATAGTTATGATTTTTGATAATTTTACAGCTCCGGCCATTGTTAAACCTAAGCCCCCCAGTGCTACTTCCATTCCAGCAACTCTTAAAAGTATGCAAGATGAATGGGATGCACTTATGCTACATACATTTACACAAAGACAACAACTGCAGACTGCTCGTCAGGTACAATTTGATTTCTTAAATAAATATTACTCATTGTAATCAATATATTGCTTTATGCTTTTATTATTGTTAATAAAATAATTCATTTTTATAATATTTATTCTGTGTACCTGTGTATTTTCACATTAATTTTTATTTTATATAGTTAACTATTTTTTAAGGAATTAAGCCATGCTCTATATCAGCATGATGCAGCATGTCGTGTGATAGCTCGTCTAACAAAGGAGGTGACAGCAGCTCGAGAGGCACTTGCCACACTCAAGCCACAAGCTGGTATTGCGGCTCCACAACCAGCACATGCGGTGAGTTTTCGTTTACTATTCTTTATATATAGTTAATGGTGAAAAAAATATTTAAGATATAGAAACATCTAATATATCTACAGAATAATGATTTCAATACAGACAATATTGTGAGACATTCTGGGGCTGACATTGCCAGAATATAACAGTCTCTGTTTTACATTACAATTTGCTTCTAATAATATAAAAGATAATGAAATCTTTGATTTTTGTAATTTTCATACATTTCAAACAGGTTAATTGCTTTATACTCGTGTGACTACCGTAAAGTGTTTGAAACATCAGGTCACCAAAAATGTATATATGAAAACCAAAATATAAACAATTAATCCGTTTAAATAGTTTCATTTAAAAATATAAAAGATAATTGTCATATAATTACATTAAACTGTTAAAGCATAATCTAATGATTTACTAATTTCCTGTTTTTGTTAGATGTTACTAATTTTATAATCATTATAAACAAAATTAACCATTTGTTCCTGCATTGAGGTACATACCTTAACACTAATAAGTAAAAAGATATGTAGAATTCTGATAAAATTAAATTCTTTCCTCTGTCCTGCTGTTCCTATTTTAATTGCAATTCCTATTCCTATTTTAATTGGATATGTAATTATTATTAGATAATACATTTCAAAACCTCACATTAATGTATGCTTTAAGATCAGTTAGCCGGTCGTGGCGCAGTGTGGCAGCATCTGACTGTAAACGCGATCGGTTGTGGGTTCGATCCCCACTCGGGGGAGTGATTATATTTAAATCATTTTCACTTCCTCGCTCTGGTAAAGACAAAGAGCGGCGTTGAGTTCCACCACCCAACACTAAAGCTAAAAAAAAAACACGAAGCTAAAAAAAAAATCAGTTATGCGGCATACAACAGCACATTATGTCAGAATCTTTAAACTCTATATTGCAAACACAATAACTGTGGTAATAATGGACTATTCATTATAACAAAAAAATATTTCTCCGTCATAAAAGTGTAGACCGAGAAGTTAGGGTCAATACACCCCTCATTATCATGTCTTTGCTTGAAATCAAGATAGCAGTGAAAAAAAGGAAATTGAATTGTAACCATTCCCCCAAATACAAAATAAACCCATAACCGTTTCCACTGTTGTTTTTTATTGATAATTATAAATTTGTAACTAAATGTATTTAAATCTATCCAGGTGGAAGCAGCAGCCGCCGGTGGTGGTGTGACCCCAGTCGGCATGTCCGCAGAGGTGGTCTCACGCCTACAGGAGCGTGCGACGGCGCTCACTCAGGAACGTAAGCGTCGAGGCAGGACTGTGCCTGAGGGTCTTGTTGCACCTGATCAGATTAGAGCCTTCCTCACTCTCGCTAGTCATCCGGTATGTACGAGCATTCTATCCTAAATTGTACCAATGTTTGTTATTTTGTTTATTTTAAAAAAGCAATGTTTCTATTATTTTAGTTAATTTTTATAGTGTGTAGTATTACAACATAATATGATTTCAAAATCAGGCAAATGTAAAAGATTATTATGTTGCCCATTGCATGGTGGTTCTCCCATGCAAGGCAATAACAAAAACGAATACACAAATTAAACTTGGTATGAATATGTTAACATAGAGATGCTTATATAATTTTAGAAATCACAGTTTTAGCATTAAGTTTGCTTTAAAAAATCAAACACATATTTAAACATTAACATTAAACATTAATATAAATAAGAATTTTATTGAAAAAAGAGAAAATCTCCGCATTTTGCTTTCTATTTGGGATTTTAAGTAGCTAAATTCAACACCACACTTTTGACAAGACCAGAACAAGAAAAATTGAAAACACTTTCTCCGGAGTAGAAATTGAACCCCCAACCAATTGCATATTTATTCAGAGTTCTATCCCACTGAAACACAACGATAATTACTATTGCATATTATTTATCCCCAGGGTCTCCACTCGGCCAGTGTTCCTGGTATCTTGGCCCTGGACATCAACCCATCAGACCACAGCCGTCTCCTCACTGGAGGCAATGACCGCAACGCCACAGTGTTCAATAAAGACACTGAGCAAGTAGTGGCCATACTGAAGGGACACTCTAAGAAAGTCACTAGAGTCATATACCACCCTGATGAAGATACTGTTATAACTGCGTCCCCAGATCACACTATAAGGGTCTGGAATGTTCCTACGTGAGTCTTGATATTTTTTCTTCTTTTTTTTAAGTGATTTTATTATTTTTAGTCATTTCTTTAAGTTTCCAAGTTAAGTTTACAGAAAGTACCTGGTGTCAAAAATTTTACTCCATACTTCGCTTTCCACCGAATTCGAGACATTGCGTGTTGAGTGGTGGAACTCAACGCCGCACTTTGTCTTTTTACCAGTGAATGATTTGGAGTTTAAGTCATTTCTATATATTATTTTTAATATAATATTTTGTTTTAACTGGATCATTCAGTCTAGTCTAGTCGGTCTTCCCAGCAAGTGATAGGAAATGTAAGGTTTCTTGAAATAAGTTATTAATAATTATTTCATATTCATATAATTAATTTAAAATAATAATAATTTTTAATTTATTAGATGTGTTGTTATTATTTCTGTTATTACTTGAGTATAGTTTGGGTGTTAAATGATTTAGCAGCATTTGAATTGAATACCATATTAATATGATAAATAGTTTATTATAATAAATAAACAATTTATTTACTATGTTAATATTATAATTAACAATAGAAAATGAAAAGTTTCATTTAACATTTTTGCTATATTTTCTTTGTATAAAGCCAATCATGGTGCTACTACTATTCTTTCTTCACTCTGGTAAGAGGGGCGAAGGGCGGGGCTGGCTTAAAATCAAATTAAAATTAAAATCTTCAATATATATATATATATATTGTTTCCAGTTCCCAGACAACGGTGGTGCTCCGTTCCCACGAGGGTCCAGTGACGGGGCTCTCCTTGCATCCCACGGGAGACTATGTGCTGTCTACATCCACTGATCAGCACTGGGCCTTCTCCGATATTAGGACCGGTGCTCTGCTAACTAAGGTGGGTAATGGGTTCAAAGTTTAATAGGGGAAATATGTATATAAGTTTTGTTTGTATACAATAATGTTATATTTTTTTGTTTTTTTTTTCTGTGCTCTAATTGTAATTTGTATGTATGTTGCATACTTTTTTGGTACATGTTTTTTTTTTTCAATTTTATATATTATTATTTTTTATATTTCTTTATTACCTTGAGTTGTGATAGTAGTTGAAACAAGCTCTTTTATAGATTCAAAGTGACAAATTATCTAATATTCAAACAAACTTTAGCGGTCATAATAAATTTACTTATTTTAATTAGCCGTGACTATGATTATTGGTATTATCTGTTAAAGAAATATTTTCTTTTACACCATCTACATATTAGTTCTTAGCAACCCTTTCCCTTACCTATCCCTTAGATCATAAACTATTTTTATGTTTATAAGACACCCTACATCCGTATATTTCAACTTTTGTATTAAAAATAGATCTACGGGCACAGACAGCAGATATGACCTTTTTTTTTATTATAATACTATAATACAAAATTATAATTTAAAATATCTAGGAGAAAATGAAGTGAATTTATACTGGCTTCTTAATCATTTGATTACGACATATTTTTAATAATCGAATATTATAAATAAAATTACAAATTATTTTCCATCCAGGTCAGCGATGCATCAGGTGTGAGCCTAACGACCGCCCAATTCCATCCAGACGGTTTGATCTTCGGAACTGGCACCGAAGACTCCCAAGTCAAGATCTGGGACTTGAAGGAGCAAAGCAACGTGGCCAACTTCCCTGGACACGTTGGACCTGTCACTTCCATATCGTTCTCAGAAAACGGATACTACCTGGCCACTGCTGCTGAGGACGCCTGTGTCAAACTATGGGATTTGAGGAAGCTGAAGAACTTCAAGACTATCCAATTGGATGAGGGTTACGCTATTAAGGAATTATGTTTCGATCAAAGTGGTACATACCTGGCCATCGCTGGTACCGACGTCAGGGTGTACTTGTGCAGACAGTGGCAGGAGTTGAAGGTCTTCAATGACCACACGGCCTCCGCCACTGGTGTCCGCTTCGGGAAAAACGCTCAGTACATAGCGTCCACTAGTATGGACCGTACGCTCAAGCTCTATGGTATTGAGTGAGTGTGGTTTTTTTTTATTATTATTATAATTATTAAACCAATTCTTAGTGTTATATGGAGCTCTTTAAGTTTAAGTACGTTTTTGAATTTGACTGAATGAATGGTTTACAACATTCAAGGGTTATATCTAGATGAGTCTGATAAAAGAATGTACTAATACAATAAAATATAATGCAATAACACTATTAAAATGAGTTTTTTTTTAATTGTGTGGAGACATGCCTGAATGAATGTAATATGTATGAAAATTAAGTTTTTCAGTTGATTATGTGTTTTAATTAAGCATAAATAAAATATGGATATTAAACAAGGTATAATTGTGTATTTTCAATAATGTATAACAAATTTTAATAGAAAATAAGTTTTTTTAATGTAATTATGTTTTATGTTTGCATGTGTGAAAGAATTAGGCTCATTGTCACGTTCCGCTTGCGACAAGCGTGCGAGCGAGAGCGCGCAACAAACGACAGAGAGGCACTATCGTACTAGGCGTTGTACTTGTTGGCGTTATTGTAATTGAATTAAATACATTTAATTTGACAAGTATAGTATAATCTTTCTATAAACATTTTAAATGAAAGTATTTTAAACGGATTAATCTTGTATATTTTGGTATTCGAAAGGTAGACTGTGTCTACTTGTGACCACGTCTGTATCTACTTTTGAGCACGGTCTACTGTAAAGTGTTCGAAACGTCAGGTGTCCAAAAATATATTTTTGAATATCAAAATATGCACGATTAATCCGTTTATAATTCATCATTTATAAAGTGAGAATAAAAAATATACGAGACCATTATGACGCAGTGGGACTGCGTTTGATTGTATCCACTATTGGTCGCGGGTTCGATTCCCATTGATGGAGAAAGATTATATTTAAAATTTATTTTCATTTCTCCGCTCTGGTAAAACAAAGCGTGGCGTTGAGTTCTTGAGTGTTAGAGTCTTGACACTAGGTTGTCTCTGACCACATTATATAGAATAATGATAATTTAGTTGTAATAATTTTATTCATAAGAGGGAATAATATTCGTTGATTTTATATAATATTATCACTTTTATATGACTTTATAAACACTCAGATAACCATATTTTTTATATATATTAAGATTAATACTAATTTAATTACGAAAATACAAAAATATTATATAAAACCTTCATATAAGCATGTCTTCCTATCACAATGCACTATGTTAGAGATTTCCTCAAATGTCACTGTCACTTCAATGTATAGATTTTCAATTATTGTTTAAAGTACTTTGACTTGAAATAATTTGTCGAATTTCACACGAGGAATTGTTTGTTTGTGTTATACAATATAACATATATGTTAGTATGTAATAGTTTTTTTAATTTCAGGTCAATTTTTAATATTATCTGTATTAGTATACATTGTCTTATATTTTTTTAGGATTTGAATCCTTATGTTAGGTATTGTCTTCAGCAGTGATTTATTACTTGTAACAAAATACTGTCCTCCTAAGATTTGCTGTTTGATTTAATACAAAAAACTATTTAAAGATGGCTAACATTAACTAAATAATTTAATAAAATTGGATTGTTTGTTTGTAATATTAAAATAACCACCAAATAACAACACACACACACACACACACACACACACACACACACACACACACACACACACACATATATATATATATATATATATATATATATGTATATATATATATATGTATACCAAAATATTTTTTAACATTTTTGTTTGTATGTCTGTCTGTTCTGGGTAATCTCTAGAACGGCCGAACCTATTTTGATTGGAGTTTTACTAGCAGATAGTTAATGTATTAGGGAGTTACTTTGGCTACTTATATTTCAGAATTATGAAAAATATTCTGAGATGTTAAATTACATACAGATGAAGTCACGAACACAGGTAGCTTTAAATATAATTTCAATATATTTTAAAATTATGTTAGCCATCTTTAAAAGTAATTGCAATTCAAATATAATATTATACTGGATGTCTCATAAGTCCTTTGAAATTTAAATTTCGAATAAAATTCAAATGGTGCGCGGGGTGCGGGGGAAGCACCAAGGCTCTTTCGGAATTCAGTCTCCAAGGAGCGTTTCGCCGGAGCGGACCATGCTCTTTGTCTACGTGAGTTTTATTGCAAAAACCCTTCGGCCACCATTGCGCGGCGTGAATTTAGCGAGTATCGCAATTTACACACATTTAATAACTGTCCCAGTGTTCAAACCATTAAGACTTGGGTTCAAAAGTTTGGAGGCTCTATGCTGGATAAACAACGATTAGGCCTACCAAGGACATCACGGATGGAAGAAAACATCGACGTAGTCCAAGAGTCTGTAAGCGTTCCAGCGCATTAAATATACCAAGATCGACGTTACAGCGCGTTTTAAAGAATGATAAATGTTATAAATAGATTTTTTTATGTATAGATATTTTCACTTCAAAGGACTTATGGAACACCCTGTATTCATTGATTTGACTTTCGTAAATTTTTGTTTGGACTATTGTGCATATTAAGATAAAATTTCTGCCAAACAAAATTGTACCCCTTACTGTTTTGTATGTTGACAGATGTCGCCACTAAGCCATGAGGACCATAATTTTTGTAAACACCCTTTTATTTCTTTTTATTTCTACAGTTTGTATGCTTGTTGAAATATTTCAAAATTACTTACTAAATATGCCTCTATATATTATATCATTTTAAATAATATATATATATATATATATATATATATATATATATGATCAGAGTATTATGTGAATATTATATTCGTTAATGGTGGATTTTAATTTAGTTTTGTTTTTGTGTTTTTATAAAAACAGGCCGATTGTGGCGCAGTGTAAACGCGATCGGTTGTGGATTCGATTCCCACTGGGGAGAGGGGTAATATATAAATTGTTTTCTCTGCTATCTGGAATAAAGGGTGAAGCTGAAAATACAATAATTTTTTTCATAAAAATAAAACCACAAAAGGGACTTGAAGCTGGTTCCTCATGTACATATTTACTACAACAAACATTTGACGGCTATCAATTACGTGTAAAATTTTCATCCACTATTAACATTAACATATGAAGGCCCTATTTTAGTTTAAATACTTTTTTTTCATTTTATAGCCATATTATGTTGAATTTAACGTGAAAAGTAATAAAGTGAGTGTCTAGTATATATTTTTTTATTTGCTTTGTTCTTACAATTTAAAAGGACCGTATAATGCATTATAAGAACCTCTGTTAGTCGAACATCAAGAGAAACGCCAAAATTCGAGTCCACATATAGAGGTTGGTGTTTATACTTATAAATTTTGAGTTAAAGAAATAAAATACATTGCCGGTTTTGGCGCAGTGTAACAGCTTCTGATTGTAAACGCGATCGGTTGTGGGTTCGATCCCCACTCGGGGGAGTGATTATATTTAAAATTATGTTCACTTCGCTTTGGTAAGACAAAGTGCGGCGTTGAGTTCCCGCACTCAACACGCAATGTCTCGAATTCGGTGGAGAATGAAGTACGGGGTGTCTCGACACTAGGTACTTACTGTGTATGAGTGAACCTAAAAAAAAACCTTTAAAATTCAACTTGCAAATATAAACATGATATGTTTATTTGTTATAAATAAATATTATTTCAAAATATACACTCATTTTCGGAATATTGTTAAGGTCGTTAACATTTTCTTTTTCAAATTACAGATTTATTAAAGTTGAGTTGTAAATTAATAATCGAGATACAGAGGTCTAATTTAATTTGTCAAGTTAAGAAGGTAGAACATGTCTTAAGGAGGGACTCCCTGATTACATCGAGTAGTAGAGGTCTGAGATTTCGGGCAATGGATGTTTTGGTGTGTAAAGGGAAAGGAACATAAAAGTTTTTCGAGTTATGGAAGTTTTCAACTTAACGAGGTTCTATCGTACTTAAATTTCATTGGAACAATAATTTGACGAATTTCCTGCGCATATTACGACAGCCTTTGTTACTGAGAGCTCTGGCAGAACCAAGAAGTCCCTGCTTTATTAGAGCCGATGAAAGTAAACTATTTTAATATAACGGCTTTATGTATATAATTTGTAAAATAAATCTATTTTAAACGGATTATTCGCGTATATTTTGGTATTCGTGGTTACAGGTAGTTTGCAGTCTACCTGTGACCACGGACTACTGTAAAGTGTTTGAAACGTCAGGTTACCAAAAATGTATTTTGTAATACCAAAATATACGCGATTAATCCGTTTAAAATAGTTAGGTTTAAAGAACTTTATTTCTCAAGAACATTACAGTTCACTTATGAGTACAGAATTTTACACAGAATGCAGTTAAACATGTAACAAATAGTTCGACCGTAAGAATATCAATTGGTAATGATTCAAAAAAGGGCTTGGATAGCAACAAGGAAATTATTATTTTTTTTTTTTTGGCTTCGCATTTATTTTAATACTATAAAAGTATTTATTTGTTTACTATGTATTATTAATTTTAGCTTTTTGATTTATTGTGGGTAGTTTGATAGAAAAAAAAAACAAATTACGAATGACTTTGTTAATTTTTAAATATATAAGAAAACAATGTGATTTATTTTAGATTTTACGCATTACATTTGAAGTATGTATTGTTCAATTTACTTTTGAATATAGTAATGCTTTCGCGCGTTTGCATTTGGTAGTTTATTGTATCAAATGACACCTCATGTAAAATGTTTCATTTACCGTAACCTGTTCTCATTGTAGTAAGTGCTCGTTTGTAAGTATTTCTTAGGCTGTGTGTATATTCCCGTTTAGTAAGAGAGGTCTGCATATGAATGTTTTCAGATAACATTTACAGATAATTAATATATATATGTTTACAGCAAATGTACACCATATTTGCTCAAGGTTAAGTATCTTGATGGTTTTATATACTGCAGAAGTAGATGTTAATATGGAATATTTGAACAAAACCTTGATAGCTTTATTTTGTGCACGCTGTAGTGGCATGATATTAGTTTTTGCGGCGCAGCCCCAGACTTCTATTAAATACGTTAGTTTAGATTTTATAAGCGAATTATACAGCATCGGTCGTATCTTAGGTGGGACACAAGAAGACATTCTTCTTAGTGCTCCAATGAATTGTGTAAGTGTATTTTTCACGTGAGCTATGTGGGGTCGCCATGTTAATTTATCATCCAAAAATAGACCGAGATACTTCTCCTGGTATGATCTACGAAGTACTTAGTTATTATTATGTAGTGTTATGCCTTCCGATATTTATTTATTTTTCGCACTAAAAATCATGTAAGAACTTTTTTTCGCGTTAACTGTTAGTAGATTACATTGAAACCAAGTTGTATATTGCTGTAGATCTTCCTGTGCCTGATCAACCAATTCTGTTAGGTCGTTTCCAAAGTAAAAAAGACACGTATCGTCAGCATAAAGTGTTATATGTCCAGTTAGGTTCATATTTGTTACATTGTTGACGTAAATTAGAAACAATAATGGCCCCATTACGGATCTCTGGGGAATACCGCAGGTTATGGGGATTGCTTGTGTAACCCGGTGTACCTATTTTTACAACTTGTATTCGACCTTCTCAGTATGATTGAAATATGTCGTAAGCAGGTCCAGACAAGCCTATATTTTTTAGCTTGGCTAGCAATAAGGAATGACTAACGGTATCGAAAGCTTTCTGAAGGTCAGTGAAGACTCCAAGATAAAAGTATTTTTTATCAATTTTTGTGCTTATTTTAGTCACTAGATCAATTACTGCTGATACTGTTCCGGATTTTTGATGGAAACCGTATTGCTGTGCAGAGAGGAAGTTTAAACACTCAATGTGTGTCATAAGATGCCTATAGATGACCCATTCAAAAATTTTTGAAATCACAGGCAATACTGAGAATGGACGATAATTACTCGGATCAGTTTTTGGTCCAGATTTGTATATTGGAGATATTTTTGCTATTTTTAAACTGTCCCTGTAGCCAAACATTGCTTTATACAGTCTGTTAAATTTTTGACTATAAGATCGCATATACTGATAAGTGATTTTGTGTTGATGCCGTCGATACCTGTACTACTACAACTGTATTTGTCTAAACAGTTGATATTTTTGACTGTATGATATTTTTAACTTCTTTGACAATGCAAGGTTCAAAATGTGTTGTTATATGTTTAGGATCTTCATTTATGTAAGTCATAGTGTTAACGTATTCATCTGGATTATTTTCGGTATTTTTTGAGCCAGTTTGGAGCCTAATCGATGAAAAAAACACATTAAATTCCTCGCATATATCATTGCCGTTGTGAATTGTTTTGCCCGATACAATTAATGTTGGAGGGTGTGAGTCGCTTCTAATTCTATTGTTAACTAAGTTATCAATTAAATCCCAAAGCTTTTTTGAGTCATTATTACAATTTTTAAAGAAACTAAAGTAGAATGCTTGTTTTGTGTTTCTAATTAATTTGTATAAGTTATTTCTTGCGGTTAAAAATTGATGTTTTAATGCTACATTTGTGGGATCGTTCTTATGTTCCTTCCATAGAAGATTTCTTTTATATATTCGATTTGTAATATTTCCGTTAATCCAGTCCTTCTGGGGTAGGTTTAATATTTTAATTTTTCTGATTTTATTTTTCCCAGTATGTAAGATTCTAAAGTAGTGTAATTTTGTTCTTCGTTAATTGCATATCTTTTTTTACACTTTCGTGTAATTCTAAGTAATTGATTGCCTCATATGACGTCTATTACAGGGGATTATGTTTATACTTAGGCATTTCCATGTATATTTGTTTGTGATCTGATAACGACGAATCAATTACTGAAATATAAAATTTGTCATTATGCATATTTGAACAGATATGATCTAATATAGTTTTAGATGTTTCTATCTCTCGAGTACAATATTTTATGTCTATTTTATTCAGAATGTCATAGCCAGTTATTTATAATATTTCCCTGTAGTATGAAGTTTCTCTAGTTTTGCTTAACAAATCAATGTTAAAATCGCCAAAGACGATACTACGTTTTTTGTTTTCCAATTGCATCGTATATTTATCTAGAAAGGTAAACAAATGTTTTCTACTTGGGTTATAAATAGCACCAACATTGATAGAATATTTTTAAGGTAAATCCATAGATAATGAATGTCTCTATCGCATATGCTCTCCAGGATATCATATTGAAGGCTATTGTGAGTAAAAATAGAAACACCCCCAACTCTCTTATCTGAACTGTAATTATAAATATGTTTATAATTAAGTAAGCTAAATTATTTGGCGTCTGATTCGTTCCTTATCCATGTTTCTGTTAGTATTACTAAATGAACAGTATTCTGTATGTCACTCAAGACACATAAAAAGTAATAAAAAGTAATAAAAAGTTAAACTTGACTTGTGTGTGGGTAGGTCTTTATAATTATTGCATAGAAAATAAGTATTTTCTTGATACTTCATCTCAATATCAACTTTGTTGTTGCTCAGATTTTTTGCAGTTTTTTACAATTTTAGGGATATTTTTTATATATTTTATTGTTAAATCAGTTTCTCCGTTTTTTTCACGGCAATCTAATTCCTCTTTAAGTTGGTTCATATCGTTCCTTTGTGCAATTGTCTAATCAGAATATAGACGTATATTTTGGGAGTTTTTTGGTTTATTTTGCAGTATATATTTAGCAGTATCCGCAGTGTTGAAGCGTACTTTTAGTAGACGGTGCTTACCGAGCTTATGTTTGCCTAATCTAAATATTTTAATCGGATCGGGACATTCGTTAAAAATTGATTTAATACATTTTATAACTTCAATGCGGTCGTGATTTTTCATTTGATCTATGTTCTTATTGTCTAATTCATGTATCCCGCAATCAGAATATTTTTTTACCGCTTGATTCGTTGTTGCAATTCTAATATAGTGTCTTCATTGTATGAGAGTAGCGATTTTTCAGTCGATTGATTGAATTTATTTGTTTTTAAATTTTGTAAGTTAGTCTCTATATTTATTTGTTCTTGCATAGTTTTATGGGTGTTTTTTATCTCTGATATCTTATTACGTAATTTTAAATTTTCCTGAATCAAGTTTTCGTTCATGTTTTTGATACATTTAATTTCTTTTTTGATATCCGCTAGTTCTTCCCGTATCAGTTGCGCAATTTGTGTATTTTGGTTGTCGATAGATTTTTGAAACAGAGATATCATTTCCTGGTCTTCCTTCATCTACATCAACTTCCATACCGGGCAATTTTCGTTCCTCTGGCCGACAAACGCATGATGGACAGCCGGGACATAGATAAGTCCGGCTCCGAACCGCTACCGCTATCGCGTATCGGAGATCGCTGTACACTCATCCTTAATAAATAAGTATAACGTACCTTTAGTTTAGGTTGCGACCGGACACTTCTTTAGTTGAGAAATATTTTCAATTGTTACTGTGAATTGATCTTTAACTATATACACTTAACTTTGATTTTCTGTTGTTTTAATATTTTATTTTTATTAAATAAACTTTATACACGTCTGTTCGGGTCGACTATTCATTACTATTTTCATTATTCTATTTCAATAGCTTCATTTAAAATGTGTAAATATAGCGAAAATCAAAGATCTTAATATTTGTTCATTTATTCTGTATTTAGGAAATTAGTGATTATAACAATTGACATCAAATGTCACGTTAATTTTTGTAATTATTTTACTTTAGATAATTTATCTATCTAGTTTTAGAAAACATTTCACCCTTAATGTGGAACAAAACTTAAAACAACAAATTATTTTTAACTTTACTACTAGTATCCGCTTGATTTTTATTTTTTTTTACTATATATATATATATATATATATATATATATATATATATATATATATATATATATATATATATATAATAGCTTCACACGTTTTATTCCGCATAGCAGGGTAGACAGAAAGTATCTAGTGTCAAGACACTCCGTATTTCGCTTTCCACCGAATTCGGGACATTGCGTGTTGAGAGGTGGAATTCAACGTCGCACTTTATCTTTACCAAGTGTGAACCTCCGAGTGGGAATCGATCCCACAACACCCCGCTTTACAGCCAGACGCTGTCCCACTCAATATAATTCGTACGTACCTTTGTCACATTTTTCTCAGTGTGGCAAAAATTAACTAAAAACCATATAACTATGATTACTTCATATATTTAAAGAAAATCTTTTTTAATCAATGTTCTATATAAAATAGCGTTAACAAAAAAAATAATAGTCAGAAAATAGATAGCATCGTTTATTTTTAATAATTTACATTAAACAGTTGAAAATTATATACACTTATCTTACAGGAATATTCAAATAAACTAACTACCAATAAACAAAATATAACCGTCTGTCTGTGCCACAGTTGGTCCGCCCCGGTCTTTCAACGTTCAAAATTGAAGTAACATAAATACTTGCTTATACCGGGAATCGAACCCGTGAAACATTGAAACTATCAAAGCGGGATATGTACCAACTGTACCAATACCAGCATCACGCTTATATATCAGTCTGATATATCCTTTAGAAACAAGCCAATTTTAGCTCTTTGTTGGAATTCATAGAAATCACGAGGTCTATACACAAAAATGGCCAACATTAATTAAATCACTATAAAACATATAAACTAAAATAATTTAACCCTCTCTATTTACAATATTTATAATTTATTTATTTCCAGGCATCCGCCAAACTATATATAATGACGTATAAATTAAATATTTAATAAAATTTTAGTTAAATATGGGTTTATATTTAATTAAATTTCAGTTAAATATGGGTTGATATTCTACAATTTCACTCGACTAAATGATAAATATTTAGAACGTAGCGGTATTTGAACCTGCACTACCGTTAAAGCACTAAGCAACTGAGCGATACGTTCTTGTCGAGCTACGTCAAAACTCTCATAAAGTTATCTAAAAAAAATTACTATAGACGAATCCATAGTGTTAATTTAGTTATATAAATAGAAAACATAGATAATTAAAATATGAAAAAATTAAAAAAAAAATACACTTATAAATAATATTCTTGCAAAATCCAGTTGTTGAGGCCATTTTTGTTGTAACAGACACGCAATACATAAAGACCAATTCAATTTTTTCCACACCAGTTCGAGCACATTAACATTTTTAACGAAACAACACCAGCCCCTATTTCTTCAAAAAAAATGACAATCTTTACAAAATACAATAATTATATATATATAAATACATATTCATATTTCACAGTTCTCAGGTCCAGTTGTTATCGATTGAAGGTCGTGGCTTCGACTCCATTTCGTGACAAATAATAAAATTATACATAATAAATCATTGGAGTTATATATATATATATATATATATATATATATATATATATATATATATATATATATATATAGGTTGTAAATAGTAAAAAAATATTGCCTTATTTATTACTAGTGACAGATATTTGCTTTATTTTTTATATATTAATTATAAATTTCTAAATTATCAATTTTATTTGCCCAAACGATAAATATTAATAATAACATTTTTAACATAAGACGGACTCGAACCCGCACCTATCGACAGCCGTGCAAGCATTGTTACCACTAAGCCATACGTTCTATCTTTTTAGGGAGGGAGATTATTTACAAAAAACCGCAAACACAAAGATTATTTTTAAAATTTTTAATTTAGCAACAGAATGTTATTTACCAGTGTAATTCGTACGCTAAGAAAAGAAATTAATTTTACGTCCCAATTTTTTTTATACACAACATCTAAATATGACTTAAATATTAATATAAAAGTCCATGACAGTCGCAGGTTCGAATCCACCATTCAAAAAAAAACAACGTTTCTATCAATACCTTTCAAAACGCTACACACATTACAAAAATGCACACACAATAAGTGCACTTGAAACCTAACCGTTTAATTTACAAGCAATTCACAAATTTTGTACAAATATCTCTACAGGCAATGGAGTTTCATTTAATCCTAGCAAATATGTATTGAATTTGAGACTTGGGGTCATTTAGGGGTCATCCATAAATGATTACGTCATGTGAATTTCATGATTTTCTGACCCCTCCACTGTCCTCGTCACGACTGGTCATATTTGTATGACCACCGCTGTCAAGCTATGTCAAATTTAGTGGACCCCCCTCTCCCCTCATAACGTGTGACGCAATCTATGGATTTCCTCTCGCTGTTAGAGAGGGTTGTTTGTTGTCCTTTTCAGGGAGTGAGGGGTCACGTAATACACGAACAACCCCTAATGTATATCTAAACCAAATCCAATAGGTGCTTAAACAATTGTTCACTCAAATTATTATTTCTTCTATACACATAATATTGATATGACATTATTATAAAATTCTTAGAAGCCACATATATGTTCAAGCTAAAGGCATCAACCCCTTATTCAATATTGTTAACTTCTAACTTTAATAAACCAACATAAACGTCAAATATGAAGCGTTAGTAGTCAATGACGTCACGAGTGGGTCATAATGACGTCACAATAACGTCAATCGAGAGGAAGAGACATCACTTGTTATATACAAAAATTTAAACGCTAATCGACTACATCGTTTAATTATTATAATTTTTTTTATTGTTATTATTATGTATAAAATTATCAAATTTAATATATTTCCATTATCCAGTTTAAACTGAGACCTGAGCGCTTTATCACAATTCATTTTAACACACGAATCACGCGAAAATGCTTATTCTGTTAAGACATCCATTGCTGGACACTTTCTACTACAGATATACATACATACATACATACATATATATGCAAAAAAAAATAAATAATAATAATAATATATATTTAAGTAGATTAACGCAACTTGTCCGTGAAACTCTCCGCGAAGTTCCATGATTGGTTGAACTGTGCTTGTCAGGCAAAAATGAGCCAAAGGACGAACAGAATAGCCACCCATAAGAAGATTTTTGATAGAAACTGCTCTTCCTCGTACTGGGCGGTGCCGCGGGGTGCTGCAATCATAAAGATAATATATAATTACATATAAAAATTGTATACAACAGAGTAAATAATGAAGGAAAAACATAAATATATACGAGGCCGGTCGTAGCGCAATGACAGCATCTGACCGTCACACAATCGACTGTGAGTACGATTCCCATTCGTGGGAACGATTATATTTAAATTATTTTCATTTCCTTGCTTTGGTAAGACAAAATGCGGCGTTGGATTCTGCCACTCAACATAGACACTAGGTACTTCCTGTCTACCCAGTTATGTGGGATAAAAGCGTAAAGCTAAAAATTATATACAAATAATTACACTAACTTACATACAAAATTAATACACATATTTTTGAAAGAACGTATAAAAATTTGAACGCAGCGGGATTCGAACCCGCGCCTCTTGAATACCGTCCAAGCGCTCTGATCGCTAAGCCATGCGTTCCACTACCAGCTGCGTCGAAATTCTTATACGTTTTGTTACAACTTATTTATGTTGTTAGCATCTCTGTAGAGAGATTTTTACAAATTTCTACTACTTAAAGATTATTAAGAAATAATCGTTTAACAAGAGAGATTGCTATTTTTATACGTTTTTTTCAAAAATGTTTTCTAATCCTAAATGTAGAATAACATTTTAAAAATAGTAAATATTAATACACATAACCAACTCACCGGCACTAGGCCTCGGGTCACCAAAGTTGAATGTGGACGTGAACACGCCGAAGGGGAATGCGCCTATACCGAATGACATGTGGAATCCCTCGCCGAAGCCGAACCCTGGGAACCCGCTGTTGGACTCGGGCTCCGTGCGCTGTCCCGCTGGCCTCGGTGGCACCTGGAATTAATTGTTAATATTAAAATGAGATTTCAATATATATTGTTAGTTTAGTTATCTTTGTATAAAGATTTTTACAAATACCCGCTACGCAGAATAACTTATTCATATTATTAACAATTTTATATATTTTTTCAAAAATGTTTTTTAATCTTAAGTGTGGAATAACACTTTAAAAAGAGTAAAATATTAAAATAACGATTATTGCTTAATTTAATAATTTTTGGATACAACTATGTTAACAACATATATAAATTGTAAAAAATGTATAAGAATTGTAACGAAGCCGGTAGTAGCACGCATAGTTTGGCGGTCAAAAGTCTTGGACGGTTTCCAAGAAGAGCAGATTCGAATTTCGTTGCTTTCTAATTTTTATACGTATTCACAAAAAATGTTTTCTAAGCCTATGTGTGGAATAATAATAAAAATAGTAAAATAGAATAAGGGACTACACTTCAGTTTACAAAAATATTCTTATAGAAAGTATAATCATTTGAACACAGGATTCGATCCTGCGCCTATCAGAAACCGTCTAAAGTGATAACAAATGAACCTATCAGCTAGCTTAATGGGCTGCAGACGGTTCCCTAAAAGCGCGGGTTCGAATCCTGCTAAATTCAAATATTTTTAAACATATTTATATTCGATATCAAAAAATTCCATCAGAAATAAAGGCGATCTATTTCTATTTTAATTCCTTCTTACTGATATGCATAACAAGCGAGATAAGTGACGTCACCACGTCATATCTCCAACTACGTAAATATTTCACTATTTTATTATAGCATTATTATTATTATGGCAATAGTTTATTTAGTGGCAACATTTCATTATTACAGCTCGTGACCTAACCTAACCTAACCTAACCTTCTATTGAAGGTTATTGTGTCCGACTTAACAAACAAAAATAAACCAACCACTCGTTTTACCAGATATCAAATTTATATGGAAAAGCTTATCGTGTTTTTAAATTACCGAAAATTTTAATAAAAATATACATATATAGAGATATTACAGCAGCGGAATTCGAACCTGCACTTCTCGAATCACAAATTAATAATAAAACTAATGGCTTTTTGAGCCTCAATAAATGAATGACTATAATCATTTCAGGCAATGACGCCAAACATATGCCAGATTAAACGCAATAGATATATATAAGGACAAAACGTTCATTTAGAAAAAAAAACAATCAAAATTTTAACCTATTGAAAATTGTTCTCGAAATTTGTTTATACACTTAAATTTAAAAAAAAACTCAATATATTTACGAAACTAATTTATAAAAGCACATATGTTATTGTATTTAAAAACACATTTTAGAACAAATCATATAGTCTACCTGTTTTTTTATACGTATTAATTGCATATATATTTTTTGTACACGAAAACACATTTTATAAATCTCAAATACGCCAGTAGCCCGAGATTTCAATTACAAAAAAAATTAAGATAAAAAAAAGGAATTATCCGCGAAAAAAGTATTTTTTTAAATATAATCATTGTCAAAAATATAAAAATCACGTGCTCGTGATTTGTAACAAAAAAATGTCAAACAAATCCAGTACATATTATAGTTAATTTTTTTTAGATCCACGCTTTTATCCCACATAGCAGGGTAGACAGAAAGCCCCTAGTGTCAAGACACTCCGTACTTCGCTTTCCACCGAATTCGCGACATTGCGTGTTGAGTGGTGGAACTCAACGCTGCACTTTGTCTTTTCAGAGCGACGAAGTGAACATAATTTAAACATAATCACAACTCGAGTGGGGATCGAACCCACAACCGATCGCGTTGTCAGTCAGACGCTGTCAGACGGCGCTACGACCGGCCTCATTATAGTTAGTATAAATAAATATGCATAAACAATACATTCCTCATACACATAACTTATAAGCTAAATAATGTTAATAATAATATATTCATATGTCCATTTATATGAAAATAAGAATAAATTACCATAACAATGCAATTTCGTATTGAATAAACTTAATAAAAAAGAAATGAGAGCATTATGTTACAGAGATAGGTTATAGTTATAGCTCAGACTGATGTTTGGGATTTAAGGACACAATTGTAGTTCAATGAGACCTGTTTAAAATGCATTAATACCTCCATCGACCCAAGACACTTTTCTAACTAACTTAAAAAGCTAACTAATTTAAAACATCATTTACAATACAAGATATAGTATTATTATTTATATGCAAATTTATATGGAATTATTATTTCCGTAGTAAGTAGGAAAATCAAAAAGAACCAATAGTCAAGACTATTTAGAACTTAATGCATCACTTTGTTTAACCAGAATGGGGAAAATAAAGATAATTATTTATTTTTTAGCTTCACACTTTTATCCCGCATAGCAGGGTTGACAGACTTACCTAGTGTCAAGACACTCTTTACTTTACTTTCTACCAAATTTGAGATATTGGGTTTTTAGTGGTGGAACTCAATGCTGCACTTTGTCATTTAAAAGAGGAAGGAAGTGAAAATCATTTAAATATAATCACTCCCCCGAGTGGGGATTGAACTTACAACTGATCATGTTTACAGTCAGACCCTGTCTCACTGCACCACAATTGGCCTCCGTAGTTCCTTTTATGAGAGATCTTATCAGGTTATATCTTTTTTATCATGCCTCATATATCTAAAAACATAAGCTTTTAATATTTGTTTGGGGGAGTATTATATTATTTTTAAATTATTTTTCAACTATTACTCAAATTTGGTGGAAAGTGCAATATGGAGTGTCTTGACACTAGGTACTTTTGGTCTACCCAGCTATACGGGATAAAAAGGTGTAAACCAAAAAAAACATTTTAGTCTACACATAAACATAAATAAAATTTATTTAGTTATAAGGAATGACATGAATTGAATTACAAAGGTTATTTAATTTTATATTCTTAATGTCAAAGTTGCAATAAACATAAACAATATGTAGATACCTGAGGATGAAAAACATTTGAATTTCTGTATTACTATGAAACTTTTTAGTTTTGTTTTCTATTCATATGAATAGTATTAAGTAAAAAAAAACAAAAAATCAAGTTTAAAGCATATTAAAATACATTTGCATTATAATGTTCTCTCAAACACTCGTAATCTATTTAGATACTTAGATTACATAAAACTAATTTGCGTAGTTTATTTATTGGAAAATAGATTATATGCAAAATATTATAACAATAGTATATAAGACATAAAATATATTTCTGATAGAAATATGGATAATAAAGTTTAAAAGTTAATTTTGACATATTTGTTTTAAAAAAGTGTGTAAGTAATGAAAATATGTTGAGACTATTAAAATCTCACCTTATTCCTAGGGTCTTCTTGTTTAGTATTCCCTCTGCCATATAATGGAATAACTTTTTCCTTACTAATAGCAGCTTTACAAACTGGACATGACTGACGATTTGGTCTAGTTTCCAGCCACTGGTGAAGACATGGCCAGCTGTAAGTGTTTAAGGCACAATTTGAAAAGAAAATTTAAGTGAGGTACCTTTGATTTTTAAAGTTTCTTAAATACACAAATATCAGTTAAATGGATAAAGGTCATATGCATATTAATTACTCTAACAGTACACTTATAGAAACAATTGTAATTAGGTAAAGAACTTACCAGAAAAGATGTCCGCACATACTAACAACTGCATCCCGCGCAGTGTCGAGGCATATATTGCATTCCAACATACGCTCGTCGCGCCTGTCCTCTTCACCACCAGCGTCACCACCGGGAGCCGAAGCACTTGCCTTCGCTTCCGTAGTTTCTGCCATTGTACTACTTATTGTTTCACTTTTTTCTAATATTACGTCACAAAAACATATATTTTTACGATACACTTAATGAATCCACAATTTACTTTATTTTCACAGAACACCTGAAAATTAATATGAACTTATACAGTTCGTTTCATGACACTTCACGACATTAAGTAAAATTAATTTATTAATGATTAAGACCAAAATTAATGAATTAAGAAATGCGAAAACAATTTTAATTCTCCCCAACCCCAATTTGACTGATAGTCTGTCAAATACAATTTCACCATTCAACCATAGATTAAAGAAAATGTCGAATCATCAAAAAAAGCCACGTAAGTCACGTAGGATGGAAATATGATTACAAAAATTATTTTAAAGCTTAACTATAGTATTATTTATTATTTACCACATATCATTTGAAAGTTAATGTTTAAGATGAGTTTGTGCATAAAAAAGTGTGAAAAATATACAGTAATTTTTAAAGTACTACGATATGTTTTCAATCTCTAAATAGTAATTAATTATTACTATATAGTTTACTTAATTCAAATCTCTCGATAAATTTTAAAGTTGCAAATATTTTTAGTATGACGTAACTGCAAATGTTAGCAAATCGTTTATAAAATTTATTAATTACTGGCCCTTTTCTAAATATGCATGCTGTAGTAATTTCGTTAATAATATTTTTAATTTTGTTTAATCTGTCATAAAAGGTTACGATTTACGAATTACACAATTTATTGTCTGTGGTGCTCTAATTTTACTTCGGTGTTCTTAAATTATCGATTTTATTAAAATAAAATTGTGTATAAGAGTAATAATCACTAAATTAAAGGATAAATTATACGACGTTTGTATATTAGACATAATTGTGTTTTGTTAGTATCTAATAATGTTAACTTGAAGCGTTCCTTAATAGTGTAGTGAAGGGTATTTATTATTAGCTTCGATGTTAGTTGTTGGTACTTTATCAGAGATATGTTAAAAAACATCTGACGTCACTTAATATAACAACTGAATTAATTGCAGTGGAAGTGCAATTAAATACAAACAAAAATGGGTGGTGCAGTAAGTTCGGGACGAGATAACAATGAGTTAATTGACAATTTAATGACCGGGAATTATATCCGGTCACAAGGGGTTGAAAGAGTATTTCGTGCTTTGGACCGTGCGGATTTTATGACGCCCGAGACACGGGATCAGGCTTATAAAGATTTAGCCTGGAAAAATGGGCCTCTTCACTTGTCTTCTCCATGCACTTATAGGTAAGATGCAAAACGCTGCAACACCTCGCATATACGTACATTTTATCTCTTTAATGCTTATAATACACCTAACCATTGTTATTGTGATATCAATTATTTTATGCCTTCTATCTTTTATTCAATTTATTTGCATTTAATATTGGTGTGACCTTATTTGTTATTTATATTGCATGACCTCAATGTGACGTAGTTAAGCATAACAATATTATGATAAGTCATGTATAATAAATATATTACTGTTAAAGTTGAAGGAAAGTCAGGTTCTAAAGTGGCACCCATAAGTAATGATATCATGAGATACATTTTGGTAATAAACTCCAAAACATGTGGATGGTGTAAT
Organism: Dryadula phaetusa; assembly: GCA_032432895.1. Lineage (NCBI taxonomy): Eukaryota > Metazoa > Arthropoda > Insecta > Lepidoptera > Nymphalidae > Dryadula > Dryadula phaetusa. Next base: position 3,141,807 of record JAOYRS010000028.1, read on the forward strand.
AACTAATAACATTTTACAAATTTTCACTTGAGGTAAATATTTTCCATAGAATTCTTTAAATATATCCAATTTCAATAGAAAGTAGTCAATTATGATTTAGTAGATTTTTTTCAAAACCAGGGGGGATCGTCCTGGGGACCCCACACTTAGACTTGGAATATTATGATTCTATATCTAAGTGAATTCCATTACCCAATAGTGAGGTGATGGAGGGGTTAGAGCTGAGCCCAGGCCTCTCCTTCCTGAACATTGGCTCTGGGACCGGCTACCTCAGTACCTTGGCGGGCCTGATCCTTGGAACGTCAGGCATCAGCCACGGAGTGGAGGTGCACCCAGCAGTATTTGAATATGCAGTTATGAAAGTTGGCCAGTTCAGAGAGAACTCACCCGTTTTGGATGATTTTGATTTCTGTGTGCCTAAATTTTTCCTTGGTAAGTCATTTTGTTCATTATTCAAAATATACATAATTTAATATATTAACTAATATTTATTATAAGTGTAATACTTTTATGACAATAAAACCCTTTCTTTTATTACAATAAATGAAATTTATTCATAAACCGTAAAAGAAACTAAACACTGACATTGCAATAGTATTTAAAATATTCAATAGTTGTGATTCTGTTTATAATTGAACTATTTGTTTTATATATTGCAAAATTTGTATTTTAAGTAAATTCAGAACTAAATAAAAAAATATAAAATAACAAATTGATTGAAATATTAAAAAAAATATTCATGAAAAAGAATATAGATTTTAACAATTGTGTAATTAGTAATTGAATACAATATAATTGAACATGACTTTATTTTGTACAAGGAATGTGGGTTTGTTTACATCTAAATACTTTAAAAAAGGAGATAGTGTCATGCGACTGTTAACGGTTTTTTGCCTGAGAGACATTGTGTGTTGGGTGGCGATATGAATGCCCACATTTATCTTACCAGAGTGCAGCAAAAGCGATTGTGTGTCTCACAGCGTGTGACTACTGGCTCTTCTCGGCCAAACTGTTTCCTTAACAAGTGATAGAGTTCAAAAGGAAAGGACAGTTGGTACAGTTAGAAAGTACTTGTAAACTATCTATTTGGATAAATAATAATTTTATTTTCTCCCATAATAACTTCTTAATATGTAAGTAATATGAAACAAACATTTTTAAAAAAGAGCATTTGGATGGTTTCCAAGACGCATGGATTCGAATCCCACTGTGTTAAATTTTATACATTTCTTAAAAATGTTTTCTAATCCTAAGTGTGGAATAACACTTTTAAAAATAGTAAAATATAAACGTGAAATAACTTAAAAAAAAATTAATAACTAAATATAAATATAAATGTTATTAATAACTAAATATATTCACTTTGTCAATAAATATTTACATAATTATTCAATAGCCCCTAGAACTTTATAATGGCGTGGCGCCGTGGTTGCGCAATTTGAACGTGTACGTTTGTATGCAATATTAGTGATTCAATTCATTATTTGTACGTGAAAGTAGTTTAAATGCCACTTGGAGAAATATTTATATAATTATAATACGATTTTTTGTTGACTCAACTTTAAAAATATCACAATTACTTAACGGATTAAGTAATTGTGATATTTTTAAAGTTGAGTTGAGTTGAGTCGTTTTTAAGAGAAACGTTGTAGGTTTGATTCCAATTTGGTATCTTTAACTATAATTATAAAAATTTTATAATACGGCAGAAATATACTGGCCGTAAATATCAAAATTTTGCCACGTTGGGTTCCTTAGAGAGTGCGGAGGAGCACTACAAAAGATATTTCGATACGATACGTTATTTAAATTTTACTATAAGTGGGGCATGAGAAAAGTAAATTTGTGAAATAGATTAGAGTCTAGTTATTAAGTTCTTTTCTTGTAAAGGGTTAAAAAAATATATACCAGCAACTAGAAAAGTACCTCCATATGCTCTGCATAATGCAAGCGAGTAAAGTTAAGTGTGTGCGGGTTTAAATCGATTTTCAAAAAAAATGCATACTAAATGCATAATGTAAATTTAATTTTATTCATAATGATGTCATCAAAAATATAAAATAACAAAATGACTATTATTCTCATTATTAAAACATTTAGTATGTTATTGTCAACTACGCCGAAAAAAGATTATAGAAATATTCGTAAATAGACGCCAACACTTAAAATAGATTTTTTTTTATTTATTTATTTATTTATTAGCTTCACGCTTTTATCCCGCATAGCAGGGTAGACAGAAAGTACCTTGTGTCAAGACACTCCGTACTTCGCTTTCCACCGAATTCGAGACATTGCGTGTTGAGTGGTGGAGCTCAACGCCGCTCTTTGTCTTTTACCAGAGCGAGGAAGTTAAAATAATTTAAATATTATCACTCCTCCGAGTGGGGATCGAACCCACAACCGGTCGCGTTTACAGTCAGACGCTGTCACACTGCGCTACGACCGGCCTAAAATAGATAATAATTAAATTGGTTTATAAGAAAGACAAAGTAAGTTAAAGTCAAGAATTTTACTTGGCTAATATTTGTCAATAAAAAAATATACTTCAACGTAGGAATTCGATTTGAGAAGGTATCTAGGTAATGTAGTGAGATGAGGTCAACATGGCTTGGAACAGTGTCTGACTTTACGCAATAATTGTGGATTTTATCTTTATTTTGTTTTTAAATATATTAAAATTATTTTTAATTTTCCATCACGGCAAGACTACTCACCTATTTTGGCTCCTCTATTAAATATGGAAGTATTTAAGCTGAAAATGCGAATTGTTTAGTGTGGATTTGATTCCCACAGCCATGGATAATATTTAAATTTTAATTTCATTTTTCCACTCTAGTAAGGAAAAACGCAGCGTTGTGTTCGCTGCTCAACACGCACTGTCTCGGTTCGAGCAGAATATAGTCGACGGAGTGTCTTGACACTAGGTTGTGTCTGATTACCCTGATATGCGGGATAAAGCGTGAAGCTAAATACGGATTTTACCGTCAGAAAGGCGGATACGCCAGTTTCTTATCAGATAATCTTCGCCTAGTTTTCTGGGTATATTAATTGAAAACAATACGTTTGTAGGTAATGGGCTCTGTCTGTCGCCAAATACTGCTGCATACGATCGGGTGTACTGCGGCGCTGGATGTTTAGAAGAATACCAGACCTACTTCAAGAGACTTGTTAAGGTATTTTTTTTGTTGTTATACAAACATCCTGTTAACGCAACGGTCATAGGTTCAAACTGTGTTTGGGGAGTGATTATATTAGAATTATATTCATTTCCCCCACTGTAATATTGGAAACTCGATGACAATCTCTATTATTTAACATTGTATGTATATAAATGAGAGTAAAGTATAGGATAGCGTATATATATGAGATTTTAAAATTAAATTAATTATTTAATATGTGATTCAGAATTTGGTAATAGTGTACATGAAATCTGGTACAAATCACTTGGTAACTTTGTCCGGTACCTACATTGCTCGAGTGTCATGTTATTAGATATGAAGATGTGTAAAAAAATTATATATGAAACATATAGTTCTATATTAATGTAATTTTTTTTAGTAATTAATAATGTAGTATTGGAGTGTGTTGACACTAGGTACTTTCTGTCTACCCCGTTGTGTGGGATAAAAGCGTGAAGCTAAAAAAAAATAATTATAATAATATATATATAATATATAAGTATATTTTTTGTTGTCCGTTTATCTGTAGAGTATGATTGTGTTAAATTGTACAGATTATATTTTTTTTATAATATTTTGTTTTGGTTTTGGTCTTAAGTGGTGGGTGGTAGGCACACAGATAATGTTTACTTTATACAAAGAAATGAAAATATTATATTTTTTAAATATAATCATATTCTCCGAATTGGAATCGAACCCACAACCAATCGCGTTTTGCAATTAAATTCTATCCCACTGCGTCTCGATAGCCTGATTATTTGAATAATTGCAATAAATATATTTGATCCTTGGGAATAAATGACCTTTATATTTTTTCTAGGTTGGAGGCATCCTAGTAATGCCAGTGGGCGATACGTTTCTAAAAATACGTCGCGTGGAAGAGAACAAGTGGACGTCGCGCAACTTGCTCAACGTGCCCACTCCGCCGCTCCGCACGCCCACGGATGAGGAGGCTGCTGTGCCACTTAAACTTGGTATGTTAATTTTTGAAAAAAAAAAAACATAAAAATTTGAATCCAGTGGAATATGAACCCGCGACCATGGAATATGAGCCTGCAGCCATTGAAAACAGTCCAAACGCTCTGATTGCTAAGCCAGGCGTTCTACTACCGGCTGCGTTGAAATTCTTATACGCTTGTTACTTATTTACGTTGTTAGCATTGCTGTAGATATATTTTTTAATAAATTCTGCTACCCAAATATTATTATTTCTAAGAAATAATCGTTGGGCTAGGGAAAATGCTATATATTTATTATTTTATTGTTTTTAAAGTGTTGAACATATAAAATTTGAACGCAGCGGTATCGAACCCGCGCCTCTTGGAAATCGCCCAAGCGTAGTAAATATATATATATATATATATATATATATATATATATATACTTTTATATATTAGATATTTTGAATAAAGAGTTGACAAGAAATTTACTTATCTATGTGTGTATATAAGTAGTAAAATTAATAGGTAATTTTTTGCAATCGGAAATCGGTTTCTTAGGAATTAATATAGGCTTTTCTAACAGTTTACTTAGCTTTTTAAATAATCGAATTGATTATGGACATATTTATTTATTACAATATACTACAAAAGGCGATCCGATGGAAAGTGTGTTAAATTTATAAGTGAAGCGGTTAGTTGACTAATACATACATAAGACGTTTCTTATATATAGTATTAGTTAGTGAATTAATTGAGACCTTTCGGTGCGGCGCAGACGAGCAGAGCCCGGTGCAGCTGCAGCTGCTGGCGCGCGCGGCCGTGCGGCGCTGCATGCGGCTGGGCGTGCTGCGGCGCCACCCCGAGCTGCGCGAGGCGCCGCGCGCGCCGCCGCCCGCCGTGTGCCCGTCGCGCATCTGCATCCCCATAGAGCCGGGCAGCGCCGTCGGTGAGTGCGCACGGACGGACGTACTCATATCTCATTGACGAACTCCCTCATAGGGTGGTTTTAGCTCACTATATGTGAAAATTTCTACTTGCTTTGCATCTGAGTGAATATACCAAAATTACACTGAATCCCATTTTTCTTGTCTATATTTAATTTGATTAAAATTTGTTGTAATATTAACTATATATTGAAATTAGATAACACAATGTGACCTTAATGTACCGAAACCGAAGGAGTCTAGAAAATAATTGTTTTTTTTTTAAATAATTAGGTTGAAGCAATTTGAAAAATAAGACTTTCTATTATATTTTATACGGAGATTTAAAAATCTATCTAAAAATTTTTTGACATATACATCAGTAATGTAAAAGTATATTTTCCATTATCGTCTAGGGGAACTTTTAGGGAATATCAAATAATGCGTTATATCGAGGAAATTGTTATATCGAGGGTTGTTATTCTGTATTCCGTACAAAAAATTTTCATCTAATTTTAAAAAAAATGCATATTTTTGAATACATTAACAATATAACTGGCTAAGGATGTATAAAAATCTTATTAACATCTCTTTTACTCGACAGAGGGCTTGAACCTCCTCCACGACTTGGACAGCGAGAGTGGCGGCAACGAGATGAACGCACTACTCAGTCTAGTCATCAGTATGGGACACAACCGACTCGCGGACGCGCTGCGCTTCGACAGGGTCGACTCCTCCGACTCCTCGGACGACGATGACAACGACAACGAGAATGGCAATGAGGAGGAGGACAACGAGGAGCACGAGACTGAAACCGAAGAACAATCGGACAACAATAACCAAACGGAACCAAGGTCCGACTCCTCGGACCATCCCCGCGATACATCGGACTCGGACGACACGAGGCCGCCCAGATCCCGTAAGCGACCGGACAGACCCACCAGGTTTGAGTTGCACAAGCGGCTCAAAAGGCCCCACAGTGAGGATCCAGAGGATCCGAGGATACCGCCGGGGTGTCGGGTGGTGTTTTCATACAAAAACAAGGGTGAAACGTCGACGTCTAATAAAGAAGTGCAGACCAGCTCGGAAGAATTGGATGATCTGTCTGAGCCGAGGTCTTCAACGTCTACGGATGATAGTGCTCATGGAAGTATGGTTAGTGCACTTTGCTTATTTCTTTTTAATAAGAACTAAAAATCATCGCTCATATAATATATTCCTGCTTTCTTTATTTACAAACGCCATCGTGGTACAGTAGGACAGGGTTACATTTTAAACACGATTGGTTGTGAGTTTAATTCCGACTCGGAGGAATCATATTTAAATTACTTAATGAAGATCTATTGTCGTATCTACTATGTTACTGATCATTACCTTACTTAAACAAATATTTTTTTAACCACAGCCCTTTTCATTATTTTCTTTTTAGCTGAGAGCAAAGTGAGACTCCTTGTTATTGTTATGTTTAATTAAAAACAAGTAATTTACATCCCACAGGGATCAACCAGGCCAGACCTGCCAGGTGTGCCATCGGAGGTGGAAATAGATTTGGGACCCAAAATAGCCCAAGAGGCCTCAACTTCCCATACGGAAATGGAATGGGAAGAGGCCAGGACGGAAGAGGATGACGCTGTAGAAGGGAAATGTAAACTCAAGAGGCGGAAGTTGGACAGCGGCATAGAGGAAATAACACCAAGTACCTCGTCGTTAGATAAGTCGAAGAGTGAATCGGAGAGCGACCAGTCCGAGAGGTCGGCCGTTGATAACGCCTCTGGTGAGTAGTAGATGATTGGTAGTAGTTTTTTTTTTCAATTTTGGAACGTGTTTTTTTTATTGTGGTATTTATACGTGGTATGTACATGAATTATAAGGCCCTAGTTAGAAATATGATGACTAAAAAACTTTTTTTTATCATGAAATTTCGTCTAAGTTCGAGATATTTCGTGTTATGTGGCATAAAATAATAGGGAGTAATGAAAAGAAATTTAAAAATAATCACTTTCCACAAGTAGATATCGAACCTACAGGTAATGCGATTACTGTTAGATCTGCTACTACTGTACTATATTCATATTTTAAATTTTTACACTCGAGTATCTTACTATGTACTTAAATTCAGGATAATATTATTTTCAAATATAACTCATATTGAAACCCAACCGTTGTGTAACAGTGCTAGCCGGCTGCGGCTCGCCAACCCGCACGCCGTCACGCCACGCGGAGGCGGGCGGGTCGGAGGCGGCGGACGCGGAGGCGGAGGTGGAGGCGGAGGCGGGCGGGTCGGAGGAAGCGGAGGCGGACGTGGAGGAGTGCGTGCGCGCGCACCTCGCGCGGCGGAGGCGGCGCGTGGCGCGAGGCGGCGACGCGAGGCGAGTGCGCCTCTCGCTGCTCATGAAGCAAGCGGTCAGGGAGCTGCCGTTGCCGCACGCGCTTAAGAAGTTAGTATGCTGAAGATGATGGTAGTAGTTGTGGGTTCGATTCTCGCTCGGGGGATTGATTTGCCACGCAATGTCTTCAAATATTGAATTCAAACTGTTGATAGAGAATAGAATGTTTCGACAATAGGTTTTCTGACGTAAAAAGCATTAGCATAATATTTTAATATTAAAAAAACATATATTAAGTGGAAGGAATCTTAAATAACATAATAGATATATGAAATTGATATGAGGTTAGTAAATGAAAATTATATTTTTGAGGACACAAGACAGAAAAACTGCTAATAAGGTATTTATTTATTTACTATTTTTAAAGTGTTATTCCACACTTAGAATTAAAAAACATTTTCTAAAAATTATTTTCTAAGGTTTTTATTTATTAGCAATTTTTTTTATTATTTATTGTCATGTCTCCTCTTTATATTTGTACTGGTTATCAAATAATCCTCTTAGGAAGGTATTTTTGTCATGAAGAAAGACCTATGCGTGTATAATTTAAAAAAAAGGTTAACTTTAAATTAAATTACATAATTCCAATAACAACTTTATTACATGTTTATTCCTTGCGTTATATAGGGGTTATCACCGTGTTATACGTGGTACTGAAATCGCGTTATAAGCGTACCGCGTTATAAACGGTATAAATGTATTTATCTTAAATATTTTTAATTTCTCAACAGGTTCGTCAATTTGGGTCGTTGTTTCGAGTTTTAAGAAGATTTTTATGTTCACCAACTACACAGTTTTGGAGGAAACTTTGGTGTGGTGATGGCCGGTTAGCGCGTTATGTATTAACAGGCTTTTGTTGTTTCGAAATTGAAAATTAACTAGAACGGACTGATTTATAGTGAGTCATTTGTATGGCGATTAAATGTGTTTTTCTGTTATTTGTAAACAATATTTATATGGGATTTTTTTTTTTAATAATTTTTAGCGTATATTTTTTGTTGGAAATTAAAATTGAGGCCAATGCGTGGCGCAGTGAGACGACAGTCTGACTGTAAACGCGATCGGTTGTGGGTTCGATTTTCACTCGGAGAAATGATTATGTTTACACGGTTTTCATTTTCTCGGTCTGGTGAGTTCACTAACTTTAACGGCGTTAAGTTCCGTCACTCAACCGGAAACCTGAAATCCGAATACGAAGTATCTTGACACTAGGTATTTCCTGATTAAATTATATTTTGCAATTGAGACTTCCATGGTTGAAAAAGAATAACATTCAATTTTCGTGTTTCAAACAGATTGCCTAACTCACAGACGTCAATTAATATTTATTTGATATTAAATCGTATCGATTTGCGTCAATCTTTATATTTACTACTTTCAAATGTGTATAATTTGGTCAACTTTGTTGATTTCTAGTCTTTTTCAAGGCGTGACTATTAAAACATGTATATATTTATTTTTTTTATTTTTCATATTAATATTGTTTAAAAATAACAGAATAGCCTCTAGGTATTACATATTGAATTCTTAAGATCAGTAAGCAAATGTTTCACAAAGGTTTTGCATGTTGCTACAACGTTAATTACAATTAAATTATATAGATTACTATAGTGAGTAGGGTTGTCGCACACTAATCTAATTTAATGATACTTTCTTACTGTGCTGAATATCTTTTAGTGATATTTGGCAACCCTAATATCGAATAATGTTAAATTAAATTATTATATATAAAGAATTGTTATCTATAATATCCATGAAAGAAGATACAAATTGTTTGTGTATCTATATGTTTTTTTTATTATTATTAAGAAACTAAAGTCATTTGATATTTGTTTTTAATATCGAATTCAAATTATTTAAATATGTTTAAAATATTTGAAATAATAATTGAATGTAAATACTAGCTCAGATTTCGAAAAAGTCTAGAACTAATCTCCTAATGTCTAGATTTTAATGCATTTTAGTAGGTTAGTGTGTTACCCTCGCTAGTTAGTTCTACTACATGTCACTACCAAGTACGAATTGAAATTTGCAGACTTTTTGGGTATTTTCAATATTGTTAAAATATCTATTTTGAATTTATTGTTAATTATTAATTCAGTAAATTGAGTAATATAAAAAAATATATAATTTGAGTATAATTTCCAGTTTCTTACCACTTTTCTCTATATTTTTTGTATTTGCATTTATCTAGACTTTATTAATGTCTATCCAGACTAGTTTAATATCTGTATTGTATAATTTGTCATGAAAGGGTATTGTTTTTTTTAAATGTCTCTTTCAGTAATCAGACTAGTATTTGCTCAAGCAGTTAGCTAGTCCTAAGTTCGACTCCGGGTTGAGTAATTTATTTACTGTTACCGCGTCAGAATGTAAAATTTTTTGTGCAGTACTTGGTGTGACCGCAAAGTGTTTGTAACGCTATTGCTTTAATATCTCTTTAGGTATTTTAAGTTTATGAAAGTAAAAATACTTTTTAGAGTTCAGCGGTCCAATGGTCAACTGTTGGTTCTAGGAAACCATCTTCTTAAATAAATATATAAATAAATAAATAAATTAGCATCTGATCTGTATTTAGATCTGATAATAATGCTCTTTATCGCAACGTCTAGGACAGGAGTTGAACCCCGGACATCTGGTTAAGCGTCCAAGTCAATAATGGTTAGACCAGTGGATTAGTTTCTAATATTATTTTTGTTTTATAAAATACATAGTACAGTGTTACATTTTTTTACCATAGTCGTTCGATTTGTAAAAGTTGATATGTTTATTATATCTATCTATATATACATATATATATATATTGTAAATAGAATTGTTTGTTTTTGTTGCAATTGTATTATTTTATAGTAATTTTAATTTGGTTATGTAATTATATTATAATATATATGTTGTTGTAAAAGTCAGAAATCGATAAATTCCAATAGGCTTCTTACTTATTGTAGTTGGCGAATTTTAGGATTTATCCTATTTCGGGGTTTTACAGTAACATAAACACGTTTTAAACTAAAAGCTATGGTCTCGATGTAACGTTACTACAGTCGCTAACGTTTTAGTTTAGATTACACCAAGCCTATAGTTCGAAACGTGGCAATTATAGCAAGTAATGTACCAATAAATATATAATCAATTATATATAGTTTTATTTGTTTTTTTTTTCCTGTTTTGTTTAGGGATGTGGGAATGGGGTGTTTTAATGCTTCACAAACTAATAATAGAGCTGTAAAATTTGATTTACTTTTGAAAACATTTTTTTGTAGACTGTAAAAGTATTGTTATTGAAGCATATTGTCATTTAAATTTTTTTGACGTAGCTGGTAGTAGAACACATGGCTTAGCGGTCAGAGCGCTTGGACGGTATCCAAGATGCGCGGTTTCGAATCCCGCTGCGTTCAAATTTTTATACGTTTTTTCAAAAATGTTTTCTAATATTGAACTCATCTCCTTCAAAATAAAACTATAATAAAAATAATTTCATTAGTATATTATATCAATCCCAGATGTAAGGAAAGATTGCTAGGAAATTTCTACTAGTAAATAAAAAAAATTCTACTAATTAATTTAACTTCTGTGATTAATATATTAGTTAAGGATTTGGAAAGAGAAAAATCAGCTAGAAAATAATTGTCCAATAAACACAGATTTTGTCCAAAATACGTTTATTTATAAATACAGGTGAGTATTTGCCGGTGGGTGCTCTGCTTATGTACACTTGCCTCTACAGGTTTATTAAAAAAAAAATAAAGCCTCAATTGACATCTGTCATACGCTTTTTATACACATAAATAGATATATAATCTGTAATTAGTAATTATTTTTCATATTTGTAAATCGTTAACGACGTCCGAGCACTATGTCTTCGTTTTTAAAAATAACCAACTCTAATAGTTCCACATACCACAAATAAATATCGCTTTAACACCATTTACCAGAATGCACTTTGCCGTTAACTCTAAGATGCATTGTCTCGGGATAGAGGTCATCAGCGGCAGGTGTGGGGGGCGCGGGGTGTGTGGGGGGCGACGTGAGGCCGTTGAGTGCCTTCCTCGCAGGGCGGGGGGTCGCCCGGGCCGCGTCCCGCACTCGCTCCCGCGCCCACTTGTCCGCGGCGTGACTCCTCTTGACGGGCCTCTTGGATATGTTCACGTCGTTCTGTGACGGCGGTCGGCTGTTTGTTTCCGATTCGCTGCCGTTTATTAAAGAATGTGCGCTTTTAGCTTTGTGCAAGGACAGGCGAAGTGGTTTCCGCGGTGGTGTCGGTCGCGTTTTTATATCATCCTCGTTCTTTACGTAGTGACCGAGTCGGGAGCAGCTCTCGGACCCGTAGTCGAGTCGCGGCGAGCTGCTGTATATGTCTCCGTTAGGAAAGTCCGAACACTCCGACTCGAATTCTGACGACTTAGCGCTTCGTGAGTGTTTCGATGAGCGTCTGCTTGATTTGTGCGCGTTTTCCAACACTTTGCCGTCTATTCTATTGTAAACATAATTCTTCTCGGACTCCATTTGAATATTTTCAACACTTTCGTTCTTCTTCATTTTACGGAGACGTTGAGAACGTTTTAATTGTTCTATTATTGACAGTGTCTTTCTCTCCGCCCAGTTTGTCTTTTTTATGCTTTCCTCTATGCGCTCGGCGGCTTTTTTGATCTCATTCCGACGTTCGCAAGCGTTTGATTGTGTATCCTTTGCGTCCATGTCGCTGTCAGATCTGAACTGGTCTTCTTTGGACCTGCTGTACCGATCTTTAAGCCGTTGCTTTTCCATGTGCCTTTGGTTTCGCTCTATCATCCTTATGGCGGCGTCTGTCTCTGTGGTATAGTCGTGGATGCAGTGGTGTGAGAGGGAGTGGCGCATCCGACCAGCTCGATGTTCTAGGCTATGGGAGCTATGAGATCTTCTGTTAGGTGTTGGGGATGTTCTTGGTGACGTTGCCAGTCTTGAAGAAGCTCCTGACGCATTTGATCTTGGTCTCACTATGGGTAAATTAGTCTCCGCACCATCAAGTCCTGGCAACTTGGCGACAATGGCGGTGATGTCTGGCCCCTTCTGGAACACCTGTACCTCGGATTTGGGACTCGTTTTGGCTGGCTCTGAGGTTATATTAATGTTTGTGACGTTCTTCTTTGTTTTGTTCACTGTTATGCAGCTTTCGTTACTGCTTACTGGATGGAGCTGGAAAATTAAATTTGAATATTACTCAATTATTTAATACATGAAACTTTTAATCTAACTTGATGGTCTTTAATAACATTATATTGTGTGAATATAGCAACTTATCGCTTTATATCTCTTAACAGGATAGTCAGAGACAACCTAGAGTCAAGACACTAGGTTTGCTTTTTGTCTAAAATCAAGAAATTACGCTCAACACCGCATTTTGTCTAACCAGAGCTGAGAATAATAATCTAAATATAATAATTCACCTATGGAAATGGGGACAATCGCGTTTACAGTCAGATGCTGTCCTAAAAATTTTTTGTTCAGTAAATACCCTCGCTTTTGTTTTTTTTAGCTTCACGCTTTTATCCCGCATAGCAGGGTAGACAGAAAGTACCTAGTGTTAATCTGTACTTCGGTTTCTGCCGAACATGAGACATTGCGTCTTGAGTGGTGGAACTCAACGCTGCACTTTGTCTTACCAAAGTGGAGAACTGAAAATAATTTAAATATAATCATTCTCTTGCTAGGGGATCGAACCCACAACCGATCGCGTTTACAGTCAGACGCAGTCACACTGCGCCGCGACCGACCTCATACCCTCGTTTTGTGGCTGTATTTTCAAAAATATATGTTTTATTAATGTCTCTATTTTATATAATCGTTAGAAACTAAATGAGGCTAAATTAATTTCATACAATGCCACTTTCTAATTCATATCGATTATTTTTAATTGTAATCGATTTGCATAATTGCGTATAATTACTTACTAATTATTAAGTACCGATGATTGTTTAATTTGTGAATAATATACTACCTAATAATATGCTTTATACAATTTATAATAAAAATCTAGAATAATTTCTTTCTCTCCCTGCATTTATCACCTGTTTCATGACTTATCCTGTCAATTAATAGACGCTAAGTAGCAAATCTTTACATTGTACAATATTGTGTTTTACAAGATTGGAATATGAATTTTTTTTTAAATTTTTAAATATAAATATTTCTCAGTAGCTAGCAAATTTAATAACTTAGCTAGGTTATAAAAAAAATTTTGCAATGCTTTAAATTCAAGATAACAACGAGCAAATAAATAATTTCGAGTCGTAGTAAAAACTTCAGCTGTCAGAAATCACATTTTGGAATAAGTGACATCATCGTGTCAAAGAAGAGCGCATTTTGATTGGAAACGCAGTGGTGGGAGTTCACTCTCCGCGTGGCGTCAAAATTATATCTAAATTATTATTTTGTTTCTCCTTTTTTTTCGAATCTGTTGGCCTTGGCAGCGTAACCGGGTTTTGGAGGAGGCCGAGCTAGAAGAACTCTGATCTTAGCGTGGAGACCTCGAGAGGAAACCACCAACTTAGAACACATTGTCACAAGTGCGTCTCCCGTGAGGCACGAACCTTGGCTTGTGTACACCGTTTGTGAGGGAGACTTGCCTGACCGGAACAGGCCTCTTGGCATAGGGTGGTTACGAAACTATTTCTTTCTTCGTTTTAGTAAAAAAATCGCGGCGTTGTGTTCCGCTACGTAACTAGCAATATTTTAAATCTGAACACAAGGTTTTCTCTGCCTACTCTGCTATAGTACGTATTTATAATATGCGTAAGTAAAAAAAAAAGGAATTACATCATTTTTTACCTGTGTGTGTACTAATAACAGTTCGGCGACTTGTTCCTCGAGATAAGAGATACGATGTGTGAGGCGAGTGTTGTCAGCTCTAAGCCCCTCTTTGGCCTTCTCGGCATCATCAGCTGCTGTTCGAAGTGCACCCAGTTCTGCCCTTAAGGATGCCGCTTCGTTCTAGAATGTTATTATGAAAGACAAAATATATGATGTTTATCGACTTAGGTGCTTTATTTGTAATTAGACAATTTTGTTTGTGTATTTGTATAGTGAAAATAACTTTTTTTTACTTACATTTTATAACTTATTTATTTCCGACTATTCTTCATTTATTTCTTGACTAATATTTATACCTAATTAATTCTTTGAACTCAGGCAAAGCTTTCTGGATTTTAAGAGTTTGAAATAGATATTTATTTATTTGAAAAATTTATTTTTGGAAAAACGTATAAAATTTTTGAACGCAGTGGGTTTCGAACCCGCGTCTCTTTGATACCGTCCATGCGCTCTGACCGCTAAGCCATGCGCATTCTACTACCGGCTACGCCGAAATTCTTATGCGTTTGTTACAACTTATTTATGTTGTTAGCATCTCTGTAGAGAGATTTTTACAAATTTCTACTACTTAAAGATTATTAAGAAATAATCGTTTAACAAGAGAGATTGCTATTTTTGTTTTTAATATTCACTATTTTTAAAATGTTATTAGTTAAATGGGAATCAAATTTTTATATGTTTTCTAATCTAATATTTTGAAAATGTCATATGTCATGAAAATGTTAAAAATACTTTGAAAGTATCCTAAATTTGATTATATTGAGTTCTGATTATAATACTGATTATAATTCATATCATTTAAAATTATTGTAAATAATCTTAATTTTTTCAAGTTATATTATTATTTATTATTAAGTCGCAAATTATATGTATATTATAATACCTGAGTGAAAGCAGGCGGCGGCGGCGAGGTCTGTCCCCGAAGCAATACTAAACGGTTGGGTGATATAGAGGCGGCGCGGCGCAACTCCTCCTGATTACAGCTTAGCGTCGATGTGCCATTTATTTCGAGGATTCTGTGAAAAATAATATATTTTTCTAAGCAAAAACGTACGAAAACAGTGTTTTATGAGTATTCTGTTAAAAAATTTTATACTATATAATGGTACTAATAAATTGTGCGTTAGTTTGAATAATAAGATGACCCAAATATACAAAGAATATATAAATAAATGATATTTGAAACATGAAGTTAATGGTGATGGTCCTACTGGTCGGTCGGTTCCAGTGACACTAGAGAGGAATGGGAAAAGATTTTATTTCAAAGCTATACAGAAAGTTCCTAGTGTCAAGACACTCTGTATTTCGCTTTCCACCGAAATCGAAACATTGCGTGCTGAGTGGTGAAACTCAACGCCGCACTTTGTCTTACCAGAGCGAGGAAGTGAAAATAATTTTAAGTATAAACACACCCCCGAGTGGGGAACGAACCCACAACTGGTCGCGTTTACAGTCAGACACTGTCCCACTGCGCCACTACCTGCCTAATAAGTAATTTCTCACACTGGATATTCAATTCATAATCAAATACTTCCTGTATCTATAATCTGTATGTATCAAATACATTATATTCGATCAACCAAAGCACCTATGTGTATAGCACGCTGAGGCTGAGAGGACTGCTCGTTTATTTTATATTGGAACAAAGCCCCGCCTTCGCGTTTGTCAAGGTAGTAGTTATTATACGGTCAATGCTATCAAAAAAAATTATTTTGTATCCTTATGGGATAGTTAATATTTTTTTGTAGTAGGGTAGGGTTGGCAGAGAGAACCTAGTGTCAATTCGGTCCTCTTCGCTCGCAGACGCTTAACACCACGCTTCGTCTTATCACAGCGAGGAAATTAATATACTTTATATATATTTTAAATGAAACTATTTTAATTGGATTAATCGTGTATGAAAATGGCGAAAATCAAAGATCTTTTTATACTTTATATATTATCCTTCGGCCGCGTATCGAATTCATTCATTCATTCATACCTCCGCGTTTTGAGCCAGACGCTATCTCACTTAGCCATGAACACCTTACGTTAGAATAAACTTTTGAGAGCTGAATGCAATATTAAAAGACTATTTATTATAATATTGTCAATTGAATAGAAAACAATGCTTTACTTTAAGTTCTAATAATTTCCACTAAAACTCTTGTGGTGGTAATAAAGTTCATAACGAATGGAATAATATTAAAATTTATAGTAAGTATTTATTTATAACGAAGTAAAGTTGAGCACAATGGCCTATAATCTGGTTTAATATGGCCGCCAGTTTTATAACTGAGATATTTTATTTATTTTTCTTTTTTTGGTATATAAAGCATCAGTTTATTTTTAAGTAGAGGCCGGTCGTGGCGCAGTGTGAAAGCGTCTGACTGTAAACGCGACCGGTCATGGGTTCAATTCCCACCTGGCGGAGTGATATATTTAAAATTATTTTCACTTCCTCGCTCTGATAAGACAAAGTGCGGCGTTGTGTTCCACCACTCAGCACGCTATGTCTCGGCTTCGGTGGAAAGCGAAGTGCGGAGTGTCTTGACACTAGGTACTTTCTGTCTACCCTGCTATGCGAGATGTTTTAGTATTTTTAATTTATGTTATATCGAAGATAAAGGAAAACGGATTTTTAAGAAGAATGTTCCATTACAAACCTAAGATGCATTATTATATAAAGAAAAGATGTAAAACAAAGCAGGATTATCTTGGTAAGATATTTGTTCAAACCAGTATAAGCTCAAACCTTTTTTTTAATATATATATCTCGCTAACTATGCAGAAATTACATTAAAACAGCGTTGAGTTTTAGCTCTCAATATATATATCTTCTAAGGCTAATATAATTTACAGAGAACAGAATAAATAGTCGGTAAATTCTCTATCAACAAAAATAGGATGTGTTCATATAAACGTATTTCCTACCTGTCTCCAGTTCTAACAGCGGGGTTCTCGCTCCAGTCCACCACTGCGCCCGCGCCGCGTATCACCGCGTTCCAAGCGCCTTCGCGGACGTCGGCTGACACCAGAAGAGCTGTACCTCCACACTCGCGCACCGTGCTAAGGAAACAATAATTATATGTTAAATATGCCTAGAATTATAATCTAAAAACACGTTAGCGATTCTTTCTTTACTAAATGTAAGTCACATCTACGTCAATAACTTCGATGTGAGGGAAGTTGATACTTGACCTTGACATGGCCCCTGGAAGTAAGCAGAGTTTTTAAAACAAGATTTTTCGATGACAAAAATTTAGGAGCCATGAAAATTTTGTTAATAGTCCGGGGTGTCTTATGAGAAAGAACGACAAGCATATCAACTATTCCATAATCAGACATTAATTCGATTTTTAATAGAAATGCTATAGAATTTGTATATCTCAGTTTAATTTTTAGACATTTTGTTATCTATTTTTCACTGATTTCAAACCCTATATACATATAACGTGTGGCGTGGTGGAACCAAACGCTGAGTATAGTCTAAGGAGAACTTTCAAATCATGGCGTGTTTATCCTACACGAGTAACATATTATTAACTTGCCAATTCTATACTATTATAATATTCGAAGGCCCTAGGTGCAGTGACCGTGAGGGCTCCAGGCCCGAGGTGTCGGTAGTTATGATGTGTGTAGTTAGATAGCGTCACGGGCGAGGGCACGCTCGGGGCACGGTTCGCTGACCGCTTGGTGTACACGCTATTTAATATTGATGGACTATTATAATTTAAACAATTATTTACCCAATAAAAAAAAAGAAAATGATGTAATAAACGTACAAAAATATTAACGTAAAGAGATTCGTATCGGCGCCTGTTGAAAACCGTCCATATAATCTAACCACTAAGTATGATCTTGTTGAGCTACATCGAAATTCCTAAACGCTTTTAACGACTTGTTTTTACTGTTAAGATAACACACACACACGTAATGTCTTGATTTCGGATAGAAAGAAGACAACGAAGTATCTTGACATTAGGTTATCCTGCTATACAGGATAATATAAAAAATAACCTTAAAAGAGATTTTTGTAAACTTTCATTATCCAAGGAGACTCTCAAGATTAAAATTTTTGTACGTTTATAAAATAATAATAATATTTATATCAATAATATTAAATATATTAATATTTTAGCTATATAGAAATAATCATCAATCAGGTTGTTTGTCATTTCAAAAATCAGTGTTTTCATTCATTGTTGTTTTTAACTTCAATCTCCCACATCCTAGTACAGGCAAATATAACCTAATGTTAGGACATTTCCTATATTAATAAATCAGTGTTGAAACATATTGTAGGTCGCTCCCACGTACTCCGATACATAATATGAGAATAGAACAATCTCTCCAAGCACACTAAAACCATGTCCTCCCTAGCGCTAAGGTCTGCCATGGAACACCTACGACCTATCTCTATTCTCAGGGCCCAAGTTCAGGTTTAGAACCTTGCTTACGAGTCTTGTGTACTAACAATTGCCCTTGTGTGTCTTATTTATTGGATAACTCTTGGTAGATAAATTTCTTAGTTATTGTTATTATACAAAATGAATTATATAAAGGATATTTTAATGAATTTATTATTTATACATAAAATTAGTATTTTTTTAAGGATTTTAATGTATGTTCACATTTTTTTCTTATACCAAGGTTGCAAGGTAGAACGATAGTGTATTCAAATAGTGGCGGAGTTCAACGCTGCGCTTTATCCTACCATAGCTGTAATGTAACAAAACTAGCCGCAATTTCATTGTAATATATATAAAATAAAAAAAAATCTACTTGTTTACTATTAATACACACATTTCTGAGAGAAAAAAGGATTACACATTACCACATATTGTCAGCATTTCTCCTTTCCTTCTGTTTTATGCTACTTTCATATTACATAATGTCATATATACGTTTATAAAATGTATAGAAATAAGATAACTTTTAGATATTCTTAAAACAAAGCCATACCTTCCTACACTTTTGCTTTTACACGGCATATCAATATGATTTCCCAATCTTGAGCCATAAAAACACTATAAATATACTAACTGTATACAATTTGAGAGTGAATTAGCGGTTATTTACGAATCCAGCGTTTGTTGGAGCAAATGGAACCAAGTCGAAGAGTAAAATTTCCCACGACCACTTCACTCCGCGCTTGTACACGCGAAGGCAACAGAGCGAACGAACGTCGGAAATTACTATAACAAGTTCTGTAGTTGCGTGTGAAGCCCAAATTCAATTACCTCAAAAAGATTATAGTTTAAATGATATTGGCATCTTAGTATTTACTATTTTTAAAGTGTTATTCCACACTTAGGATTAGAAAACGTATAAGAAATTTGTAAAAATCTCTCTACAGAGATGTTAATAACATAAATAAATTGTAACAAGACGTATAAGAATTTCGACGCAGCTGGTATTAGAACGCATGGTGTAGCGATCAGAGCGCTTGGATAGTATCCAAAAGGCGTGGGTTCGAATCCCGTTCAAAATTTTTATACGTTTTTTCAAAAATGTGATATTGGCATCGTTAGGTAATGTCTCCTAAAAAAAGTCACTACTAAAAAAATGAAATGCGCAATAAACCTTTTATTATTCTCAGGTAAACAGGTAGGTGAGTCAACCTGTGATCACGGTCTACTATAAAGTATCCATCGAATTGTATTTTCGAATACCAAAATATATACGATTAATCCGTTTAAAATAGTTTCATTTAAAATGTGGAAAAATCGCGAAAATCAGAGATCTTATTCGTAAATTCGTAAAGTTATTAATTTGTTAGAGTGGCTGAGCGCCGACTGGCATATTAAGTGAACTAGACCTAACACCACATGTATGCACTCGTCATCCAATGTGTCACGATAGGTGGGAACAGGGAATTTTTGAAAATACTCTATCCGAGATATGAGTAAATTGTAGTATCAGAATTACCTTCCGAGCTGGTGGTGTCCATAGGTCTTTACAATACTGACGTTTTAAGTAAATTGACTATAGTACTGGATTCCAAAGTGCTTGTAATAGCATATTATGAATAAATAATATTTTAATTTTAATATAAAATTTATTAAGCAATGAGTTTCAACACAGATTGTTACCAGATGGAGTATTTATTTATTTCTATTTAACTTCTTGCATTTTTAAGGAATTTAAATTCTCCCATTAAATGATAGATTTTGGAAACCATAACCCATGCTTGCTTGCTTTAAATAATACTCTTATTTTGATATAAAATAACCAAATGTTCCACGAGCTTAGATTACATTATAACATCGCGATAGAGTCCCACTTTGCGTACCAGTACTTCCTAACTTGGAAGACACTCGACAGTGTAGAGCGGCTCTATCTTACCTAATAAGTCCATTCAAGATTCATGTCTTTATCCAGATTGTATCCGATTATGTAGATCTTCTATAGAGGTACTAGTTAAAATATTATTTATAATTTATTTGAGAAACAGTCAGACTGACGCGATTTGATTCCCATATGGAATAATTCTATTTAAATTATTTTAATTTTGCTCTTATTATGAGAAAGATTTAAAGTGTAAAATTTATACTGTAATTATGTTTTATTTTAATATGTAATAAATTATTAAACAAGTGTTGTCAATGATATGACAGTCTCAGCAGCCAGTGAAAAGCTGCAGCAAGAAATGTTTCTAAAGAAACAATGTATTTTATTATTCCCAATGTTTCTAAGGAAAAAAATCATTATTCCTGTTTTCATTCGTGTGGTCTTAGCCTCAATTTAATGTACAATAATCTCTCTATTGTGAGGCCACCATGGCGCAGTGCCACTGTATCTGACTGTACACACGACTTGTTGTGGTTACGATTCTGACATAGGAAAATGATAATATTTACATTTTATTTTCATGTCTCCCGCACTGTTAAGACAAATCGCGGCGTTGAGCTCACCACTTAAGAGGCAACGTTTTGATTTCAGGATGAAAACAGGCAACGGAGTGTCTGGACACTAGGTTGACCTGAGTACCGTGCTTTGCAGGACAATACGTGGAATAGTTTTTTTTTAAATAATTAATAAATTTGGTGAATCTAAAAACAAATCTAATAAGAAAGTCTAGAAAAAGTAGCAAACATTACATTATTGGAACTAAATAAAATTAAATTCTAAGGAAATACATCAAAGCTCGTATCACAGCTTGATGGTATGTGCAGATACGACGGTACCACATAAGGCCTGAAGCGGACAACCGGCGTTTAAGTCGTTAGCCACCCTGCAGTCTGTTCTGACCCTTACTTCAACGGACAAAGTATTATAATGGAATAATTTCTAGAATAGAAATACATTCTCAATAGAAGTTAAGGGAAGTGGGAAGCTTTAAAGGAACATATGTATTTTAAGTTTTTGTTTGAGTTGAAAATGGAAGATTACAATTTGTAAAACTCTGTATGAAGTTCCCTAGTTAATAATCATAATTAGGAAATATAGTTCAAGAAAAAAGTTTTAATTTTGTACATAATTCTTTTTTAATTTTGTTTTTTTTTTAGCTTCACGCTCTTATCCCGCATAGCAGGGTAGCCAGGAAATACCTAGTGTCAACACACTCCATACTAAACTTTCCGCTGAATTCAAGACACTGTGTGTTAGTGGCGGATATTAATACCGCACTTTGTCTTACCAGAGCGAGAAAGTGAAAATAATTTAAATATAATCACTGCCCCGAGTGGAAATCGAACCCATAACCAATCGCTATTGCAGTCAGACCCTGTCACATTGCGCCACTACCGGCCTCAATTATTATTTTATATTATATATTTCCCATTACTTAGATGTTTATCTAGATTTACTTTTTAATAAATTAAATAATATTTGCAAGTACTAATCGCTTGGGTAATTCGTAAGCAAGAAAAAATAAACAGAAAGGTTGTTTACGCTTTTCACAAAATCTACCCTTAATACTCTCTTAGATTATTTACGCTTCAAACTTCAGGTCTCTACATAAAAGTACATAAATTTTGAAATTCCATAAAAAATATTATTAAACCTTTGCTTCTTAGAATTTGCTCAAACACTCCAATCTTTATATTATCTTTAATAAAATCATATAAAATTATAGAAAAAAAAATCCTTAAATAACTCCTTCAATATCCACCAAATCAGAAATTCAGGTCGGTCGCGCGGTATATCAAAGGAGCACATTTTAAATGTCACATTTTCCGCATCTCTCATGTCAAAAAGGAAGGAAAATAAACTTTTTTTTCATACAAAACTGGTTGCCGATCGGTCAGGGATACGGTAAACGACTCTAAACGTTAATTGCGATTAACCTCGTGTTATATACCGATTAAATTTTATTATAGCACTTTGCAATATGTAATCAACTTTTAATGTCAATTAAATTAGTTAAAGGCAACTGCACGTTTTTTTTTAGCTTCCCGGTTTATTAGTCCATAGTAGGGTAGTCAGAGACAACCTAGTGTCAAGACACTACGTTGATTCCAATCCGGCGGAAATCGTGACACTGCCCCAAGTGGTGAGCTCAGTGTCATACTTTGTCTTAAGTGCCATTTCGCTACTCAAAATAGAAATTCTAGTAAAATATTGACTTCTTTTCATTTTATTTTAATATACTACATACATAATAAATATCTCGAAATATGTAATATTAAGGTATACCATTCTCTCTTTTTGCAATCCGCGTCTACTGATTGAAAAAACAACTATATTTTTTTAATTAATATTTTACCAGCATTTACCAGCAGTGCAACATCGTCTAACGGTGAACGATATTGGTTGTGGGTTCGATCCCCACTCGGGGGAGTGATTATATTTAAATTATTTTCACTTTCTCGCTCTGGTGAAAGACAAAGTGCGGCGTTGAGTTGCACCACTCAAAACGCATTGTCTCGAATTCGTTGGAAAGCGAAGAACGGAGTGTCTTAACACTAGGTACTTTCTGTCTACCCTGATATACGGGATAAAAGCGTGAAGCTTAAAAGAAAAACAAAAAAAAATGTAGCATACAACCTCCAACTAGACTTTCTCAGCAAAGCTAAAATCTCGAGCTGGTAACTTCTACTGGAACTGACAAGACTGACACTTATATGTTGATTTTTTGAAAGCTCTTGTAATAACCTATATTTTAACATTAATTTTAATACTTAGCAACTTTATTATAAGGTAACTTTAAAAATGCATATTATCTTTTAATATTCCTACTACAGTGCCTTTAGGCCATATCTAACTAATAAAGAAAAAAATATTAACGACTGGTGGCTTATATCAGTATGGAGGAATGTTTTCGTTTGAAATATAAATGTTAATGTTAAAACTATCGACGATTATTTAATTATAAATACGATAGTTGTGAGTTCGATCTCCGCTCGAGGGAGTGATTTAAATTTTTGTTTCTAGCAAGATAAAACGCGAAGTTAAGTTCCGCAATACAATATGCGCTTCTTATATTCGGACGAAGCGAAGCGAAGCGTCTTGCCACTTAGTACTGTTTCAGTTTCTCCTTAGTACTCTACTACACAAAACTATTTTTTTTAGCTTCACGCTTTTATACCGCATAGCAGGATAAACAGAAAGTACCTAGTGTCATAACACTCCACAAACAATTTTTTTTGTCTATAATCCTACAATATAGAATTCACGTTATCCAATTCACGTTATTATCACCTTAGGGCCATCCATATATCGAAAAAGCATTGCTTGAAAATGTTCTGACAAAAGGGTCCATCTGTGACAAGCTGTGATAAGAACGAGGGAAGGGTCAAAAGTCAAGAAATTCATGACGTAATTTATAGATGACCCTTAATAAGTATACGAGTACAATTTAAAAAGAAACATTGGAGACGATTTGCTCTACCGAAAATAAGGCAAGCCTATATAAAAATATCTAAATCGAAAATCGCTCTAATTTAAGTTTTATTATAAGGGAAAGTGTAGTTCCAAGTCCTTAATTCAACAACCGCAAAAGGAAACCACGAGCTTTCACTCTCAATTTGGTAAAACGTACTTAAAATTCATACTCTATTGTAAAAAATATCACAACAGTGAGGAAATCAAAAGTGATTTCACAATGACATTCAAGATTGAGGGTTCATTGACTTTTACACATTTAGTTAATTGATATTTTCTTTATTTGTATACTACAAGTAATATTTTAATTATATAAAACAATAGAGGCCGGTCGTGGCGCAATGGGACAGCGTCTGACTGTAAACGCGAGCGGTTGTGGGTTCGATCCCCACTCGGATGAGTGATTATATTTAAATTACTTTCACTTTCTCATTTTGGTAAAAGACAAAGTGTGAAGTTGAGTTCCACCACTCAACACGCAATGTCTCGCATTGAGTGGAAAACGTAGTACGGAGTGTCTTGACACTAGGTACTTTCTGTCTACCCTGCTATGCGGGATAAAAGCGTGAAGCTAAAAACAATAAATAAACAAAAACAATAATACAATAATAACAAATATCTGAGACACAAATCTTTTTATCTCTAAACAGTGATCTTTCCCAGACTACCTTAAAGTTAGCAGATTTATAAATTCATAAATTCAGCGTAGGCGCGACTTCGTCCACTGGGAATAACCCTGGATCTTTATTTTATAATTATAAAATATAAGTACCCCAACTAAGTAAGCTATTTGCCAGTCTTTTACTGGTTGAAATCGATCCAGCCGAAGAAAATTTTATAAATATTATTTTGGTATACGTACGTACGGTACGTAACATGTATTTAGCAAAAAGAGGTGTTTTTACATTGTTCCAATTTTATTTATATATTAGATATATTGTATTACATCTGAAAACATAAACAAAATACACACACACATTAACAAATTATTGAAAATAGTATATTAGTGTATAAATACTATACAGATGTTAATATGTGGAATTGAATGTCATTGAAACTCAATCTAAAAGCTAATTATTATGGACTCATTGTAAAACTATATTTGAAGAGAGAATCTGTTGAATTACTGCTTGTATCAGCCTATTTTAATAAAAAAAACAAACAAACGTATAAGAAATTCGGCACAGCTGATAGAAACAGAGCGCTTGGACGGTATCCAAGAGGCGCGGGTTCGAATCTCACTGCATTCAAATTTTTATACGTTTTTTCAAAAAATGTTTTCTAATCCTAAGTGTGGAATAACAGTTTAAAAATAGTAAATATTAAAAAAATATTTTTTCTTATTATCTACTATTAAAAAAGTCAATATTGTTAAGTATTATATATATCATATAAAACTGAACGTAGCACAATATATTTCAATTTTCTATACAAATTCCCACGCCAGATTTTTTTTTACTTAACATGTCGAAGCGTGAAAATCACAGCTCTCTTATACATTGTGTGAGTGAATGAAGACAATGTAGCTTACAATAATTAGTTGCAAATTGATCAATCAAAGTCGATTTACTTCCGCTTTCACGTTAAGGCGGAAGTAAGTCGACTTTGACCCATGAGGCTCGTTAGGGAAAAACCTGTAACCTGCTTAAATTCAAAGACAGCTCCGATGCACATAAGGTTAGCTAAAGTTTTTGAATTAATTTTAAAAATAAAATGATTATCATTTTAAATTGGTTTGAAAAATACTTGCAATTTAATTTCATTTCTTAATACTTGAGAAACAAACTGTGGTGTTGGGTTTTGTTAATCATCACGCAGTATCTCAATTTCCGTAAAGCAGTCAACGGAGTGTCTTGACACTAGACTGTCTCTGACTACCCTGCTATGCGGGAAGCGTGGAGCTGATCCGGTGATGTTTAAATAATGCTTAGATAGGTTTTGTCCAAAATATAGACAACAGCTTTAACCTCATTATCATTTTCCAAAAAGTAACAGGTATATCTACTATCAGCCAATTAATTCTATAAAATTTACGAAAGTATCGTTTAGTACTATATTTATGTTTCAAATTATTATTTTGGGGCTGTTGTGGCGCAGTGGGACAGCTTCTGACTGTAATTCGATTGGTTGTGGGTTTGATCCCCACTCGGGGGAGTAATTATAATTAAAATTATTTTCACTCCCTCGCTCTAGTAAGACAGAGTGCGGCGTTGAGGTCTACCACTCAACAACAATGTATTATATTCGGTGGAAAGCGAAGTACGGAGTATCTTAACACTAGATACTTTCTATCTACCCTGCTATGTGGGATAAAAGCGTGAAGCCAAAAACGTTATTTCCCATTATTGAGCCGATTCCATGGCTTGTTAGCTGGTGGCCCAGTTTAACTAACAATAAATCTAAACAATATATTATTATAATAAATCACGTCACGGCATGTGTATGGGAAATAGAAAAATGTTTAAACAACTTACATTCTAACATAGTACAATGGCTTTAGGGCTTGATATACTTTTGCGATACTTTGTGTATACACGATTTACTCTACGAAAACAACTAGTTCTTCGTCATCCCACTTTACTATCTATCATTTTTTTTAACTTCATACTTTTTATCCCGCATAGCAGGGTAGACAGAAAGTACCTAGTGTCAAGACACTCCATACTTCACTTTCCACTGAATTCGAGACATTGCGTGTTGAATGGTGGAATTCAACGTCGGACTTTGTCTATGCATTTTCAGCCCAACATATTCAAAAGAGCTGAAAATGTATTTAAAAGTTATATATTAAGTCTTGTATAGCGGAACTTAACTCTGCGTGTTATCATAAAATAACAACAAAGCGGTAGAGTAACACTACTCTGACAGGGATTTGAATCCAGTTTAAGTAATGATTTTTTGGAGTATTTAAAAGCATGACTACAAATTGTAGTAAAACAAGTCTTGCAAAATATAAAGAAGAACACGAGTCGGTCTACCTCTTGGTCTTAATTTACCTTTACGCAATATCCCTTGCAAGGTGTCAGAGGTATCCTTACCTCTTTTGTAGAGACCACAGGGTCCTCCCTGTGGTCTCTACAAGCTTTACCGTCTAGTATCATTGCTAATTTATTGATTATACTGATTGTATTTATGGTGTGTTGATTTAAGCTCCTTCGAAAGAGCTTACTATTGGGTTTCTTTGAGCTTCACACGAATTCAAGTCATTGCGTATTGAGTGGTAGAGCTCAACGCCGCATTTTGTCTTGTCAGAATGAGGAAGTGAAAATAATTTAAATATAATCACACCTTCGAGTGAGGATCGATCCCAAAACCGATCGTGCTTACAATCAGATACTGTCCAGCTCCATCCAGATTGCAGCACGACTGGCCCAAATATTATTATTTATTATTATTCTTAATTCATATATAAAAGTTGTTATAACGGCATTGCATCACTTATGCATTATGTACAGATGAAATTTTTTGAATGGGAAGTCTAAATTTAGAATATTCTCAGCATTTTTTTTCCTAGATCTAGTTACCGAGATACAGTCAAACATAGCAATAAATTCATCGAAATCTCCGATGTCTTACACTGTGCAGCTCAATCTAAACTTTCCGTTGAAAGATTAACCTACATTCGTCTATTTAGATGTTTCCCACCAGATTAAATATATAAAAGAATCGATGAAAGCGGGATACGCCCCCGACCCGCACAATGGGAGTGGCGCAACTTGTAACAATTACTGACAATTTACAATTTGCTACTATCGTGTTATCTTTGCGGCTTTTAAAAACGAAGTTAAATTACGCGACCCCAATTCTAGTTGGAATTCAATTGAATAGAGACGTAACGTACGAGTGTGTTTCGTAATATTTCACGTACTTTGAAGATTGGAGTTACATCTATAATGTGTTATGAAGAGCCAACTTAGTACGCAATGGTGGAAATTTCAATTTCTTTAAGGATTTGTTAGCTCTGAGCATTATATTTCTGCTTTGGACAATCGGACGATACATTTGCTTATACAATCTTGTGCTTACTGATGCATAGATATTGTTGGTATAATATTATTATTTTGGACCTTTTAATATTCCTTCAAGATAGGTAATAGCGTTGAAAATTATTGCTTACTTTTCCGGTCTGAAAAACTTGGCACTGCTCAATACAAACGATGATTAGAGACTCTTCATAGTAGGTTTTCTTTGCCTTTCCTTTATATATATATATATATATATATATATATATATATATATATATAGAAGTGCAGAATGTAATTGAAATGAGCTTACTTTTAGAACTTTTTAAAATATATACCATAGCAAAAATAAAAAAAGTTTTTTTTTAAATTGCTAACAACATAAATAAGTTGTAACAAAAGTATGAGAATTTCGACGCAACCGCTTATAGAACGTATGGCTTAACACTCAGAGCGTTTGGTCTGGCGCGTATTCGAATCCCGCTGCGTTCAACTTTTAAGGGTTTTCTTAAATGTTTTCTAATCCTAAGTGTAAAATAATACTTTAAAAATATTAAAATATACAATAATATTAGAAAAAAACAATAAATAACTCGTTATTTTTTGATTAAAATGTTAAAACGGAAATTGACCTTATCAACGGACGCATCAATGAAGTCATACATACGTCGTTATCACGTAACAGTGTATAATTGCTTTTTCGTTACGATTCTCATAAGAACGTTAAATTGTGAACTTTGATGTTTAGATATTACATATTTTATAATAGGCTCCATTCAAAAGAAATGTTTATTATATAATGATTTTTTTTGTGTCAAACGTGTTTAGTGTTAATTAGTTTGTTATAAAACAATGATATTATCCACATGTATGTTAAAATAGCACATTTATGACGATATCGTAGTGCATTAAATGAAAAAGAGGAAAAAATATTTTGAAAATAAGTATTTCTGTTTCCTTCTTCTAATTTGACCAAAATACAAAATGCGGCGTTGTGTTCCGCTAGTCTACACGTAACTTCCCTATAATATATTCAGTATAGTTTTTGTGATGTACAGGTGATAGATAATATTTTATACTAGCAATGAAATTCTACAGGAACGGAAAAAGGTGAATTAATATTATAAATGTATACTATAGGAATTGGTTTCCTCTAATTGAAGCGCATGGTTATTTGAAATCTTATAAGAAAAATTATTTATATATTACTTTTTGAGAGTCCTTTGATTTGTTTGACAATAATATAACAAGCCATTACCTAATACAAACAGCATAATAAGTGAGAGGAATAAAATATCTACCTATACAAGGTGACTCGTTGCGCACGCGCAGCTGCCTCGGCCTGCTCCATCAGTAAGGTGAGAGCGCGTGCCTGTTCACCCAGTGTAAGCAGCTCCAGCTCCTCACGGCCTACAGCGTATTGGAGTTCAGCTTGCTCTATCCGAGTGTCTATGTTTCTAGTAAAAATATTGTTACTATATTTTTAAAAATTAAATAAATCATTTACTGCACAAGGTATACGTGTGTATAATAAAATTCCACAAACAATGTCAGATTCTATTAATGAATATTATACTGATGTTAATGTAAGGAATTAAATGCAGTTGATACTCAATTAGGAAGATAAATATTGTTATGAAGTCATTGTAAAGCTGGCTCACCGGCTCTTGTCAGCAGAACTGCCTTCCGAGCCGGTGGTAGCTTCCCATAGGACTGACAATATTGCCACTTCTGTTGATTGATGATTCAAAAGAGCTTGTAAGCAGTCTCTTTGAACATTTTGATATATATATATATATATATATATATATATATATATATATATATATATATATATATTAATTTGTATATATATACTCACTCGGTAACATGTGTTTTCTCTAGCCTTCGTTTCAACTCTATAATATTGGCCCGCCTCGTCTCCAACTCAGAGCGCACAGAGGCTGCTCTCTCCTCCAATGCTTTTCGCTCGTCTTGGGACAACGGTGTCGTGTCCTCGCGGGGGGTGGAACAGGGTGATGTCACTTGGGCGGCAAGACGTGCCGCACTTAGAGACGCACTCAGCTGCTTTTTTAAGCTAAGGAATATATATATATATATATATATATATATATATATATATATATATATATATATATATATATATATATATATATTTATATATATATATATAGTTATGAGTCATAAAATTAATTCCGTTACATGAAGCAAAATATATACTTATAGTTTTAACGATATATTATTCTAGGTTTCTAGAAGGATACAAAGTTTATATAACAGTTTACACTAAAGGCCGGTCGTGGTGCAGTGGGACAGCAAATGGCTGTAAACGCGATCGGTTATGGGTTTGGTTTCCACGGGGGTATGTTTATATTCTTTTTTTCATTTCCTCGGTTCATAAGACAAAGTGCGGCGTTAAGTTCAGCCGCTCAACAAGCAATGTCTCGAATTCGGCGGAAAATGGAGTACGGAGGGTCTTGACACTTTGCTTTTGCTTGGAATTTAAGTTATAATAAAAACACTTCTTTAAAATTACTTAAAAATTATACAAAGATTTTGAACGAACATTTTAGTGCGCAGGAAT
Source organism: Dryadula phaetusa (assembly GCA_032432895.1). Taxonomy (NCBI): domain Eukaryota; kingdom Metazoa; phylum Arthropoda; class Insecta; order Lepidoptera; family Nymphalidae; genus Dryadula; species Dryadula phaetusa. The sequence goes on from JAOYRS010000028.1 coordinate 3,172,436, forward strand.
CGAATCCACAGCACCCTTTTATATTTCATAGCAATTGCACCACAATGGCATTACGTAGCACGCATGCTAATTATAGCAAAGGTAATAAGTTATAATTTACATAGAGAAGAACCATGAGGTCATGACCCCCATTAGTCAATGTTTTATACGCAGTTTATTCGGTCTGCACTAAAACGAGTTTCGCCGTTAAATACCACGTTAATTTCGCAAATTATGCCAATTAGGTTATTTTAAAACGATGCGTGGGTTATATTTATTAATATCAGAACTTTGTGTTAAGAAATAATTGAAATATACATTAAAACTTACATAATAAGACGTTATATTAAATAGTAGTTTGTGGGTTCGATTCCTATTTAGGGGAAAGATTATTAAAAATTTTATTATAATAAAAAAAATATTTTTTTTATTATTAATATTTATATATTATAGCCAACAATGGAATATAAAGAAATTCCTGGTTGGATTCTTAGACTTGGGAACTGGACTTCTTAATACTGGAAACACATACCAATCTACATAAAAAATTTATGTATATATAATATATAAATTTGATGTTTATAGGTTGCATAGCTATATGTCTGTGCCTACATCGTACCTAGCTTTAATCTATATAAATAACTGAGAGAGAATGTCCTGTTTCTAATTTTATAATAACCACTTGTTACTAAATACCTACATTTGTATATATTATACTTATAAAAAAAATATTTTTTTTACAATCTATATGTTTTCTTATTCTGGTCTAATTGATTTAAACGCGACATTAACTGGCACAAAACTGATGTAATAAAGAGTAATCTTGGTTATATCGCGGTGCAGTGGGACAGCGTCTGACTGTAACGCGATCGGTTGTGGGTTCGATCCCCACTCGGGGGAGTGATTATATTTAAAATTATTTTCACTTCTTCGCTCTGGTAAGACAAAGTGCGGCGTTGAGCTCCACCACTCAACATGCAATGTCTCGAATTCGGTGGAAAGCGAAGTACGGAGTGTCTTGACACTAGTTACTTTTTGTATCCCTGCTACGCGGGATAAGAAGCTAAAAAAAAAAGAAAAAGAAAACAAATTTCCAAGTCGCGGACACATTGCGTTTATAATATAATTTATTATATTATTATTCCTTTAAAAAACTTTAAAGTAAATAATTACAATACATACTTTTGTATCAAAGTGTCTTTATCAAACAAGGCGGCTCGTAGAGTGTCCAGTTCCCTGTTGGAGTCGCGCGCGCCGCTGCGGCGCCGGGTGCCCGCCAGCGATACCTCAATACTCGCCATCTGGACAAACACTTCTTAGTACATATATGTTTATGAGGATATTGAAACACATTTTGTTGCAAGTTTTCAATAGCTGTTAATATGGAAATTAAAAAGAGAAACATTTGAAATAATATGCACTTTATAATTCACAAAGTGTTTCAAAATGTTATTCCAGATTTATGATTGGAAAATATTTTTAAGAACCGTACGGAAATATAAACGCATCGGAATTCAAACCTGCACCTCTGGGATCCTTCAAATTTTTTTAGCTTCACGCTTTTTATCCCACATAGCAGGGTAGACAGAAAGTACTTAATGTTGCGTGTTGAGTGGTGGAACTCAACGCCGCACTTTGTCTTTACCAGAGCGAGGAAGTGAAAATAATTTAAATATAATAACTTCCCCGAGTGGGGATCGAAACCACAACCGATCGCATTTACAGTCAGACGCTGCCCACTGCGCCACAACCGGCCATTTATACGTTTTTTTCAAAATTTAAATTCACTTTATTAAATATTTGAATATGTCTTAAAGATTTTTTTTTGATAAAAAGTTATGAAAAGTAGTGTAATCTTTCTCTAGAAATTAAGATAATGCAAAAAAGAATGAAATAATTTGATTTGTTTTACCTTTAAGCGTCTTTAAGCGTTTGACGAGATGAATAAAAATATATTTTCTTAGATAATATTATAGAGAAAGAATGTTTGATAAATATAATCACATTCACATTCGCATTTGCAAATTGTCAATGTTGCGTAAAATATGCGTTACCATAGCAACAAGTACAAACATTATAAAATATAAAAAAAAACTACTTTTTTTCGTTACAAAATTAACATTCATGTCAAATTGCTCACTCACAGTCTATGTTAGTTAAGTGTTATATATATAATATAATATATATAAATATATATTATATAGTTATTATATATTTATATAGTTATTTATGTAAGTATGTATGTAATAACTAGTTACATATTAATACATCTAAAAATTAACCACCAACCAAAATCATCGTGAAGGCTGCTTCTTTTTATTATAAGAGTTTACTCTGAGGAGTATTTATTCTGAGGGGGATTTCCAGCGATAACACCAAATGTATTCTAGGTCTTTTTAAGATGATAAATAAATTATAAATAAATAAATATTAAGTAGATATCTAATTATGTACTAACTACAAAACTTTTTAAGGCCGGTCGTTTTGCAGTGGGACTGTAACGCGATCGGTCGTGGGTTCGATTCCGATTCGGGGGAGTGATTATATTTAAACTATTATCACTTTCTCGCTCTGGTAAGACAGTGTCCGGCGTTAAGTTCCACCACTCAAATTGCAATGTCTCAAATTCGGTGGAAAGTGAAGTACGGAGTGTCTTGACACTAGGTATTTTCTGTCTAACCAGCTATGCGGGATAAAAAGTGTGAAGATAAAGGAAAAAAATCTTTACGTATTATTATAAATTAGATGTTTTTTAGTAAACTATATGAAAGAGGAGGTAATTTGCGTTACATTTATCTAAATCTTTTATTATATTTTTATACAGTATAAATAATATTATATTTATATAAACTATTATTGTGCCACATTATATACTCATGTGTTCGCGTTATTATCGTAAAAGGGGGGTACATTACAGAATTTGCTTCACATATTAATATATAAATATACGGAGTTTTATTCCAATAATTGCCGTAGTTACCAATATATCTATAATTTCTTAAAGCCATATTCATATTGAAAAGCAATTTGAAAATTCCAAATAATTTTTGCCATATATCTTATATACAGGTAATTGCACTAGAGAGCAAGTATGCAAACGTACCTTATGTTTAAGGCGTGGTTCGGTAAACGAATCTATATATCGCGTAAACATTGATATATAACACATATCGATCATATTTTTTTCTGAAATTATCCAATTTATTGGTTTATATACACACATATATATATGTATATATATATAGAGACAGAGAGAGAGAGAGATTGTTTGAAGCAATAAGACTGCCTTTGCATACACATTTTATATTTATATAATCTTTTTTTATTTTGTTTGCTATAAAGTATATTAGAGTTGATTTTATATTATCTATGCGAGGGCGAAATGGGACAGGACTGACATGATATGATAAGTGTGAATTAAAAAGAAATATTTCATTACATTACATACAGACAGACTCACTATGAAAACTCTAAAAACTTCCAGAACAAGTATTAGAACCCCTATTCATAATAAAAATATAAAATAAAAAAAACTAATCTAAGTATACCACAACAATATTATTATACAGTAAGTACAGTAATTTCACCGCATTAGTCGCGTCTCGCATCTCGCGCCACGCGTTACTAGAGCGCTTGACGTGACAGATTGCATGCGCGCGCGCAGGACTACTGGCAAATTGACGTATAAATCATGACAATCAACTACCATCTTCCTAATGATACCTGCTTCACCGATAAGTCTTTTTATGTTTATGATATTTATATGAAACATTTTATTATAGTTTTTTTAGCTTTTTTTGCATATAAGGGTAGTATAAAGATAATGTCAAAATGCTCCATTCTCTACTTTTCGCCCTACATCAAGACATTCCTTGTTATTCGCGTAAATCAACGCCGTACTTCATATTACCAGGGCACAAAATGAAATTGAACAAATTTTAATTTATTTTCTACTTAAATTTTACTTCTTACATTGTACGACGGTAAGGGTTTAGTTGTTAAAACAAAAATTCTTAAAAAAATACAGAGACAAGAGAACTTAGTGTCTTGGCATAAATTTAATCATTAATATATCCAAGAATAGAAGTCAAAGCTCGCGCCATATTTTTAATGACGCTTAAAATTAAAATTTTATTAAGAAACGGTCTTCAATAAATCATACCAGTTGTTTCATTAATAAGCCGCTATAAAATTGTCATTCCGCATTCTGTTGAAAATTAGAAATAGATTAGTTTTTAATAAATTTATTGCTTTATTCAGTTATAATTATATCCATATATAACCAAAAATGTCCATATTACGGTGAATTTTATAACTGTTTGAGATGACATGTTACTAAACTTCATTGTTATGTATGAGAAAAATTGAAAAATAGCCAGGTTTAAAATTATATTTTTCTTATAAAACCAATTTATTTTTTTTGTAATAAATAGCGTAACCCAACACCGCATTTTCTTACGAAAACAGATGTAATGAATACTTTTCAATGTATTGTTCTGTTCAAAATATTAACCAAGAGGAATGTCCCACACCTCCAATACATATATACATATACATCAAGACATTCATCGATATATATATATATATATATATATATATATATATATATATATATATATATATATATATATGTATGATGTATACATGAGGAGTTATATAACGATGAGTTATAATTAGGCGTCGCACGTGATATTTATTTCTTTTCACGCGCCATTTCTTCGTACAATTAATTAGATAGTAATTTTTAGACACCCTCATATAAATGACGGCCTCGGGCAAGGCAAGAACATGTCCTAATTGATACTCTGTGAATGTAATAAATAATAAAGTATAGAAGGCGGCATTTGCTTTCGTTATGCAATATATGCATTTACCTTGCAGTGATCATACGTGAGTGATGGCGGGCAATACGTTTGAAATTTAAAAACATCGCGTGTTTTTTTTTATATTTTATTAAAAAGTAAGTAAGGTATTTTATAGAAAATTAAAAAAAATAACCTATAAAAACTTTTTAAATAGCATTCTTTTAAGCCAAATGATTGTTCGGTAGAAACAATTTATGGGTAACAGAAATATGCTAAAATCTATTTAAAGAAATGCTAATAGCTTAAACAAATTGAAATACGCCATACTTATAGCGTATAAGAATTTCAAGGAAGAATTTCCTTTCCTATAACTGTGTATATACATATATAACGCAGAAATAAAAAAATGAATTAAAAAAGAAAACAATAAAAAAATTAAAAAAAAACCAAACTTTTTTAAACATAAAAACAATTGTTATTATATTTTATATAATGTCTATCTAATTATGTATCTATATAGCGTGAAGCTAAAAAATATGACTGTAGTACTTGTAGCTTCAACTTACTAATAAAATACATACAAATTTTAGGAATCTATTTTTCCATATATATATATATATATATATCTCTTTGTAAAGCCACCTGCCCAACATAAATACTTGGCTCGGCACGAGATAAAATCACGTCATAAACAAGATATTTATATAAAATGTAAATATAAATGCTTCTATTTGCAATAATACTTAATTAGGATATTATATGGCAGGTAGGTAAAGGAAGTCATTACGGCTTCCTGTGCGTTCTGGTCGACCGCGCTTAGCCTTGGGGGTTAGCAGCCACGACTTACCAGCGACGCATATTTAGAAGTACAATATCGTGTCTTGGCTTTCATTTCTAATTATTTTATGACATCTATATTTGTATTGGTAACCATCGTGGCGCAGTGGTGCAGCGTCTGACTGAGGAAGCCCGATAGGTTGTGGGTTGGATTCCCATTATTATTTTCATTTTTTCAATTTGCACGCAATGTCTCTAAAGCACTCGAGCGTCTGAGAGATAGAACCGCCAAGGCACAAGATCCCACATCTTCGATTCCCCACAGAGGGAATTATTATATTTTAAAATTATTTTCACTCCCTCGCTTTGGTAAGACAAAGTGTGGCGTTGACTTCCACCATTCAAAACGCAACGTCTCAAATTCGGTGGAAAGCAAAATACGGAGTGCCGGACCCATAGTATTACAAAAAAAAACCATCCAATAGCGAGCTGGAGTCGCGCATGAGGGGTTCCGTACCATTATTTATAAAAGCAGTAAAAAATATCATGTCTATTGTATGGGAGTCTTAAATATTTATTCTATTTTAACTGAATTATTATTTTTAAAAAAATATATAGATATAACTAAATATTCTGTGATTATTTCAAGCATCTACTTGCTGCTGTTAGTAAGATGTCGCGATGTTTTTATTCGTTTACCCCTTTAAGTGTTTATTTTATTGTATTTTTTAGTATTTGTTATTATTATAATAACAAATACTAAAAACAGAACAGGAACAGAAATACATCATCTGCGAAAATTTCAATTATCTATTCATGAGGTACTGCCTGGTGACCGACGGACAAAAGGACAGTCTTAGCAATAGGGTCCCGTTATACTCTTTGAATACTAAAATCCTAAATATATAGATATTTGAAATATTCGAAATTCTTATATATTTTTCAAAAAGCGCTACATGTGTTAAGACATCAAAATCAAAATATTCTCATTAAATAGGCACTATCAGATTACAATCACTTACGAATAGTCAATTAACATGACCATGTAAGAATGTCAGTATTGTCAATCCAACCGGAAATTACCAACAGCTTTGAAAACGGTTCAGAAGAGCTGTCAGTTGCCAGTTTAAAAAAATAACTTAAAAACTATTTAATTTGTAATTTTATTTAAAAGTATTTGTAAATATTTATCATTTAAAATAGCGAAGAACAAATTCTTCGTATGATCTTATGTGCTTGGTATACGATGATTCAACATGAGGCCGGTCGTGGCGCAGTGTGACAGTGTCTGAATGTAAACGCGATCGGTGCTGGGTTCGATCCCCACTCGGGGGAGTGATTATATTTAAATTATTTTCACTTCCTCGCTCTGGTAAAGACAAAGTGCGGCGTTTAGTTCCACCACTCAACATGCAATGTCTCGAATTCGGTGAAAAGCGAAGTACGAAGTGTCTTGACACTAGGTACTATCTGTCTACCCTTAGCAGAATATATATATATATATATATATACATATATATATATATATATATATATATATATATATATATATATATATATATATATATATATATATATATATATATATATATATATATATATATATATATATATATCTATGTAATAATAAAAACTAAGAAAAATATTATAATACAAGATTATAACTTATTAAAAAGTTAGCATAAAATATAAAAGTGCACGTCCTGAGACTCTTTATTGCTTCATTCGGGATGCATTCTTTTCGCAAGACGTCGAGAAACGACGGAGGAGCCACATTTTTATGTAAATCCCCGATAACGTCGGATAACATACGTATTTATGTGGAATTTGTTTTAATTTTTTTTAATTTGAACTTTGATTTTTATACATTTTTACAGATAAAACTATTTTAAACAGATTAAACGCCACCTCAGTCTACGTGTGACCGCGGACTACTATAAAGTGTTCCAAAGGAAGGTTTTAGTTTACAAAAATGTATTTTTGAATTAATCCGTTTAAAATAGTTTCATTTAAAATTAGATTTTTTTCTTAGCTTAAATTAAGATTTGCTTGTTTATTTATATCAGTGTGAGGAGAGACTCAAGACGCTTTTCCAACTTCCGCCGAATCGAGACATTGCGTGACGATGGCGGAAGTCAACGGCGAGCGTTGTCTTTGTAGAGTTTAAAAAATATTTAATTATTATAAATGAAATATAAAGGTTGTACAATAGTGGATAATATGAGGACATATATTTAGGTTACAATAAATATTTAATATAAGATTGCTAGAGGCCGGTCGTGGCACAGAGGATCAGCGTCTCACAGCGTTGTGCGTTCGATTCCCACTCGGGGGAGTGATTATATTTAAATTATTTCACTTTCTCACTCTGGTAAGACTGACACAGACATGGCGGCACTCAATCCCGTCACTCAACACGCAATGTCTTGACGATGAATTGAAAGTACGAAGTGTCTTCACGCTAGGTACTTTCTGTCTAACCTGCTATGAGGAATAACAGTGTAAAGCTAAATATTCAGCTCGAATTAAAAAAATACGCAACGTTTTTAAATGTTGAGATTTTCTTCAAATTCAAAAGTAAGTAAATTTTTGTGTTCATAAATTAAGTGTTAATAAATGTTAAGTGAATCCTATTGTAATTACTAGTTACTTCTATATATATCTATCATACTTGTACTTCGCCGTACTAACTCGCGTTACAGAAAAAAAAGCTGAAGCTGTCCCTGGGACATGCCATAAAAGTGTAGACTTAAGGGCCCCTTTTAAATACATTAACGCAAATCTACTATCCGAACCCCTCTCTGTCCTTTAAAATAGTTTTTTATATTAATTACAATTAACTTATTATTTGGTATTTTAAGCCAAAATTGGACGCAAATTTAAATTATAATTTCTGGTAACATATTATAGTTCTATATACATTACAAAGCTCAAGCAAAAGTCCACACTAGAATACATGTATAATATATACGAATAGTTCTTCGCATCGCGGACACGGCAGTGGCAAGTGATATTTATGCAGATTTCTGATTACGTTGGTATCTCTTCAGATAGCATCTACAAGCGCACTGGGCTAGGCTTCGCGAGATTATCGAGATGGTGATTTTGTTTATACTCTTGTATATTTTTTTTTATAGGACATGCAAGGCAAACGAGCATGCGGGTCACATGATGGTAAGTGAATACCGCCGCCCATAGCCCCGTGTAACACCAGAGGAGCTACAGGAGCATATATATATATATATATATATATATATATATATATATATATATATATATATATATATATATATATATATATATATATATATATATATATATATATACATACATATACATGAATGTTATGAACAAAATATTTTATGGTGATAAAGAAACAATTCTCTGAACCAGTTAGTTAGTCAGGTAGAGAAAGAATTAAATATTATGAAGCAAATGCAACGTTATAGATTGTTCAAAGAAAAAAGTATTTTCAAAAGACGATAGTTTTCCTATTTACGTTATACAAATTACGGTGTTAAGTTCCACCGTTTAGCATGAAACGTATATGCTTTGATATAACGCGGCGGTGAGTGACGTCACTCTTGACACTAGAGAGTAATTGGGGAGAACCGTAATTACTCTTTGCTTTGCGGAAAGAGGATTTGAACCTGAAATTTTATGTCTAAGTAAGTTGCTTCCCTCCAAACTTGCCGATGATTTGTACTGGGTAGATGTTTATTTTTTTTAGCTTCACGCTTTTATCCCGCATAGCAGGCTAAACAGAAAGTACCTTGTGTCAAAACACTCTGTACTTCGCTTTCCACCGAATTCCAGACATTGCGTGTTGAGTGGTGGAACTCAACGCCGAACTATGTTTTTTTCTTTTTTTTTCGTAGATGTATAAGAATAATATATTTTACTCATATTTGAAAGTGTTGATTATTCTTTTATGAATACCGGACGACAACGCAATAGAACGCATTTCCTGGCTTTACGTGATTACTTCGCTTTACATAAAAGGTTAGTCATCAGGATATTGGCCACTTCAACGGTTTTGAGATCATCTTATATCTAGTTTTTTGCTACCATAAGTCTATTAAGAAACAAAATATAAATCAAAACATTATATATACATACATAATATCACAAACACTTTTAAATTGACAATTAATAAAATAAAAGCCTGTATTTTCAGTCAGTCGTACAGGGAGTTACAAATGAGTCGGAAAGCAGTCTGCTGACAGACGCCAGCGAATTTTAATAAATTCTTGAATTACAATTTAAAATAAATTATTTAATTTTTCAATTAGTTTCCCATCTTTATTATTTGTACCACTATTTCGCCTTTTTTTTCAGACTTAACAGCTAAATACTATGTTTGGTTACATTTTACGATGTGTTAACTCGTTAATGGCTCTGTAAACGTGAGAACCTTCATTGATTCGAGGAAAAATATATTTAAAACAACATTTGTAAAGGACGCACCTACTTGCCCAGCACATTTGTTTGTTGACAAATATCTTTATCGTAAATATAGAATTTTAAAAATTTCAGAGAATTTTTAAATATTCCTCATAGATTTTACATATTTTCTGACAATATCAAAGTGCTATAATAAGATACCAGTAAGTAAAAGAACGTTAATTTCAAGCTTTTCCTGCAGTTGAAATTTTCCTTTATTTCAAAATTTTTACAATATATATATATATATATATATATATATATATATATATATATATATATATATATATATATTAAAAAAGCGATTTCTTTCCTTATTCCGCATAGTGTTTCGCTCTATTGTCAAGACCTTTAGCGACTGCTTACGCCCGTAGTCAAGATTGCGTTTTGAGTAGTGGTCTTAACGCCGTGTTTGTTTTTCGTGTTTCGTCTCCTGCTTGGGTTGAAAAAAGAATGAAACAATGGAGAGTCTTATCACTGACTTTTTCTTGAATAATTTAAACAGGCTTACATAATCTAATATCAGTGTTTTAAATTACATTTAATGAATAAGTATGATAAACGGCAAATTGCACTGTGTTAACCGAAGCCACGAGATACCGCCGTATCGCGAGCATCTCGACATCACTATGTATTCATAGTGACGTTCCCATACATTGTTCTTTACCAAGTTTATTTGTTTTCACACGAATTACTCGGGGAAATGTTTGTGTTTTATCTATTTCATTAATTTATGCCCACTTTGCTTTATAAGCGAGAGTAGATCTTTAAGTTTCATCTAGATTAGGTGTGATTATTGTAATTTAAAATTTAACGTTTAACAATATAGGGTTTACATCCAAACAAAGTTATAATTATTGTATACTAATTTCACTATGACGTCATATTATTGTCTCACTTTACTGGCCTTGGCCTTGATTAAGTCAATTAAATCATAGTTAAAGATGTCGTTACGTTTTTTTTTTATTTTCTATACTTATGTATAAATTTTTGGCAAAGATCTTTATATAAACCAATAAACAAAATGGAATATCAAAAATTAAACCAATGATTAATATTATTAATATATATTATTGTAAATTAAATATATAATTGTAAAATATATTTTATTTCTGTTTACTGAATTTATTGGATAAAGCAATGCACTTGTAAGTCTCAAATCGCATTTCTGTTTTTTATTTTTAATTTACAAATGTTTACAAACGTCTCGCGGTATGGCAGTAAACGACGCGATCATGTACAATCTTGTGAGTTGTGATGTTATCTGTGCGCTAATTGCGCCGCCATCTTGTGCGAATCAATTATAGCGGGAACTGTTGTCGATATCATGGCGTTACTTTCTATATCTATCTATATGATATTACTTAATATAATATATTTAAAATGTGTATGAATTTATTTATTATCTATTTATTATTGTGGCCGGTCGTGGCACAGTGGGACAGCCTTTGACTGTAAACGCGATCGGTTGTGGGTTTGATCCCCATTCGGGGGAGTGATTATATTTCAATTATTTTCACTTCCTCGCTCTGGTAATGACAAAGTGTGGCGTTGAGTTCCACCACTCAACACGCAATTTCTCAAATTCAGTGGAAAGTGAAGTACGGAGTGTCTTGATACGAGGTACTTTCTGTCTGCCCAGCCCAGGGATTAAAGCGTGAAGCTAAAAAAATATTATGTATTATTCGTTCCGTACGAAGAAACACTCTATTTTCCTATTTTACGAATACATGTGATATATTTATAATCAATTTATAAAATCAATGCAAATACAATAAACATTACATTACGTTATACACTGCTACATACTTCATATAGACTTTAAAGGTTTAAATTTTGTAAAGGGTATTTTACTCGTCCTTAGGTCTACTAGTGTAGCGAATTTCAAATTTAATTCATCTAACTTTTGTATTTTATTTAAGATATTTTTAAACTTATTATAAGGTACTGTTATTCTATTAAAGTTATTTTAACAAAAAAAAAATCTTAATGTCGGTCATAGCGCAGTGTCTATTAAGACAAAACGCAGAGTTGAGTTACGCCATTCAACATGCAATATTTCAAGTTTAGCGAAAAACGGAGTACGAAGTGCCTTGACACCAGTTACTTCTTGCCTACCTTGTTATGCGGCATAAAAACATGAAGCTTAAAATATATATATTTCTTTTAAACGTTGTAACGATGAATCAGTGTATAATATTACAAGCCTAATAACATCTACGGCCCACAGTTGCGCCGTGGGTTATTTATTTATTGATAAAGAGGCGTAAAATATATATAAATAAGTATAAATTAACATCTTGCTCAAACTCTTGTTATAATGATAGAAGTCATGACGTGGGTTTCCATAATAGACTATTCTAGCTTTTGTTCATAATTTTCAGCGTTACGGAGTTGACATAGAGAAAATTGCAAAGTCCTTTATTGATTGATTCGGGAAGTAAATTTTTTCTTTTAGTTATTACACCCTTGATGTTAAAACTTATTTTATTAACGTGTTTTATCCCGCATATCAGAGTAGACAGAACGTACCTAGTGTCAACACACTCCGTACTTCGCTTTCCACCATATTTAAGAAATTGCGTGTTGAATGGTGGAACTTAACGCCGCACTTTGTCTTTACTAGAGCGAGGAAATGACAATAATTTAATATAAACACTCCACCGAGTGGGGGGTCGTACCCGTAACCGATCACGTTTACAGACAAACGCTGTCCCACTGCGTCACGACCGGCCTCACGTGTATATTAATTCATACAAAAAATGCACTGTTCTAAAAGATATTGCCATTCTGTAGTCATTTTAAGTTCGTTAAAGTTTCATACACCTCTGTGAACATAATTGTTATAAAAAGACCAAAAGGATAACTTTTTTATATATATATTTGATATTTTTGTCGGTAATATTTAAGTCATATCTAAAGTGGTATATTGTGACATGACTTACCTTAGCTTCCAGACTCTCCAGGTTGACCACTCCTGGCTCCAGGGTTTGCTGTGACAATAAAATATCTTTAATTAATTAAATACTATAATGAAAACAATTCTATTTTGATAGTTTTATAATATTATATTTATGTTTATTTAAAATTTGTTATATTTGTTTTATAACAGTATTCTAATTTTATTTTATATTGTATACGTATACCATGGACGTATACAATAGCAAAGTTGGGGGGATAATAATGTATACGTATTAAGATTTTCTTTGCTATTTCAAATAAAAAGGTTTTTTTTTAGCTACACGCTTTTATCCCGTGTAGCAGGATAGACAGAAAGTACCTAGTGTCAAGACACTCCGTACTTCGCTTTCCACCGAATTCGAGACATTGCGTGTTGAGTGGTGGAACTCAACGCCGCACTTTGCCTTACCAGAGCGAAGAAGTGAAAATAATTTAAATATAATCACTCCCCCGAGTGGGGATCGAACCCGCAACTGATCGCGTTACAGTCAGACGCTGTCCCACTGCGCCACGACCGGCCTCTGAAAATATTTTAAACGGATTAATCGGTATATTTGGAATTTGAAAATATATTTTAGATACACTGATTATGGGTAAAGTGTTCTAAACGCCAGGTTTTCAAAAATATACGCGATTAATAATGTTTAAAAAAGTTTCATGTAAAATGTTTAAAAATCGCGAAAATCAAAAATCTTATTATTTTCTTTGCTAATTTTACGTAATACTATATATATTATTGAGTTAAGATATGATGAAATAATAAACGTAATAAGCGAGTTTACTTTGTTTTTATTTTTTTAATATAAAAAGCAGATTCGTCATATGAAGACAACAGCCATGTATGATAGAGGCACGCGAGAATGCTCACATTTTATGGCACAAGGTTCTAGTAATTAAAGCTTAATTATTCAGTCGTCGTTTTTATGAACTACAGTTAGTTCTGACGAGTTAGTTTGCCAGTTTTCTGAGTAAACGGAGCATCTCGGCTTATTAGGGGTTATCAGGCCGTGGCCTTTCTGCGGTCCACACGCGAGTACCTACCTATGCTGGCGGGAAGAAATTGTCGATAGATTGATGCTGTCACTACATTATCAATGTTGTTAAATCAGCTTTACGTTTTCTTGTTTCTATTTGAAATAAATCCATTATGTGTTGAGTGGCGGAACTCAACGCTGTATTTTGTCTTACCATAGCGGAGAATTTATATAATTTGAGGTTTGAACCTTTAATCAATTACGTTTAAAGTGAGATGCTGCTCCTCTATGTCACAGTGGCTTCTTTTAGATTTGACTGACATAAAATTAATTGCTTAACAATAACGCCTTAAAGCTATAAAATAAAAAAACAATCATTGTATAAAAGTATAACAAGCGTGTACAGTATATGAGCTTGTCAACACTCCATACAAACAATTAGATTTTAATATCATTTTTATATGAGATTTTAGTATATATTAAAAAAATATATTGTGTATTTGATTGCTAAATAATAATTAATTAATTAATCTAATTAATTTAATTTAATAAACACTACCAGCTTCACTTTTTATTTCGCACGGCAGGTTAGTCAGAGTGAACCTAGTGTTCCAAGACACTTAGTTTACTGATTTTCGCCTGAATTCAAGACTTTACATCGGTCTGTTCGTGATGCAATGGGACAGCGTCTGACTGTAAACGCGATCGGTAGTGGGTTCGATTTCTACTCGGAGGACTGATTATATTTAAATAAAATATTTTAATTTCTTCGCTCTGATAAGACAAAGCGCGGCGTTTAGTTTCGTCACCTCTTCTACTCTGCTAAATAATTTATTTAGTAGTAATAAAATAACTTAGTTAATTCTGTAGTTGTAATAACTAGTTTAATAGAATACGACCAGTGCAGATATGATGTATTCCTTAGCACTCTTCTAGAAAGAGTGTCGACGACTTAAGGACTCAAATTGGTGTCACAAGCACAGCAACGTCCCTTACGTTGCTGTGCTTGTGTAGGGAATTCACACAAAAGCATTTGTAAGTGCTTTAAAGCTTATTCTTTACGTACATCAAAGTTGATTTGAACAATGAAGTCACCTCCAGGAGGCCTTTGTGCGTATAGTCCATTTCTAACTAATAAAACGAGTTTAAGGATTTTTTTTATTTGCTTCACACTTTTATCCCGCATAGCAGGGTAGACAGAAAGTACCTAGTGTCAAGACACTCCGTACTTCGCTTTCCACCGAATTCTAAAATATAATCACTCTCCCGAGTGGGGATCGCGTTTACAGTCAGACGCTGTCACATTGCGACACGAACGGCCTCTTTAAGGTTTTTTTGAAATTAATATTATGCTTTATTAGTAATATTATTATTGAAATAATAAGTATATGTGTTTTTATTGATTTCACAACACGCAGTCAATACTTGCTTATGTTTTTTTTTTAAATTAAAGAAATTCTACTTTAAAGTTCTACATTATATAATGGGATTTGAATCCACACTCATTGTAATATTTTATCAAAACATGCTATATTTATGTTTTGATAACAAGCTTAAAATGTAGTTATTTATTGTGTTCTAGGTTTTTTGTATGTCCCCTCACTCACTGAAGGTAACTAAAGGTATTTAAGGTTAACAGCTATAGATATAACCTTGTTTTTATTATGAAGATTAATGTTTGTTAAATAATTGAAAAGCGCGGCACGAGGACAGCGAAAATATCACCATGGAAATAAAAAAAAGAGCAAATGCTTTGTAAATAAGTTTGAGTTAGTGTCATGAGGCCGGTCGTGGCGCAGTGTGACAGCGTCTGATGTAACCGCGATTTTTTGTGGGTTTAATCCTCATTTGGGGGGGTGATTATATTTAAAATTATTTACGCTTCCTCACTCTGGTATGGCAAAGTGCGGCGTTGAGTTCCTCCATTCAACATGCAATGCTTTATTATTTCACTTTCCAAAGCGAAGTACTGTGGGTCATGACACTAGGTACTTTCTGTCTACCCTGCTATGCGTGATAAAAAGCGTGAAGCTAAATGAATAAATAATCTCAAAAAAAAGATATGGTCTTAAATAAATTTGTGGGAAACACAACAGACATGCAAAACCAATAATAATTGGCACTAATTAACATGATTACACTAAAAAAGAAATATAAAATATCAACACTTGAATGACGACTTCTAATGCAATTCCATCCTTTGCTACCATTGTGAGCAAAGCACGCGAAGTCGATAAAAAACGTCAGGAGAATGAACTGTCCAAAGGCGTTAGAATCGGAGTTCGTTGGCTTTCCTTAATGTAATTTATAAAAAGTATTAATATACGCACATACGTGTTGGACGTGCGCGTGCGCAGGCCTTGTTTCACGACCATCACTCTATCACGATTGATCATGATCGCGATTAGAGACTGATCATTACGGGTATATGATGTAAAATTATTTTAAAAGAAACTATTTTTAACAGATTGATGTTGGAAAATACATTTTTGAAAAGCTGACGTTTCAAACACTTTGCTATAGACCGTGGTCACAGCTAAACTACTGAGGTAGACGGAGGCCGTCTTTTGGTTAGGTAGGTAGTGGAATACCTTTTTCTTTATCACGTTAGTCCTGACACTACAAAATTTGTAGTCAAACCCCCAAAAGTTATTTGGGTAAGATCATTTGCCCAATGATGGTATAACGATGATTTTATAATTAATGATTGATGATTTATAATTAATATAAAGATATTGCCTTTTAATTTCAACAAACTATAATAGTGAACGATTTCTTCGTGTATAAAAAACCAACATAAATACTAACTTTTTGATGAATTCAATTTTTTTAAACGATTTCTTACATGAGTACAATATACATAAATTAAAATAATTTTCATATTTCTTTTTAAACATTATGTAACTTTCTACATACATAAAGTACGATGTAGAGCCAAACATTTTAATTAATAAACATTCCTTATACGAAATGATAGAGCATATAGTGAGAATTTAAATAAGAAAATCTAATACTTAATTATTAGAGCGCATTAGAAAAGCTGTTTTCAAGTGATGGTTCCGAGAACGGCTTAGAAATGAGCCGTACGATCATGTTAGTGCGTTTTATACATTGCTGGTGAGATGTGGGAGACGCCTGGTACCTGCTAGGGTTGCTAGCCGCTGGCCGAATGAAATATGCTTGTTTTAAGTTTTTAGATAGCATGTTCTTTTTGTTGTCTTCACGGTTTTTCCTTTATCCCGCATAGCAGAGTAGACAGAAACTACCAGAATATACCAGACACTCCGTACTTCGCTTTCCACAGAATTCGAGACTGCGTGTCGAGTGGTGGCACTCAACGCCGCACTTTGTCTTACCAGAGCGAGGAAGTGGAAATAATTTGAATGTATTTACTACTTTGAGTGGGAATTAAACCTATAACCGATCTGGTTTACATTCAGACGATGTTTCACAATGCCACGACTGGCTTATATATTTTTTTGCAGTCAACATTAGACATGACATTACTCAGATAATTTAAACGCAGCGCTTAACTCCGCTATTTAGCACTGAACTTCTCTAAAAAAGATTAAGAACTTGTCACAAGATTTTTTTATCTTTGGAAATTGCAGCTACAAGATGCCTTAAGTTATATAACCTTGCTTGCACTAGCTTGCTTGTCCAACGTCCTCTCTATCATACTTTGAGATACTTCAACGTAGATAAAGACCGATATAAATCTGATATTTGTATAGTAGTTGAAGCCGGTCGTGGCGCAGCAGAACAGCGTTTGACTGTAAACGCGATCGGTAGTGGGTACGATTCCTACTCAGGAAAATTATTATATTTAAATTATTTTTATTTTTTCGCTCTAGTAAGACAAAACGTGGCGTTGAGTTCCACCACTGGACAGACGATATCCCAAATTCGGTGGAAAGCGAAGTGTCTGGATACCGAGTACTCCTTTCTATCTACCCTGCTATGAGGGATAAAAGCACGAATTACTAGCTAAAAAATTATATATTTACTTTTGAATATCGGCACATGGCTTTATATTTCATAACAGAAGACAGTTAAACAAGGCCTGGTAAATTATTACCAACTAACGAAACTGACTACCAGTGGTTGTAGTACAAATGTATGTTAAAGTACAGTTTGTGTGGGCGAGCGCCTTGTAGTGTTGTTAGTTTTGACGTTTATATACCGACAGATCAGTATAAATTATTTATATTTATATGAGTTTTATTATTAAAAGATGTTTTCTTTAATGTTATTTATTAATAGTAAAAGAATTGAAAATAAAATAAAACTAATATGAAATCATATAAAAAAATTTATCATTTTAAATGAAACTATTTAACCGGATTAATCGCGTATATTTTGGTATTCGAAAATACATTTTTGGACACCTGACGTAACTCTTTATAGTAGTCCGTGGTCACAGGTAGACTGAGGTGGCATTCGTCTGTCAGTTGATACAAAAAATTAATTATATCAAACTACCGCCATCGATTTCTCAATTGCCTCGCGTACTGCCCTGGATTCTTGCAGAATGAATATCATAATATATTTTTTAAGATCAACGTCGCAAAGTATGATAACGACTGATTTATAGTTCGCTTCCCACTCGTGTGAATAATTATATTAAAAATTATTTTGTAAGACAAAGCGCGGCGTTGAGCTCCGTTACTAATCAAGCAACATTTCGAATTCCGATCTTCTGGCCATTTTCTTATGAAAATAAAACTTGACACGAAAATATAGATTTTAATTTTTTTAATAAAATCTGACTAAAATTTCAACAAAACAAGTTGTAGCTGTTATTTATTGTTATATAGTTTCTATTTGTTCTAGAGAAATAATGCCTACCGTTAATCATGTACGTCGAATTAAATATAATGTATCTTTATCTAATGTATCAATTTTAGATTAATAACCTAAGTTAGTGGGCTAGTAAACTGAACATAAAATAATAATAATTTAAACATCACCGTTATACTGCAGTGGGCCAGTTTCTGGTGGTCGTGGGTACGATCCTCATTAGGGGAATATCTGGTAGAACAAAAAATGCAGCATAACGCTGTATCCCGCATAGCAGGGTGGTTAGTGACTACCTAGTGTAAAGACACTCCGTCTACTGCAATAAAAGTGAGTGCTGAGTGGCGAACTCAATGCCACACTATTATTACCAGAGCGGGGAGAATAATTTTTATTTTAATATAATTATTTCCCCAACTGGGAATTGAACTGGGACTGGGAATCGTTCCACAGCCATGATGGCCTATGGTAAGACAAACAAGGGCATTTAATTCCGTCAATCAACACGCAAGGTCCCAAGGTCAGAATTATTTTTTTCAACAATTTCAACAATTTCCATACAGCTGTCTAAATATATTCCATTAAGTAGGCGTCGTGGGTGTCCTCAGAGATTTACTTTTTTCAGTAAAAGCAAAGTCATTAAAACATTATTAATGGCGCATTGTTTTCAATTGAGTTTTTAAATAGGTTTTTGTTCGTCGACAGATTTTATATTACAAAGGGGATCGTGTGTCAGTAGCGCGTGTATATTGTACACGTACAACGCTTGGCTCGACTGACTTAAATATTAACTTTAAAATTATTTTTATTTGTGTACGTTTAAAATATTTAAAATGGCTATTTTATATTTATTCACTTATTTTTTTTTAATTATTATTTCCTTAATTTTTTTTATTATGACGTGAGTCCCACTATTTCCGATACTCCGTTCTCCATTTTCCGTCTTATTTAGTTCTAGCACGTGTTGGGTAGCCCCACTAAGACCACATTGCCTGTCGACGTACACATATAAGTGTAATTTCGTGTAGAAATTTTTTTTGGCAACTTGTCAAGAAAATTATTAAAATAAAGGGATTTAATATTATAAATTGTTAATTATATACAGAAAGATATTAAGTTCTAAGAATTATTTATATATATATATATATATATATGTGAAATTATTTTGTTTGTTGTAATATCATAAAGTTCTTAATATATAGCATTATTAACATATAACCAGTCCACAATGAGTTATAAATATTGGGCACTAGCAAAATACCTTAAAAATTTGAACAAAGTTTTATGTTAAACAGTATTTGTTTGCTTAATACTCATTTATATGTTCGTTTGTTTGTTTAGTGTTCACGCTTTTATCCCGCATAGCAGGGTAGACAGAAAGTACCTAGTGTCAAGACACTGTACTTCGCTTTCACCGAATTTGATACATTGCGTGTTGAATGGTGGAACTCAACGCCATACTTTGTCCTACTAGACAGAGTAGGGATTGAACCCACATCCGGTCGCGTTTACGGCCAAATCCTGTGACTACGCCACGACCGGCCTCATTTGATAATGCATTATTATAAAAATCATTTGCATTTTTAATGGTATGCTTTAACTAACCAAATATCACATTAAAAATTTTCCCTCACATATTATACTTAATATATAGATTGCAAACAGTGAGATTTAATGTAGCAACTACCCAATTTTTTTATAGAACAGGAAAAGCAAATGACAGTCCGTATGACTTGATATAAAGTGATCACTACCGCCCACGACCCCGTGTAACACCAGAGAAGCTGATGGTATGGTATATAAAACCACTTCCCAACCGTCCTCCACAACCGTTATTTTTAATTCTTATTACAACTGCACCTCAATTTACTATAGATATTGCTAGATTTTTTTTAACTTTACGCTTTTATCCCGTATAGCAGGATAGACAGAAAGTAGCTAGTGTCAAAACACTCCGTACTATAGAACGAGGAAGTGAAAATAATTTTAATATAATCACTCCCCCAAGTGGGAATCGAATCCACAACCGGTTGCGCCATGACGCCAGCGAGCTGAAGGTAGATAAAGCCACTTCTTAACAAATCTTAATATCAATTCCAACTGCACCTCAATTCACTATAGATATTGCTTGTTTAAGTAGCTCATATATGACTTTTTATATCGTTTTTCTTTAACATAACGAGATATAAACGTCATGGGATATTGCTCATATATGGATACATTGTAACGCAATGTATGTATGCTATTTTATGACTTGCCCTTAAAAGCTTTCTACTTGTGCTATATAGATCCAGTTCATACTATCAACGTAATAAGATCTTTAAAGAACATAATATATTTATTAGTTTTAATTAATTCAGCAGTAGATAGAGAACACAGGTAGTGTGCCCAAGCTATCCAAAAATGTTCCGAAAATGTCAGATTTTTAAAAATTTGAGTATTTTTGAATAAAAAAAATAAAATATAAACACTGTTTACATGGTTTACACGTTTTAAATGTAACTATCATTTAAAACGTGTAAAATTCTCTATTGAATATAGATTTTTTTATAACGCTAGGTTACTTTTATATATCATATTTCATATATAAATGACATATTTTCATAGTTAGTGATTGTTTTTTTTTTAAATTTAAATAATTAAATAAAATATATTATTATTTCAAAATATCAATTTATAAAGATAACACCAAGCAGTACTTTTTTTGTTTCTAAAAGAATAATTATCAAATCTTCAGCATTTATTTGAAGTTGATGTGACGTCGCCAACTATTGGAGATACCTTTAGTACAATACATTACAGTATAGTATTTTCGTTTTAACTTTTTAAAGCTTAGAAATTTCGGTGTTAAACTTCGCTACGTTTATTTTTGTTAAAAATAATATATCAAACTTACAAGTGAAGCGGAGCGCTGTTGCTTGTTGAGGTCATGCTGGCGAGTGCGGTCCTCACCAGCGTCTGAGTACTGCCCCGACTTGCGCGAGCTGAATAATAAAGAAATATATTTAGTTAATAAAGACAAAGCGCGGCGTTGTGTTCCACCACTAAACAGGCAAAGTCTCGACTTCGGTGAAAAGCGAAGTACGGAGAGTCTTGACACTAGGTACTTTCTGTATACGATGCTATACGGGATAAAAAAAGCGTTAAAATAATAGTTTAAGGTCTGGGTTTAGGTTTACATATTATAATAAAAATAATACAATGTTTATTTTCTAAGATGTGCTGTGGTATAATTACATATATTTCGTATTTAAACATACAAACACTTAGATACACATGTTCCCCATACCCAAAGGTTGGGGAACTGGTAATAAAGAGAAACAGAGCAGTTTCCATCACTCCCGTGGGATGAAATCATCCCATGGGGACGAATACAAGTGTTCCTTTATAAGGCTTACAAATTTATTTATATATATATATATATATATATATATATATATATATATATATATATATATATATATATATATATATATGTGTGTGTGTGTAAGTAGTGCTTAGGTAATGGTATGAAGACACTTGGTTCGTGTCTAGCCATTGCGTGTTTATCAAAGACGGAATTTAAGTTAATTAATAAATATAATAATTTCCCCGAATTGGGATCGAATTAAAATTGAATTCTGATTGGTCATCCGAATTCAAGACACTTTAATATATTTATAGCATAACCTGATATCCTGGCCAGGATGACAAGGATGAAGAGACTTCAGTTACTAGAAGCTATACGCCTTACCAGACATGACGTGTGTAATAGATGCTATACGTTAAAATTTCTAAGCTAAATGTTATAAGTATAATAATATTACAAAACGCGACAGCCCGTGACGTGGCCTTGTACATCTGATACCCCAACTCTGTACCACTGTACTTGAAACACTGCCACAGTTTCGTCAACACAAGGTAGATCTGATTACTACGAATGGATTTCTTACGAAAAAAGGCAGTAATAATGTGTTATTGAGGCCATCACATCACAGTGGGACAGTATCTGACAAGACTTATAATATATAAAGAATGTGGGTTCGATTCCCACTCGGGGGATCCATAACATTTTTAAATTACTTTAATGTCAGTAACTACTTAACGTGCAATGTTACGAATTTAGGAGAAAAACGGCTTCTCTAACTATCACAATATGCTGGACAAAATGTAAAGCTAACATAAAGAGTATTTTAATTTCAACGCAATTTCTGTTTATATGGAGATTATATGTCTGTCTTGTTCTTAGCATGTCTAATAGCATTAGACACTGTTTTCAAGTAATGGAACTGTCATCTTATGTTAAAATTCACTTAATTGCAATCTTCCAGAGCGGTTTTTTACAATATT
Source organism: Dryadula phaetusa (assembly GCA_032432895.1). Lineage (NCBI taxonomy): Eukaryota > Metazoa > Arthropoda > Insecta > Lepidoptera > Nymphalidae > Dryadula > Dryadula phaetusa. The sequence goes on from JAOYRS010000028.1 coordinate 3,195,501, forward strand.
TTTATGCCTATATATAATTGTATCATTTAGTTTATTTTCAAAGTGTTTTTGTTATATTTACTTAATTTTTATTAGTTTTTTTATAGTTATAATTTAAATATGCTTTAGTTATCCAGTTTCGACATAAATTTAAAGAAATATGGTCTACAGCGTGTGACTTCGATGCCCACACTGTGTTGTTATCTATATAATATCAGCATTAACATTCCAACGGAGCCACCCAGCGTGCTACTTTTATATATACAGTGTAAGTTAAATCTTTAATCACTGATAAATTGTGTACTTAGAGACGTCAATAAGGTTTTAAATGACATTAAGCTGATCAAAATATACTTATCTATATTCATTTTATATAAGTTAAACACAAGGTTTTAAAAACGTATAAAAATTTGAAGCAGCGGGACTCGAACCCGTGCCCCTCGGAAACCGTCCAAGCGCTCTGACCGCTAAGCCATGCATTTTACCACTGGCTACGTCAAAATTCTTATACGTTTTTAAATAGATAATAAGCAAAAAATTTGAGGATCTTTAGAGATACCTATGTTAAAGGTAGATCAGAGATAAAATCAGAACCAAGCTTAAATAATTGGATTGCATGCATTCATTCATTTACCAACGGTTCACTAAAGTTAAAGAGAAAATTCAGCGAGATTTAAGAAAAACAGATGGACTTTTCTTAAAGTCAATAATTTACAGAGAGTTCAAATAATTTATTAGTGGCAATGGTATATTTGAAAAAAAAAATATATAATTTTTTATTAACTTTGACGTCCTATCTCGTATAGTAGGTTAGTGAGAGACAACCTAGTGTCAAGACACTCCGTTGCTCACCGCCCATAATCAAGACATTGCGTGATGAGTGATAAACTCAGAGCGGTAAATTGAAAAAAAATAAAACCATCATTCTCCCAAGTTAGAATTGAACCCACAAACCAATCGTGTTTACAGTCCACATTTCCACTGCGTCACGATCCCCTATTCAATCTCTATATTTGTAAAATAATAGTTAATTTTTTACCTTGTAAGCTTGCGATGGGCACGGCGACCGCCGCTTATCATAGAGAGGGTGCTCATTACCGCCGACATGGCGTTATGCGCACGCGCTCATACGAACTGCAACAATAAAGAAATATTAAAAATCATATTTAAAGTCAGCTTCGTAAGTAAAATTTATTTTCCCCCAAAACTTAGTGAGATATTATTTATTTCATATACTAATTGTCTGAATTCCTTGGCAATGTATTAGAAAGGGTTAATGGTTTTATATATTTTTAGCCTACATTCTAGATATAGTCGCAAGCAAAGCTAAATTTTTTTTTAATTACAAGCCAAAAGTGCAACGGTGTTACTACATTATATTTCTTAACAATTTTTTTTATTATTTTGTTTGTGTTTTACGAAAGAACGAATGCCAAATCTTATTACACTATTGGTTATTTGGATATCAAATATCGTTTACGACAGGCTTCCAAACAACCTTCAAGCTTGAATACCTTTGTTACAATATAATACATTTTTGTTCAGATCTGTACAAAGTGTATCATCTTACCATTTTAAAATCATTTTTAAATAGAAGGAAGTATACTTATTGCATATGTCAAATATATATACATACATATACATATAGTATATTGATACTATTGTTAAATACTTATTATTATATAGTATGAATTTATGAAATTGTCGATTGCCGATCTATTTTATTAAAATGAAGTCGCCCTTTCAGTTTTATTGAACTAAAACGTAACCCCATTAAAATTATTAGTTATTCTGATCACCCTAGCAAAGACAAATAAAGCTTACAAATATATTATAGCGGAGTACGGAGTGTCTTGACACTAGATGTTTCCTGTATACCCTGTAAAAGCGTGAAGCTAAAATATGAAACATTTTGAAGATAAAACACAAATTCTACATACAAATATATATTTTAAAAAGTGTTATTCACCACAGAATGTAAATAAAACTTTTGGTCATAGCTCAAATTAGCGCCAATTATATAGTTCCCAAGGCGCAGCAATTAAGATGCCAATTGCAAGAAATCATCAGTGTATTGTACACCTTACATAGCAAATTCGATGCGATGTTTACACACAGATTAAGTGTATGAGAACAATACTTGTGTTACAATGGAAATTCCGAAATAAAGTAGCAAGTTGTGATTTATTAAACATTCTCTCTACATTTGTGATTATTTTACTAAACTCAAAAAAAGGAGAGTTTTTGATTTTTTTTTAAATATGTCTTGGAAATGAACGGGAAGTGGTAAATGTAACACAATACTATGCGTGAATTATTTATATTATATAATATATTTTTTTTATTAATTATCTGTGCCAGCTTCTCTATTACGTATGGTTTTATAAGGACCGGCATATAAAATGTCTTGTAATTAAAATAAGATGTTCTAAAATTCGCCAATATTAGAAGTAAAGATAAACTTAGTATCAACTTGTTCCAATCAGTGTTATTAAGTATCGATTAACATGTTATGTCCGCAATGTTTGTTTTGAATTTTTGAAATTGCCTCAAATCTGTTTTCTTTTCTGGACTTTTCAGAGTATCACGGCGGTAACGTCTTCTGTCTTTCGTATTTTCGACTGTAAAACGTAAAACTTTGCTGTTTTTCGTTTGTTTATTTCTATATGAGTCCATGCAAACTACTTGTTAAATTTTCTATCTTATCAAAGTAGTTTTGTTAGCGTAATTCATTTATAGATAGGTAACATTGGATATAAGGTACGTTTTTTGAACTTAACAGTAATATTCTAGAAGAACACATTTGGACAAAATCATTACTTTTTTTTGATTTTTTTCCCTGTAGGGGGACGGGGTAGCGTCCCGTAAGAGGCGGGTACCCCAGTCATTTGGTGGTAGGAGGTCAGTCTACCGCCAGGCTAGCGACCACTATCAGAATAAAAACGATCCGCCAAATATGTGTTCCGGTTCGATGTCATGTAAGCCAGCTTCCTCTATTCCCACCCATCCTTTCCCTCACCTCCTTTCACTTGCTAAGGCCGGCAACAATTATACAACTCTAATTTTGTAGATATCTTTGAGCGGAGGTAACCACTTACCATCAGGTGGACCTTCTGCTCGTTTACCTCTATTTTCCATAAAAAAAACTATGATCGGCAATTAAAACCACAGGGGTATCTTCCTCGTTGACTTTCAAATAGTAGGTTGTGTTCGGTTCAACCTCTTTTTCTAATTATGACATTAGTATTATTATTTCAATATATTTCACTTGTGTTTTCTAATAGTTTATGCTGTAATTTATTTGTTGGTGATACGTTGAGTAACAGAACATTTTTATAACAAGTATTTAAGCATTAATAATTCCTAATTTGTAAATAACACTTAATATATATAAAGAATTATATATAATGAATTTATATACTAATTAAAATTATTGAAGAATTCTTACTTGCCTTTACTAGTATAGTAGTTACGTACTAAAGAGATAACTAAAGATATTTCTAAATCTCAATCAGTATATTACATAGAGCGTTCCGTAACTCCACTACGTACAAGCGAGTTTGACTGACACTATAATTATTACAAATACAATGCTCCGGGCCCGGTACTCAGAGACCGTACTCACTCTGAGATCCGCAAATTGCATGATGCGTGCCTCCGCAGGTAACGGAGTATCAGCCATTATATAATACGGTGTAAGAAATTCTTGGGAACTGACTGTTCTTTCCTTTGTTGTGTTACTTATAGATCATTTTTTGTTACACGATTGGTGGTGGGTTCGATTCTTACTATAGCTGGCTAGAATAGCTTCAAGCTTTTCAAAACCGTCGTGGCTCAGTGCGGCAGTGTTCGACTGTAAGCGCGATTGGTTTTGATTTCGGTTCCCACTCGGAAAAATGATGGTATCATTTGGAAAATTCAGTTAAGTTTGTTAGTTTTACAATATTTATACATAATAATTGCCATATTTATATATGTATTGTTTTTTACACAATATATTTTTTTTACAGTTTTTATATATATGTATATATATATATATATATATATATATATATATATATAAATATATATATATATATATATATATATATAAACATATATGTAAAACAGAAGATGTTAAAACTCTTGTGGCCAGTCGTGGCGCAGTGTGACAGCGTCTCTCTGACTGTAAACGCGATCGGTTGTGGGTTCGATCCCAACTCGGGGAAGTGATTATATTTAAATTATTCTCACTTCCTCGCTCAGGTAAGACAAAATGCGGCGTTAAGTTCCGCTACTCAACATGCAATATCTCGAATTCGTTATAAAGCGACACTAGGTACTTTCTGTCTACCCTGTTATGCGTGAAGCTACAAAAAATAATACGCTTTTTACAATTTGTGCCTACCGTAAGTAGTCTCAATTAAGTATAGTATACTACTATACTATACTGATTATAGTCTACCAAGATAAAACGTACACATAAATTATTATCATTTTAATGGAATTGTTGATTATATTTGCATTTTTAAGTTGGAAACACGTAGGATGTAGAAAAAAACAAAATTAGCGCTCATTTCAATTGATGTTTTACTTATCAAGCTGCTTTGCAAGTTGCTTGTGTCATAAATATTAGTTGGAATGGTGGTTAGAATAATTATAATTTTTTTTTACTTGCCTTGTTAGATTGAGCTGAAATTAGGAATACAACTTTAGTTCTAATCACAATGCAGTTATATATAATCATTATTATTGTTTTTTCAAAGGATAGAGAGGAAGAATTGAGTAACAAGACACTCCGTACTCAGCTCCCCGTCGAATTTAAGACATTGTGTGTTGAGTGCCTAGCACTCAGTACATAGTTTAGCGATCAGAGCCCTTGGACAGCATCCAAGAGGCGCGGGTTCGAATCCTGCTGCGTTCAAAATTTTTATACGTGATTTCAATAATGTACTCTGTTACTATAGTCTACTGTGAATTGTTCACAGTTCATAGTCATTGGGTTTTTTTAGCTTTACGCTATTGTCTCGCATAGCAGGATAGACAGAAAGTACCTAGTGTCAAGACACTCCGTACTTCGCTTTTCACCAAATTCGAGACATTGCGTGTTGGGTGGTGGAACTCAACGCCGCTCTTTGTCTTTATCAGAGCGAGTTGGGTTTTCTTAAAAAGTAATATTGAAATACCAAAGTATATGCTTAAATTATCACGAATAAAACAGTTCTATTTAAAATTCTTCTACCATACAAATAATAAAAAAAACAAGTCCGTTATTTCTGTATGCGGAATGTAAACAAAATTAACATACGGTTACATCCAAAGAAGCCTTCAGTTAATTACTCTGTGGATAATTTTTATCAAAGTCAATGCTCAAGCGCTGTCACATTTTACTAAGTCCATCTGATAAGGTGTACCTGTGAAGTAGATCTGGCTTTGAAATATTTTGTACATCTTGTTGTAAACTCGTTCAGTATTTAGTCAGTTGCTAATGGATTTAATGTTATTGTCATTTGTTTTTTTTCTTTTATTAATCGTTATACTGGAGCAGTTGGTAAGTTTACAGTCGCACGTGGTCGTGGGTTCTATCTCCCTTGAGTGTCTTATTTTTTTTATGAATGAAACACGTTTATATATAATCATTCCCCTGAGTAAGAATCGAACCCACACTTAATCGTGTTTATAATCTGACGCTGTCCCACTGTGCCACGACTGGCCTCAAGTCTCTTGTTTAAAATTGCAATTGTCCAGTGACTTTTATGAGGCCGCTCGTTGCAGTGGGACAGTGTCGGAATGTAAACTAGAACGGTTATGGGATCGATTCAGATTTGGGAACTTGATTTTATTTAAATTATTTTCATTTCACTCAATGTTTCCAATTCAAGGGAAAGTAGGATACGGAGTGTCTTGACACTACTTCTACCCTGCCCTGCTACCCTGGATAACAGCGTGAAGTTAAAAAAATATCACATTTATTGAAAGAAAACGCGGCCTAGCAGCAAGTTACCCAATACAATGAGTTTTATCTCTGATAAAAGCGGAAAAGAAGGAGAACAAAGGAGAAAACAGAACATCTTAATATGACTTTAGATAAAAAAAATCTAATTGGATAAATGAAGCTGTACAATAGACATATTAAAGAAAAATTTCTATTTTTTAGAAATTTATCAAAATTTCTCCTATTAAATATAAGGCTTTACCACTCACGCTCAATAGGTCAGCCGACAAACCGCACCTTCCGATAAGATAATACGCCTGGGATGCTGCGCGATGGACCAAACACAATACAATGGAATCGCATTAAATTGATGTGGGATTTAACTAGCGAGATTTATCTTAGATAGTAACAGGTAGTTGGGATTGAAGTATAGATATAATCATAGTAAAGTAATTATGTATTCGTGAGTCTCAAGTATTCGAGGCCGGTCGTGGCGCGGTGTGACAGCGTAAGCGCGATCGGTTGTGGGTTCGATCTTCATTCGGGGGACTATATTTAAATTATTTTCACTTTCTCGCTCTGGTAAAGTCAAAGAGCGGCGTTGAGTTCCACCACTCAACAAGCAAAGGCTCGAATTCGGTGGAAAGCGAAGCACGAAGTGTCTTGACTCTAGGTACCATGTCTACCTTGTTATGCGGGATAAAAATGTGAAGCTAAAAATAAATATTTAGATTTTAGTGTCTATGCATATATGTCTTGAAAATCTCTATCGCCTGGTTATATTATTTATTGGAAAGTAAATATGCTCATATAATGAAATTAAGAAGTAAGAAATAAACAATAAAAAAAACTTAATATTGTGTTCGAAACAATAATTATTTAACAAAATAAAAAAAATGACAAAATAATCTTTATTTCTAAGTAGCTTTAATTATCTGTAAATAAAAAATAAATAATAATAAGAAAATAAAAAGCGCAGACCCAGTCTGTAATGCCTTAAATTTTATATTAATAATTAAAAAAAAATAATTTTATATAGCAAATAATATAACGAATTCGTATATTCGTAATATACGTGCTACAAAGGAGTTTTGTCTAGAACTATTTGTTAATTCTCCAATATACTTTTATTGGAAGAGCTTCATGTCAGATGTCACATTACATATGTTTGTACAAACGGACAGGTCGGCGCTAGAGTTCATGTTTTATTTATATAAGTGTGAGCTATTGGAGATACGCAGCATCCCCGTCCCATATCTAATAATTAAATCTTATTAGTCTGTTCTTTATATATTTGAAGTTATAATTTACTTTAAATTAAAGCATGACACAAAACAAAGAGTAAAAATTGTTTTTTTCTTTTCTGCAAAGTTTGATTTCCACCACTCAACGCGCAATGTCTCGATTAGGCAAAAATCGGAGTATAGAGTGTCTTAACACTGGGTAATTTCTGTATACAATTTGTTTTCTATCAGTTTTGACATTTTTTTTTTGTTTTTTTTTTATTTTTATTTAAAAAGCTGAGACAATTAGGTGACTATGGTGTTCTGGTTAGTATTACAAATGATCTGAAATTTATATTAGCTACACAATTAATAAAAAAATTATATAAATATGTATATTTTTATAATTTTTCGTTTGCTAATATTAAGTTTGCTCATATCGTATACTTGTATCTGAGGTTGAGCTTGAAAGGTAGATAAGATATTACAAGTTCCAATTGATCTATCTGCAATTTGTGACAACAGCAGCAACAGTTTGAAATCACTTCAACTAAACCGGTTTTCAATATTTCTTTAAATGTACCAATTATACTAATAAATTATTTATTATTGATATTTTTATTCACGCTTTTATCTCGCATCGCAGGGTTGACAGAAAATTTATCGTATCAAGACACTCCGTACTTTGCTTTCCACCGAATTCGAGACATTATGTGTTGAGTGGTGGAACTCAACGCCGCTCTGTCTATACCAGAGCGAGGAAGTGAAAATAATCTAAATATAATCACACACCCTAGTGGGGATCGAACCCACAACCGATCGCGTTTACAGTCAAACGCTGTCACACTGCGCCACGACCGGCCTCAGTATAATAACTATTTTTATTCAATTAATTGATACATAAACATTTCAATTACAAGTAAGATAAGAATATATATATATATATATATATATATATATATATATATATATATATATATATATATATATATATATATATATATATATATATATATATATATATATATATATATATATATATATAATATTTCCGTTAAGGTATGGTTAATGCCTAAGCTCGCTCGTACGGCGCGGTATACGGCGTACAGCGCGGCGGGCTATCATTATGCGAAGGAAAAACGAAATACAAAAGTGGGTCCGACGCTTCGTCCAACCGGTTCCATCGTTTGAGGCTTCATGAAATTGCTCTGTTAACCCGATGTTTGGACTACTATTATAGGGAACGCGATACCTTTACATTCTACACAAACATATTTACTATAATATAAAACTCGTGTGTATTTAATTTGCTTGCAGATTGGAATGTTTATAGAATACTTCACTTGGTATCATTTACTTGTATTTATAATTTAATTTTTGAATCAATTAAAAGTTAAATATATCTCACCCTTATCTTACAAATTCGAATATTATATTTTTATAAAAAACTTTACGTTTACGAATCTGCCCTTGTCTTTGACCGAAAGAAATATCAACATCGTGGGTTCGGTTTCCACTCGGGGGAGTGAATATATTTCAATATATTTTCACTTCCTCAACAATGTCTCGAATTCGAAGTACGGAGTGTACGGAGTATACTTTCTGTTTAGCTTGCTATACGGGATAAGAGCGTGAAGCTACAAAAAAACAGATTTCCACCACTCAATACGCAATGTCTCCAGCAAGGCCGCGCTTTGTCTCATAAGAGCGAGGAAATGAGAAAAATTTAAGTATAATAATAAATATAATCATAAATTCCCCGGAGTGGGAATGGAACCCACAACCTATCGCGTTTACAGTCAGACGGTGTTCCACTGCGCCACGACCAGCTAGTTTCTTCTTTATAAACTTAAACATTAAAAAGGAAGTTATAGTACTCGTCATTTAAACCATTAAATATACCTAAATAGAGCTCTCACAAACACCGAAATCTCCTGAAATTCAATTAAATACAAAACCGTTGCAAAATTCACGCTTTATTCTACTTAGCAGGTTAGTCAGAGACAACAAAGTGTCAAGGCACTCCGTTGACTGCCTTACGCCCGAAATCCAGACATTTTGCGAGACATAATACATAGGACTATAATTTTTTTTTAGCTTCACTCTTTATCCCGCATAGCAGGGTAGACAGAAAGTACCTAGTGTCAAGACACTCCGTACTATAACTATTTGCGTCAGATCTTAAGATAATCTTGTAACTGGTTACGCTTTACGTAATTAATATAGAAATATTAATTATATTCTATCTTTTATTTTTTTGCCTATTTTCACTCGTTACCTAAATTAAAAAAAAATAGAATCTTGAGCCGATAGAATCTGTTGTTGAGGCCGGTCGTGGCGCAGTGGGACAGCGTCTGACTGAAAACGCGATAGATTGTGGGTTCGATTCCACTCGGGAGAGTAATTATATTTAAATTATTTTCACTTCCTCGCTCTGGTAAAGACAAAGTGCGGCGTTGAGTTCCACCGCTCAACACGCAATGTCTCGAATTCGATGGAAAGCGAAGTACGGAATGTGTTGACACTAGGTACTTTCTGTCTACCCTACTATACGGGATAAAAAGCATGAAGCTAAAAAAAAGTCTTAAGACAGTTAGGTAAAAGTCGAATAGATTTACGTCAATTGACTAAAATATTTTAAATAATGCTATTAATGTTAGAATATATATTACATTTTATTTTTAAAAAAACTCCACACTCTCGAATTATATGCACGCTACAAAAATTATTGAGGCATTACCGCTCACTAAATTATATTATGAAGAAATTATAGATATCATCTATATACGGTTTTTCTATTATAACACTTAGAACTGATATAATCTTCCATACTATATAGCATATAGAAGAAATGATTTAGGTCACTCAGGTAGAGTAAAGTGCAGCGTTAAGTTACGCCACATTTACAATCTAGTTACTATACACAATTTGCTAATATTATACAACACCTATCCTGCTATATATGTTTTTTCATTTCCTTTGCAAAATCACTTTTTCCAATTAAACATTGTACAGGTTTAATAGTTACTAGTCTTGTACGGTGACATTGCTCCTAAATTCTATGAGAAACATTCGATTCCACAACTACATATACAGGAAACCACCTCGCAACGCAATTTGCAACATATCCGTATAAGAAAACAAAAAATATATAATAATTTATTATATTTGGTTCCCAGATTAAGAGGTGATAATATTTAGTGATTCTAAACATACATATAGTATCATAAGTTTTATGTTTTTATTTTAAATATATTATCAATATAATTTATTTACTGTTTAATTTGATGAATTGGAGAATTTTGATGAAGGCGATGACTTCTCTTCTCTTCTTCTCTTCTGGTCTGGTCTACTGAATAGACTAAAGTCACTCTAACAAATCTCTTGGAATCTCGTGAAAGGACAGCGATTGTATACGTGACGACAGTGGGTTCGATGTCCATTCAGAGAGCCTATATTTGAATTATTTTCAATCGACTTTAAAAAAAGGAGGTTTTAAATAAAATAAGAAATATTCCAAATGTCGGGTTTACAAATATAGTAGTTTCGTATACCAAAATATACGCGCCTATTTCTGTTTTGTAAAAATCGTGAACTGCAGTTCGATATGTATGTAATACTTTTAAAATTCCACAGCATTTGTGCTGAATTTAGTAAATGTATGTTTGTACAAGAATATCTCAAAAACTAAAATTCATATTGAAATTATTTAATTTATCATTTATCAATTTTAATTAGACAAAGCAACTGGGTGAGTGTCACGAAAGCGAAGAACGGAGTGTCTTGACACTAACTTCTATCTGTCAACACTGCTATGCGGGAAAAGGCGTGCCTTCATATCAGTTTATATGCATATTACTTTCTCAGTGTCTGGCAACCCGCTTGTTATACAATTTTAAATTAAATATTTATAAAATAAAAAAGAAAGCTCGGCGAGTACATTTAATGGATGATGTATTCATAAATTAAATAAATGCATATATATATATATATATATATATATATATATATATATATATATATATATATATATTTAGCTTCACGTTTTTATCACGCATAGTAAGAATTCGAGACATTGCGTGTTGAGTGGTGGAACTCAACGCCGCACTTTGTCTTTACCAGAGCGAGAAAGTGAAGTCGAACCCACAATAGGTTGCGTTTCGGTCAGACGCTGTCACACTGCACCACGACCGGCCTCAATTCTTTTTTTTATAAATTACGTATAATTAAATTATGATATTTAAACAAAGGTAGGTTTAAAAGTAGATTTTCTCGTCATTTTCTTTAATATATATAAAAGGCAACAAAATACTCCGGTAAACGATAGCCCTATACGCATTAGGTAGTCTTACCTCTCAACTTATACTTGTCAATCAAGATCTGCCATCGTGCCATATAATTATACTATTAAAGTAAAGAAGTGGTTATTGAGATATTTATGAACCCATTAAATTTTATCCGCCATGTAATATGTATTAAAGAAAAATTAAAATTTATATATAGTTTTTACTCGTTACTGTAGATAGCCAAGTAATTTATTAAAGGATTAATAAATATAGGTTTTAAATGTTTATTGCAGCATCTCCGGTAGGGAGAAATAAGTGTTTAGTTATAACACAATAGTAAAAGAAATATGAAAAATATAACAATTATTTTCATTATTTTGCTATTTTTAAAGTATTATTTCACACTAAGGATTAGAAAATGGTTTTTAAAAACGCGTTTATTGCACGCATGGCGTAGTTAGAACGTTTCCAAGAGATGCGGGGCCTTATCCTGCAGCGTTTAAATTTTTATGTTTTTTAAAGAATATATATAATTCCATTGTTTATAGATAAAATAGAACAAGATCATTTGAAGTCTAACTGTTAGTTATAAGAATATTTGTTTTTCTCTGAAATTTGCAACGGTCAGTAACTGAAGTGCCTAACATAATCTTATATACCCTGCCTCTGTCACGGTAAAAATTTCTTGATCTATCTGTATTATTCCCTCTATTTTTTTAAACTAAAGTACTACCTCTAATAAAAATTGTCAGAAATAATTTAGTAATTATTATACCGAATGTATTATAAACAACAGTATAGCAAAGTGAATCAATGTACAGCCGGACCGATTGTTGGTCTTTCATCATATTGCTTAACGAGTAAAGCACTAAAATTTACGAAACATTAAATAGCTATTGTATTTTCTAATCTAAAACGGCTATTCTTATATAATTTCCGTTAAATAAGTGTATCGGGTACAATTTGACAGGTTATTGCGGGGGCGGCGATGCGAGACGGCGCAGGCGCAGGTGTCGAGGGCAAAGGCCGGAGTTCAATGTAAAAACAAAGATATACTTATATTCATTGTCTCCCATTTCCCATGGTAGGGATATCAAAATGTGATTATTTTTTTTAAATATACATACTTTGGTTACACCAACGTGGTATAGTTTTGTGTTTAATTAAATGGAATAAAGAAAATGAATTAGGGCATGTATGAAGAGGTTAATGACTGTGGATGAGGCGAAAGAGGTATACAAGAACTGTAGCGTTTGGCGCTATGTCCTCTCTGACTACCCCGTAAGGGGTAATAAAGCGTGAAGCTAAAAATCAGAAACAAATAAATAATTTTATTATTAAATAATATTGTAAATAAACGTGACATGAAATAAATATATATATTAATTAACGTATTAAATTACTAATTCATAAACATTAATACTCATTTTAATCATATGAAAAAAAAGCCTCACGCTTGTATCTCGCATACCAGAATAGGCAGGAAGTAGTCAGTATCAAGACACTCCGTACTCCACTTTCTGTCGAATTCGAGATATTGCGTGATGAGTGGCGCAAATTAACGCCGCACTTTGTCTTACCAAAGCGAGGAATTGAAAATAATTTAAATATAATCTATCTTCCGGGTGGGAATCGAACCACGAATTGCCTGACGGGTTTTATTTCTATAAGACGTACCTATATAAGTATGATCTTAGTAAAAGCACCACTATGACAGGTACTACAACTTATTACAGATGTAGAGAAACGCCTACTATTAAAGCTGTCAACCGACACTCTCGCAAAGCCATTAGCACACTCCCAGCTCTGGCAATCACCAGCCAATTTGTCCCGTGTCCACGTTTTTTTATAGTCGATTTCATAGAAAACTGAGCGGTTAATTTTTTACTCGAACTAAACAAGCTCGATGTGGAAAGAAATCGATTAATTGTGAAAAAAATAATTTAAGTTCTTTATAAGATACTTTTATAGAGTTACTTACGATAATTATAGTTTTTGTTGCTATTGATAGGTTGGAAAATAAAATGGCTAGATTCTTTGTGGTCTCCATTGATTTTGAGATTGATTTAAGTAAAAAGGCGTAAAGCGGGGTACGGAGTGTCTTGACACTACATACTTCCTGTCTACCCTGTGCGGGATAAAAGCGTGAAGCTAAAAAAAATATATATTTCACGTGTGTAATATGGAATCGAAAATTTGACTAAAACACTCCACAAAGAATAATCTAATTACGTATAGATGTTGATTTGAACAATAATTCATTAATAAATGCGATTATTATAATTTTATTCAGTTTTATCTTTATACGGAAACTAGCGTGTTTGAAGCAAAAAATACAAGGAAACGTCATTCCCTCATACATCGTACTGTTATTTACCGCAAACTATATATACGCTAAATCTAAATAAATAATTACGAGATTTACAATTGTATTTCGTGAAGTACGCGTTGCTATGGCGACCACCAAATATATTAAAATCTATTTTATTATTCTTATACTTTAATTATCAATTGTGTTTTAGTATATATTTAAATTTATATGTAAATACATCATTAAGGTGTTGCCATTATACGGCGTGAGTCAACGCTTCCATAGATAACGAGCACATAATGACAACTTTTCTATTTCACTAATGTATGTAATTTAGTATTAGATCGCCATCGACCCTCGCTAAGGTGTTTGTTTAAACACTTTATAAGTGTCATTAATGCAACGGAATGGCGCTTTGTGATATCTTTTTAATATAATATTTTGTTCTTAAAATTGTTATTTTTAATATGTTATAAATTTTTAGAGGCCGATCGTGACGCAGTGGGGCAGTGTCAGACTGTAAATGCGACCGGTTGTGAGTTTCTTTCCCAATCGGGGGAGTGATTATATGTAAAACTATTTTCACTTCCTCGCTCTGACATCGGTATGACAAAGTGCGGCGTTGAGTTGCAACACTGAACACGCAATGTCTCGAATTCGGTGGAAAGCAAAGTACGGAGTGTCTTGACACCAGGTATTTTCTGTCTACCATTCTATGCGCGATAAAGTGATTACAGTAGCGATTTAATACTGTTAAAATATTCTGTTAAAAATGCCTGTAATGATATATAATCTAAGTTAAGTAAAGTTAGCAAACTAATAATAATCAACACAAGTACGACTTCCGCTCATTAGTGTTGTTCACGCCACGCCTTAAAGTCAGTATATTTATCATTAAAGATAACCGTTTAAAAAAATCCTAAGCGTGGAATAACACGTTAAAAATAGTAAAAAAAATTAAAGATACTTACTATTTTTAAAGTGTTATTCCACACTTATGATCAGAAAATTTTTTTGAAAAAACGTATAAATATTTGAACGCAGCGGGATTTGACGACGACGACGACGTCTTGGACGGTATCTAAGAGGCGCGGGTTTGAATCCCACTGCGTTCAAATATTTATACGTTTTTTCAAATAAAATTTAAAGTTTTAAAATAAAATTGTATTAATTTTTTTGCAGTTTTACGATTTTACCAGGATGATAGTCAGAGTGAGCGTAGTGTCAAGATTGTATGTAGTAAGTGCGGAACTCAACACCGCGCATTGACTTTCTAGACGGCGACGGAGACGGCATACGTGGCGCATTGGGACAGCATCTCACCCAAAATGCGATTTTAACTGATTATTATTACCTATTTAATATTTCTTGCTTCTTCTATTCTTCTATATATATATATATATATATATATATATATATATATATATATATATATATATATATATACATATCTATATACAAATCAAAGCCAAGAATAAACGAACTATTATTCCAGTCTGTGATTTACTACAAATAATACATTTTTGTCAAATTCTAAATTATCATTAAAATTTCAAATCACAAACCCTGCTAGGGCAAGTGAAGCGTCAGGCCTTTATTGTCCAACATAATATAAAATCGAGCGTTTGAAACTCATTTGAATAGACACCCTCTTTAAAATGTGAATGTATAAATCATATAACAATACCTCGGTATACATACAGACGGTGTAACGATTGTATTATACAGCCTAAGGGAGATTTGTTGCGAATAAATGAATGCGAGGAAGGTATCCGGTTCTATTCCCGATTCCCGAGTGTTGACGGTTTGATAAATTAGAATAGAAATGTTTGTACATATACTGAGTTATGAGAAAAAGCATAACAGACAAACCCTTTTTCAAGTCTTTTATATTTTAAATAATTTAATATTTAAATATGACAATTGTTATTTTGATGTTATTGTCAATTGCATAGTGTTTGCTATTTACGTGAATTCGTATTAAGTTTGTTTATTTTTTTCTTTTTTTTAGCTTCACGCTTTTTCCCGCATAGCAGGGTAGGCAGAAAGTACCTAGTGACAAGACACTCCGTACTTCGCTTTCCACCGAATTCGAGACATTGTGTGTTGGGTGGTGGAACTCAACGCCGCTCTTTGTCTTTACCAGAGCGAGGAAGTGAAAATAATTTAAATATAATCACTCCCCCGAGTAGGGATCGAACCCACAATATTAAGTTTTAACACCACATATACTCTTAACCGATTTTGTTTATTGTAATTGTAAATAAGATGTTACAGCCAGTTCTTGACTTAGGACGGGGTTTGGTTCCGCAATTTTCAACAATTTGTTCATTAATTATATATATATATATATATATATATATATATATATGTATATATATATATATATATATATAAATATATAAATATATAAATATATATATATATATATATATATATATATATATATATATATATATATATATATATATATATATATATAATACCACAGTATTATTATGACGCACATTTAAAGAATACGAAAATATATTTAATTTCGCATTATAATGTGAAATGATAAAAAAGCAGACAAAAGATGTGGATGCTGCGCGAGACGCACAGTGTAACTCATCAACATAATGTGGAGCGGTCGAAATTCATCTTACCTTTATGAGAAGAGATTTAATTCAAAATGCTTTTTTTATTTTCCACATCTGAACGTAACGGTTTTAATAATACAGACTCTTTTGTAAATTTAATATTGAAACTGTATAAAATAAACTGTTATAGTCAAAATTAAATATAATTAATTAATTAATATTTTTTTTAATTTTCGTAATTTTTATTCTATCCGAAATCTAGACATTGCGTATTGAGTGGCGAAATTAACCGCCGTGTTTTGTCTTACCTGAGCAGAGAAATGTTTTTTTTTAAATATAATCATTCCTCGAATGATGGTGTTATACTGCATTTCTATTATGTTTTAAACCTAATAGTGAGTCAGTCAGTCTGAATGTATATTTTTCAATTTTTATTTAATATTCATTTTAATTAAAAAAAGAATCTTAATTTTTTATGAAAACAATTTGTATCATTACTGTTATTTTACCAATTTAGAGTCATAATTAAGACGGTAAGACGGACGGATGGTATTATATATAATAAACAATTATAGAACATATTTTCCTACCTAGAATGCGAACTCACAATCTCTGTCTTTACTCATTCACGTCTCAACTGAACCAGGATAGCATCTAATATAAAAAAAAACAAAAATTTCAAAAAAAAAAAACACACCGAACATATTCCAATATCAATGTTTAATAGAGCCGGGTGCGCCTGCGCATCGCATTATACACGTCAAAAGCTATTGTCAAAGTCCATCAAATCAAACTAGGGCGTAGGGAGCAACCCCCAAACACGCTCTTGACTGCACAATGAACTAATCATAGCTACTATTTAATACGATTGTAGGGTGAACTGGAGTGAAGGATTTATTAGAAGTGTATAAATAAAAATGTAATTCATTATTCTTTGAAAATGCTTTTTTAGTTTAAAAATATGCAAAGTTGGAAAAATACATACAAAAATACTCTACGTAGCAGGCTGGTTAGACACAACCTAATGCCTAGACATTTGACTGTTAACTGTTTCCGCCCAATATCATAACATTGTGTGTTGAATGGTGAACTCAATCCAGCGCTTTGTCTTACCATAGCGGAGAAATGAAAGTAAATGTTAATAATTTCTTCAACCAATCTTCTTTAAAATTAACAAAACAAATAATTAAGCGTGAATATACTAAAAGCTAGGCTATTCTATATATGTATAATATAATATAAAAATTTTATAATAAAGATTTTATTTGATTTTAAAATTAATGATTATTTTAATTTAAAATAGTTTTTTTTATAAAAAACGCTCACTCTCATAACTCGTACCAACATTTAAAGCTTGATCATAATACGATTGTTCCAGTATATTTTATGTCAGGTTGTAAACGTCACGGCGGATCGATGTTTGTCCAAAGCTGTGTCTCTTTAAGCTTTTGTGCAACGAAAAGCACCGTTTGTTCCGTAGAAGTAATAATTTTATATATATTTTTTATTAATCCGTTTAAAATATTTTTTGTGATAAAATAATACATTGAAGGCTTGTATTGTAGTAGATGTATTGTAGTATGTAGATCAAATAACTGTTTTTTTTGTAGCTTCAAGCTTTTATCCCGCATAGCAGGGTAGACAGAAAGTACCTAGTGTCAAGACACTCCGTACTTTGCTTTCCGCAGAATTCGAGACATTGCGTGTTAAATTAAATATAATAACTCCCCCTAGTGGAGATCGAACCCACAACCGATCGCATTTACAGTCAGACGCCTGCGCAATTACAGACTAATGCGCCACGAGCGGTATCAAAAAAGCGAAAAGCTTTAAAAATCAAGCAAATAAAACTATAAAATCCCTCATTCAAATTTGATCAACTATAATTTTCGTGCAATTACCGTGCATTGTTGCGCCCGCGCACTGCGGAATTGCACACAAATGCATATTGTTCACTCGTTGACTGACCAGAGACCATTGTTTGGGACCAAACTATTGTTCTATGTGTACACACACATATATATATATATATATATATATATATATATATATATATATATAGAACGTTTTCCTGTGATTTTGAAATATAAGCAAATTTTTACATAATTTTGTAAATATAATGTTTTTTTTAAATAATTATTTATTACCTTAACATTTTTGAAAAATATTGCAAATAATATAGATATCTAGCCGTAATATGTATGTAGTCTTAGTTAAGTTCAAGACAATAGTGTCAAGACACTCCGTTTATTGCGTTCCGTCCAAACATTCAAGTCATTACGTGTTGAATGGCGAACTCAATGTCCTACTTTGTCTTACCAGAGCGGAGAAATTATAATAAATTTTCAAATATAATAAATTGAACCCACATCTGATCGCATTTACAGTCAGACGCTATCATACTGTGCCACGCTGGTCTCAAGAAATATACAATTTGCTTTTTATTTATTTTATATGCCTTTACTAATTTCACTCGCTTCGCTACAGAAAGTCTTGTTAAAGCTCTCCTATACATATTTACATACAAATTAAGTATTTAATTGATCAGATGATAACATGTTATCATTCGACCAATCAAGAATGCAGCTTGAGGTCCGCTCGATTCTTTGAAATACAGTGCTTATTGAGGGATCGGACGCCCTGCGGAGCCGGGGCCGTAACGAATGTATGTATACGAGGTCACTATTTATTAATTAATAAATTAAATATCTATCTATCTATCTATCTATCTATATATATATATATATATATATATATATTTATATAAATATATATATAAATATTAAGCGCGATTGGTTTTGGATTCGATTCTCACTCGGTGGAATGATTATATTTAAACTATTTCCATTGTCTCGCCCTGGAAAGAAAAAATGCAGCGTTAAGTTCCACCATACAACATGCAATGTCTCGAATTCTGCGAAACCAACTCAAAATAGACATATGTATGCGGCATTAAAGTGTAAAGCTAAAAAACTACCAATATATAGATTTCATGTTCCTTGCGTTTAAGCAACGTCCAATGCAGGCGGCCATCGTGACGCAATGGAACAAAGTATGTCTGTAAACGTGACTGGTTGTAGGTTCGATTCCCACTTGGAAGTAGGATTATATTTATATTTTTTTATTTCTCCACTCTGGTACAACAAAGCACGACGTTAAACTCGCCACTCAACTCGCAATGGCTCTATCTTGGGTGGAAAACCGCCAACGGAGTGTCTTGACACTAGGTTGTATCTGACCATGCTATGCGGGATAAAGGAAGAAGCTGTAATATTAATTTTTAAAACACATATGATGGCTACATATCCAAATTATTTGCTATTTTTTTTTCAAAAATATAAACGCATATGATATACATACCTACATATATGAAGCTGCAAGCAATAGGCATGTTATTAATATATAAAATTGCATTTTGTAAAAGAATAAATATTGCCTTCGTTCTTACAAAATATAACTATAACATCATGAAGTAAATTAAATTTCCGTTACTAGCATCTTATCATTATCACTCAAACCCAAGAATTTCGAAGACAAAAAATAATTAGATACCTCTTAAGATATCTAGAATCAACGGTTTTTTAAACGCATCCGCTCGAGGGGTGCATGGTTGCAACAACTTATATCAAAAAGTGAGCTAAAAAATAACTAAAAGCTATCTTTTGTTACTATAATAGAGTTTAGTTTACAATATACAAGGTAATGCAAGTGTTGAAAACAGGATGTGGGCTGTGGAGCGACCGTTTTTAAGAAAAGGGTACTTTATAATTAACATTATAATAAATCACGAAATACGTAACGGTATATATATATATGTACGTGTTTAATTTTATAATGGAGAAAATTAGTTTATTTTTTTCTTTTCTTTTTTGCTTAAAGCTTTTATCCCGCATCGCAGGGTAGACAGAAAGTACCTGGTGTCAAGTCACTCCGTACTTCGCTTTCCACCGAATTCGAGACATTGCGTGTTGAGTGGTGGAACTCAACGCCGCACTTTGTCTTTACCAGAGTCAATCCATACTCCACTTTATACGCAAAAGTATTAAATACTTTTCAATTACTTTTTATGTTATTATCCGGGTGGAATTAATCAATTATATTTTATTATATAATTAATTAAATTTTATAATTATATATTAAAAAGAAGCTTAAGACAAAGTGGGAATTGAAATACGGAGTGTTTTGACACTAAGTAGTTTCTATCTACTCTGCTATGCGGGATAAAAAGCGTGAAGCTAAAAATATACTTAAACATATACATGTTTTTATGACATTTCTGTAATTTCAGAGAGTTACAACGATATTTCGTATCAACGCCATATAAAATATCCACTTTTTACAGAAGCTCTATAAAAACGTAAATAATAAATCGATTAAATAAAAACAGATCGTCATGCAACTTGGCAGTGACAAAAATGTGATACGCTTTTAACTATTGCAATTTTTTGCCACTCCCTTGTACAGATCGTGGACAGCTGCAAAATATCACGGTAAAACAAATTAAAACCTATATAGGTGGTGACAAATACAGGCTATCAGTGTACAAATAAACGTGTGTACGGAGTTCATATAATCTGACACACATCTGGCACAGTAGAGTCCAAAATGCCTTCATAATATAGGTTGTATCAGAAGCAAATGGAGAAATTAATAAGTATGTTAATAATTTGAATATATATTAAACATACCACCAGCAAGAGGGCTATGTTTGCTTTAGGATGTGACATGATTGTCATCGGATACACCTAAATCCCTGACAACGACGTTTCCTTTTGTTTCACGCTTTACTTAGCGAGTTAGTCAATAGGAACTGAGCCCGAACGCTATCTATTATCCCTACAAATTTCATTCGCCTCGGCCATAGTCATTAACCTCTACTACCTCTGGTTCCTCATACTTCTAATACGAATTTCCTCCAGCATTATTAGTATCGTGTTTTCGAAGATCAACCAAGGTCTCCCCGTATACCTCTTACCTTGCGTCATATATGATACAATGGCAAACAAAATATTATGAAGTAATTTTCTTTTTAGCTTAACACTTTTACTCCGCATATCAGGGTAGGTAGAAAGTATCTAGTGCCAAGACACTCCGTACTTCGTTTTCCACCGAATTCGAGACATTGCGTGTTGAGTGGTGGAACTCAACACCAGTCTTTGTCCAGTGCTCACCAGAATGAGGAAGTGAAAATAATTTAAATATAATCACTCCCCCGAGTGAGGATCGAACCCACAAGCAACCGCGTTTACAATCAGATGCTGTCCACGTCATCTTTATATGTTAATAAGACGGTTAAGTTAATAAATTCTCGTTCATAATACAAAAAGTAACGGAAATTTTAGTTGTCTTATTTAAAAAAAGCGTCTAATTAAGCAAAATAAACAAAGATAAGCATCACAGATTTTAACTAGAGTATTGTATTTACACGAAATATTCGAAAGAGCATTCATGTTCGGAAACTTCTACAGCGCTACTGTTGGTCACATGGCTATAAACAAGTAGTTAGCAGCAATAATTAGTTTTACATTAAATTTTTTTTCTAGGTTTTTGTGTTTAACATGGGAAGGCTGTGTTAAGCGTGTACTCGCATGTATATTAGAAGAAACAAAGCCTTATTATATTAAGTAAGTTTTTATATTGAAAGTTAATTTAAGAAAAATACGGTGCTTTCTTTGTTTAAGAAGGCCTACGCTAACAAGGCCTTGTTGTTAGATTCGTAAAATACGTGTCGCCTTGGCAACGTAAATACTATGTATTTTTATTATATTATTTAAAAAAAATAGTGTCTTTCTGCAATTCTTCTTCATGAAATTGTGAATATTCCAAATTTTATACATCTTGGTCTGCCTAATTTTCATAAAAAATGATCGAAATCGTTTCCCTTTACAAATGAATACGTGTGTAATTATTACATGTATTTAGTTATACTGGAACTAAATAATTAATTCAAATACTATATATTTTGTCTTTTTCAAACCATTTAAAAAAAACCAAAGAGAGAATGAGCGATGAAAGAATGGTAAGAAAAATTTATGAAGCCAAAGTGAATGGTACGAGAGGTCGGGGGAGACCTCTGTTGACCTTCGAAAACACGGTATCGAAGATACTGGAGGGAGGTCACGTAAAAAGTATGAGGACCCCCCGAAGCATGTATGAAGAGGATAATGACTGTGGACGAGGCGAAAAAGGTATGCAGGGACCGTAGCGTTTGGCTGCCCCGCCAGGGATGAAGCGCGAAGCTCAAAAAAACCATATCTAAAGACAATTTTGCTGAAAAGAACCGGTAGGAACTCAAAAACTTAAAAAACCAAAAAAAAAACTTAAAAAGATATAACATTATACGGCAGTATTTAATTTGTTTTTGGAGTGAATAATAAAATGTTTATTACTTATTCATATTGTAAGTCCTACTACATAATATTATAAATGTGAAAGTTTGTATGGATGTGTGTATGTTTGTTATTGTTTTACGTAAAAACTACTGAACTTTACTGTAAACTTTAATGTATTATGTTATTATAATACTTCAGACTATTTAATACATTAGAATAATATATAAGCTATAATTTATAATAATAAATTTTATAATAATAATTTATAATGAATATAATAGCTATATATATATATATATATATATATATATATATATATATATATATATATATATACTCTTTTACGCAAAAACTACAACATGGGTATGGATAAAATTGTACTTATATAGGTTACCAGAATGTAATAAATGATAAAATTTATAATAATTTAAATTTACTTTGAGTACTAAGATACTTTCATATTTTCTATTTTTAAAGTGTTATTCCACACTTAGGTAGGTAAATATTAAAATAAAATAGCAATCTCTCTTTTAAAACAATTATTTCTTAATAATCTTAAAGTAATAGAAATTTGTAAAAATCTCTCTACAAAGATGCTAACAAAATAAATAAGTTGTAACAAACGTATAAGAATTTCGACGCAGCTGGTAGTGAAACGCATGGCTTAGCGGTCAGAGCGCTTGGACGGTATCCAAGAGGCGCGGGTTCGAATCCCGCTGTGTTCAAATTTTTATATGTTTTTTCAAAAATGTTAACGAAGATAATTTTTATAGATACACCAATCGATTGAAGCCGCGAGCGAAATCTAGCATATATGTACATACAATTTTATATAGTACAATATTCACATTTCACATGTTTATCACGTGGAGTGGGCAATGGGATCTTGTTAAGCGATATGACACCTTGTACTGTTATTCTCAACCATTTAATTTATTTAAATATTACGGTGCCACACCAGATGGGCTTATATAAATGTTCTAAGCATAAACACTCCCCCAACTGATAATCAAAGCTGAACTACAAACGTTACTTCTCCGTTCTAGTTAACCAAACCGCCGCGATGAGTTTCGCCACACAAAATCTTAACACCAAATCTGTTTACATTATAAAAAGGGAAAAAAGTATAATACGTATAGAAATCGCGAAAATCAAAGATCTTATTAAGTATAATACTGTTTACATATTACGAGCTTTTGGACAACATTTTGCCGTGCATACCGTTATACATACATACCGTCCAAGACGGATGGTATCCAATAGGCACGGGTTCGAATTCAGCTGCGTTCAAATTTTTATACGTTTTTTAGAAAATGTTTTCTAATCCTAAGTGTGGAATAACACTTTAAAAATAGTAAATATTAAAGCTTTAGGACGATAATTGGATCAGAAAACGCTCAGCCAATGCCAGCTGGTTGACCAATAATAAGGTAAGGTAAGGTATAATAAGGCAGCTGTTATTAGTATAAGGAAAAATACGTTATTTTATCTCTTCCATATAAATATAAGTGGATGGAGTTTAACTAGGCATGCAATTTCAAATTGAATGGTGTGGAACTAAACCGTCATAACACTTTGATTCTTAGAGCTATTAATATCAATTCGAATGCAAAATAATTAATATAAAATACAATAATAATATTTATTTGAGGCCGGAGGTGAGTCTGACTGTAAACGCGATCGGCTGTGAGTTCGATTTCCACTAGGGATTATATTTGAAATTATTTTCATTTCCTCGCTCTGGTAAGACAAAGTGCGGCGTTGAGTTCCACCACTCAACACGCAATGCATCGAATCCGGTGGAAAGCGAAGTAAGGAGTGTCTTGACACTAGGTACTTTTATCGCGCATAGCAGGGTAGACAGAAAGTACCTAGTGACAATACACTCCGTACTTCACTTTCAACCAAATTCGAGACATTGCGTGTTGAGTGGTGGAACTCAACGCCGCTCTTTGTCTTTACCAGAGCGAGGAAGTGAAAATAATTTAAATATAATCACTCCTTTGAGTGGAGATCGAACCCACATCCGTTCGCGTTTACAGCCAGACTCTGTCACTCCGCACCACGACCGGCCTCAATGCAATACTATTATAATAATAGATAATTGATATTAGAGATATATTCCGTATCCACTATATCTTTATATATGTATACTAGATGTCCCGTTGACGCGTTGACAACGCGTTACCATAGCAACGTGTACAACACTTTATATAAACGTATATGTCAATAATTATTATTAAAAAAATACATTCTGCATTCCTTCTATATATAAACTATAAGTGTGCCAAATTTCATCCTCCTCAGTTCAATAGGGGTACTTATATTTTGCTTCACGTATTAATATATACATTTTCTTAAATTTTAATACTATAATTAACATCAGAACAAGATATACAGCTATATACAGCGGCACGTTGACGCCACCCGTGGGATTGTATTGTAGGAAATTTTATAAACACGTCAAAAAATCATTTGTCTTTCATTGTTTGTTTTTCAATGTTTTCTTTGTATTGTTAACACATTTATTATTACTATGTAGCTATAAACAAAACTACAATGTTTTTTTTAGCTTCACGCATTTTATCCCGCATAGCAGGGTAGACAGAAAGTACCTAGTGTCAAGACACTCCGTACTTCGGTTTCTGCCGAACACGAGACATTGCGTCTTGAGTGGTGGAACTCAACGCTGCAGTTTGTCTTACCAAAGTGGATAATTGAAGTAATTTAAATATAATCACTCTCCTGCGGGGATCGAACCTACAACCGATCGCGTTTACAGTCAGACGCTGTCACACTGCGCCACGACCGACTTCAATGGTACCGGAAGGTACAATATCTAAGTTACATATATAATATAATATTTTATTTTTTGATTTCTTTTATAACACAATTAAGACGTTATTAAAGTATATTGCGGGTTCAGACAGGTCTGGCTGTACGTAGTATAGTTCTTGGTAGACAATGGAAAATTGTGTAAGAGGTAAATATAGAATGTTAACACCAAGTTCTCTTAGCCTAGCCAGTACAATAAGGTCGATATATATTGTTAAATATGCTTTTAGAAAACCTATTTCAACTATTGACTAATAAACGCCACGGGATTCGAACCAGCGCCTTTTATATATTACGTTTCTTCAAAATATTTTCATAACAAACATGTTTCCATCTCAATTGAGTTTGAATCTGCTACTCCCCTGCTAATCGCCACCACATATCCACTACAGCTAATAATATATGAATATTAAGAGGTGATTAGTATATACCATTAGACGCTGTAATCCCTCTGGGAAGTGGGCCGCGATATTGCTTTCCCCGCTTGCTCTCTATGGAATGCGATATCTTTATATCTTTCGACGACAAACGTGTGTGACAGTAGTTATTTTATGTTGATCATTTATTTGTATTAAAAATTGGATTTTTTTTGTGATTTTCCATCGTTACCCTAATAAATAATTGAATATATAAAAAACACTTATATAAGGTATCATATTATATAAATACTTCCAATACTGGTGTAACAATGTTTAATTCTGTAATGTTTTCTTGTAAACATTTTTTTTTACTTTAATTTAAAAAAAAACTTCTAATTCGTATAAAATAAATGTAGAGTTTCTAAAAAAAATATTAAAGTCACGTGTTCAACGTGTATACTCATTACAACAAATACCTAGAATAAAGTAATTATAAAATCACAAGATTATATACAATATTCAATAACAATAGGTATTACAAGACGTGTCGTGACCAGCTCAGACCAGCTAAGAATTGATGAACAAAAAATGATAACGCTCTTCTAGCTCATACTACGCGAGCGGTCGTGTCCAGTTGCAGACGTATCGCCACTTTCCCTCGCTCTGGTTTCAATTCCCATCATGTTATTATAATTATGTAAATCTTACCAGTACTTACTTTACCATTATCTATCTATACAAGTGTTCAAATAAATAAAATTGGAGTGTCTGTTTGTATGTATTTCAATGTCAAAAATCAAAGGAGTTTCTTAATACTAGGTTATCTCTAACTACTCTGCTTTACGGGAGGTAAAGTGAAGCGTGCTATTTAAAGTACATATTTTCTGGAATGGACTGGACTTATCAAGGCTGTGGCCTGACCAGAACACGACATACGACTGACTGATATAAGAATAGAGGCGCGAAGTAGAATTTAGTCGATTATCGATTTAATTGATGAATCAAAGGCTAACGGGTTTTAATTTAATAATCTTTTTTTATTTTTACCTTTACGCTTTATATCCCGCTTAGCTGGGTAAACAGAAAGCACCTAGTGTCAAGACACTCCGTACTTCACTTTCCACCGAATTCGAGACATTGCGTGTTGAGTGGTGGAACTAAACGTCGCATTTTGACTTTACCAGAGCGAGGATGTGAAAATAATGTAAATAAACCTACTCCCCGAGTGGGGATCGAACCCACAACCGATCACGTTTGCAGTCGGACACTGTCCCGGTGACCGGCGTAATAAACTTGTAAGTATATAAACAACAATATTAATAAAATGTTTTTTCTTTACAAAATCATGATTTTTATAAAACTCTTACTTCGTTACATAATATCAATTTAATTTTATATAACTAACGTACATGTAATTTATGAAAATATATAAAAATAAGAAGGTACATATATAAAAATAAATTTCAACTTTTTAAAAATTATATTTTTTTTTTTCTTTCTGGATTATCTAGTAATATGTACATCTATTTTCAGTAGTATATTCATTAATACTTATATATAGTAGATAAATGGTGTGTGAGTCTTAACACTCCATTCTCTTTACTTACTTCACTTAGTATATATTGGAAATAATGTGTACAGTAGCACAAATCAGTAGTTTTGAACATGAAAACATTAAAGGTAGAGTCAGAAAAAAAATGTTGAGAATGCTGATTCTTATTTGCTTATTATAATAGCGAATTCGCTGAATATTAATATAGAAAGAATATTAAAGCATTGTATCTCTAATATTTCTGTTAAAGTAATATATAAATATCTATGAAATTAAAGTGTCTACTTGTAATATTGAAATAATCGTTTTTTTATTAAATGCATATGTTTGTATATACGGTACACATATAAAATTACATTTTTTATTATTTTTGTCCGTCTGTTTGTCTGTTTGTTCTGGGACATCTCTGGAACGCCTGTACTTAATTTGACGAGACTTTCACTTGCAAAAAGTGCTGAATTAATAATGAGTAACTCAAGCTATTTTTATTTTATAATTATAAAGTAAAGTAAAGGTCCGCGGGCAAAGCTTCCAGAATATGGTATTTAAAACGAAATGTTATTATTTTTTATTAAATATTTATACCATTTTATGAAGGAACGATAATAAACATATGGTACCCAGTAGTTTTGATTTTTTTTAGCTTTATACTTTTATCCCGCATAGTGGCATGGACAGAAAGTACCTAGTATCAAGACACTCCGTTCTTCGCCTTCCACAGAATTCGAGATAGCGTGTGTTTTGAGTGGTTGAACTCAACGCCGCACTTTGTCTTTATCTGAGGAAGTGAAAATAATTTAAATATAATCACTCCCCCGAGTGTGGATCGAACCCACAACTAATCGCGTTTACAGTCAGACGCTGTCCCACTGCGCCAAGACCGGCCTCTAATTTTTTATTGTTATAATTACGCTTGATATTTCCAAGTACATACCGACCTTCGTAATGGAAATTAGCAAATATATGTTCACCATAAACAAAAATATTTTCAATACTTCTCAAACCAAAACAAAGAATGAGACTTGAATAAGTAATAAAATAAATTAAAAAGGCAATATTTTTTGAAAAAATATACAAATCCATATAAGTATATATTCAGTTCATAATAAAATAAAATTAATTTCATGCTACTTTAAATGCATACATATTAATATAAATCCATATAAATTTACTTTATATATTCGTAACATTGTAATTTTTTTTAACATTTCGAAAAACACAAACTTACTTGTACGCAAATCCTTTAGCACCTCCAAAAACACAACATAAGGAATGAACAATAAAAAAAACACAATAATAATCCACACAAAACCAAATTCTAAAGTAAACACAAAATTCACATAACTCTTTCACTAAATGTTATATTCTATTAACATATTTTACACAGAAATAGTTTTACGATATACATATATATATATATATATAAAAGAAATGTCGGTACACAGTATCGCAGTCCGTCTGTCACAGACGTCGTCGACTGACTGAGCCGCGGCCGACGGTTAGCGGAGCGTTTCAACTTATTGCGTTTCAACTTAGTGCAAGAGATAATATTTTGTTATAATAATCTATTTATTATTTAAGTGTATAGAGATAACCTAGTACGTACCCTTCTCCACTTTGCACTCAACATCGAGTACAAATGGAGTGGAAAAATGGAAATAATTAATGTAAATTTCCCCCAACTGAGGATCGAATCGCCAACTAACGCATTTACTGTCAAACCAGCCCACAATACACTACTTAATATAGAGAATTCATTTTGAAATATTTTTAAATATAATAAAATAATAATTAATTCTAAATATTTTATTGTGAAAGTTTGGTTTGAAGTGTAATCTGATGTTAAAGTCGTTTTTAAAATATACAGCATAAAATTGTAACAAAAAAAACCTTTATTTTATGAAAAATCATCTTTAAACGTTGATTTGGCGATAAATAAGTTAATATTTATATTTGTCTTATATATATACCTACCAATTGCATAATTAATTGAATAGCAAACAAAATCTTTTAATTGTATTAAAAGATATATTTCTCGAATTCAGCGGAAAGCGGAGTAAAGGAGTGTCTTGACACTATGTACTACCTGTCTACTGCTATGCGGGATAAAAGTGTGAAGAAAAACATATAGATTATGGTTTTTTTTAACCCAAGCTCTTAGTGTACAGTTGTGTCCGCCGCGCCGCCAGTCGTGACCCCGCGAGGGCGGCGGTTGTTTTTCTCCTGACGCGGACCGTCCATGTGGAATTTTAAAAACCTTTTTGCATTCCCTCCCATATTGTACTTGACACTTTATTACTATAGGAATAATTGAGGATTTCTTACTCATTCTAATTTTAAACCTTAAATATATATACATTTCATTCATTCATTCATTTCATTTAGTAGCTTATGTGATTTCGTAGGTTTGGGCACACGTCGGGACTGAATGATGAACGAATGGTAAGAAAGATATATCATGCAAAGGTGAGAGGTACGACAGGTAGAGAAATACTTCGGAAGATTTTAAATGAAACTATTTAACCGGATTAATGGCGTATATTTTGGTATTCGAAAATACATTTTTGGACACCTGACGTTTCGAACACTTTACAGTAGTCCGTGGTCACAGGTAGACTGAGGTGGCATTCGTCTGTCAGTTGATACAAAAAAATAATTATATCAAACTACCGCCATCAATTTCTTAATTGCCTCGCGTACTGCCCTGGATTCTTGCAGAATGAGCTCACTGTATCTTTGTCCAAATCCACCACACCAGAGACAACCTGACTTGACTGTATTTTCGAATACCAAAATATACGCGATTAATCCGGTTAAATAGTTTCATTTAAAATGTATAAAAATCGCGAAAATCAAAGATCTTATTACTTCGGAAGATCTTCGAGAACATCTTCTGTACTGAAGGGCGTGTGAGAAGAGGTTGATGACTGGAGGCGAGGCGAAAAAAAGAACACAGGACTGTCGCGTTTGGCGCTCCGTTCTGTCTCTCTCCAGGGATAAAGCGTGAATCTAATTAAGTTATAGTAGAATTGAAATATTAAATGTATTTTACTATATATTTTTATTATTTCCATAGATACCAATATAATAAAAATAAACTTCTAAATTTTTGAGAGTTTTTTAACCTGAGACTTTTGGGTGTTGTTGACTGTTTGGGTCTTGGTCTCGAACTATATATGTATGTATTCAACGTATCTTAATATATAAATATTTAAAATTAAATAAAATAAAACAATCTATAGATTTATATATTATAATATTAAAAAAAAATATAAATAAATTTCAAATATTTATTTTAAGCTGATATTGACTTGAAAAGCAATAACATTAAAATGTTAAGAAAAAATTCATTTTGTTCGTCGACAACATCCAATATGCTGTTCTAAACCACAGCTATAAGAAATAAAATTAACTAAATTGATAATAATACGCATAAAATTACAATTTGCAAACATAAAATCAAACATCGATATATCATACTGATAGCAGATTGCTTGAGAAATATAGTCTTAGTTATATAATTTATTAAAAGTCGCCTTCATTTTAGTTTGTTCGTAAGAATAATGTGAATACCGTTATCAGAATTTGTTAATATATATTAGGGTCCTGTCTATTTTTTCCACGAGGAAATCCGTTAGGGATTCCCATATGATTGGGGAAGTAGGATGGGTTATATGGGTTTATATCGTTCTTACACACCCTAAAACCTCATGGTGGTCGTCTTTGATCGCTTCTAGCCATACTATGGGAATCCCAATCTTTCGTGAGCCCGGCAGCGGGAGCCTGATGGCGAAATGTGTAACGCATGATTTCTAAAATCTTTTGATTCTCTTACTATTGGTGTGATTTACTTCAAAATTTGCAGTTATGTCCAGTTTTTATATTAAAGTAACATCACTTTATCTTTTAAACTTAAGTATCTTTTATATATTCATTGTCACTAGTTGTCGCGGCGCAGTAAACGTGTTCGATTCAAACTTTGGGGAATGATTATATTTATTAATTTTCATTTTCTCGCTCTGGTAAGACAAAACGCGGCGTTGAGCCCCGACACATAACACGCAATGTCTCGAATTCGGTGGAAAGTGAACTATGGAGTGTATGTCATAAGTGCTTCCTGTCTACCCTACTATGCGGGGAAAAAGCGTGAAGTTACAAAATTAAGTGTGGAAACCATGAAATAAATGTAAAATGATATTTCAAATGTATATTTTAAAGTCTGTTTAAATAATAACGTTGTATAACAGTAATTACGTGACTTTTATATAAAAAACATAATCTCCATCTAATTAAAATTGTACTTAGCCTTGTACTGGCTTCAACACAAGGATATTGTGTTTCTTTTTCCTTTTGAGATAACGTTATGTAATTCTTTTACTCAATTATATTGTTTTATTATCAGTCGTATTGAGGCCATTATGGCGCAGTAGGTCGGCACCTGACGGCAATCACGATACGTTGTGGGTTCGATTGTGTTTAAAATTTATTTTCATTTCTCTGTTCTATCTATCTAATAAGGCGGGATAAAGCTTGAAACAGCTTTTTACACAGTAATTTGAAATTAATATATATATAAATATATATATATATATATATATATATATATATATATATATATATATATATATATATATATATATATATTTATATATATGTAGTTTTAAAAATTGAGAAACTATATACAACAATTTTAAATAAGAAAATACGATAAATGACCATTTATATTCCCATACAAATTTGTGTCGCTTAATCTATGGAGTGTTAAAAGAAAGAGAGTCTGTCATATATTATTTATTTATATATTTCTAAGAGAATATCTGAACTGAAATAAGGAATAGAGAAGAGGAAGTGTTTTGGACATCTCATTTCCGAGTTTTTCTATTTAATTCTAAAGTGATATGAGGTTTGTTTATAGGATATAGGTTGTTTATAGGATAGGCTAGGCAAACGGCCCCGTGTAACACCAGAGGAGTTACGGCTGCGCTGCCGGCTTTTAAGGTGGGGAAATAAGCGACGCTAAGTTCATCAGGTCAGTTAGTATTTCAATGGTAATATAATTTCCCTTTATTAATTAGTTTATTCTATTGTGTTTAACGATAAAATATTGTACAACCCTAAAAAAAGCAATTCTATCAACAAAATATGAATTTTGCAATGAGATTGTGAAAAATAATTTTATTCAATATATTTTAAAACGATTAACTTTATAATTTTGAGGCTGGTAGTGGCGCAGTATGACAGCGTCTGACTATAAACGCAATCCATTGTGTGACTCTGATAAAAACAAGGTGGGGGTTCGATTCGCACTCGGGGGAGTGAATATAATCAAATTATTTTCACTTTCTCGCTCTGGTAAAGGCAAAGTGCGGCGTTGAGTTCCATCGCTCAACACGCAATGTCTCGAATTCAATGGAAAGCGAAGTATGGAGTGTGTTGACACTAGGTACTTTCTGTCTACCCTGCTATGCGGGATAAAAGCGTGAAACTTTATAAATGCAAAGAACACAATCACGATGACTACGTAACTGACAACACGAGTATACCACGAATATCATTTTAACAAAAAAAAACCTAGTACATGAGAACAAAGCAAAAAGTGAGATTTGAGAGCACAGAGCGTGAAATTAGAGCGCGGCCACTGACGGGTGATTCACTGTTAGGGGTACGTAATACTGCATAATGATGTTTAGGCACTAGACGGTTGTGGAAACGGTGGTGACGGTTGGGTAAAACGCAAAGGTATATGAGTTCAAAGCAGGGACTTAATTACCCGTCCTTAGTGGGGGTTAATGTAAAGACACTCAAAACTCACTTTATATACATACAACTCAAACCTCCTTTTTTAAAGTCGGTAAAAAAAATTAAAACCGGTATTGCAAATCTCGCGGTGTTCACCTGATTTAACGATGTAAATTACGGAGCTAAGCTCTAAAAATATATAACGTATCGTTTTTTAGACACAACGTGAGCACAGTGCTTTATAAATAAGTTTGTTAAACTATGTACACGGTCTCAAATATATATTCATCGTACATTTATTATTTTTTCTTTTTTTTAACTACATGCTTTTATCCCGCATAGCAGGGTAGACAGGAAGTACCTAGTGTCAAGACACTCCGTACTTTGCTTTCCACCGAACTCGAGACATTGCGTGTTTAGTAGTGGAACTCAATGTCGCACTTTGTCTTTTACCCCGAGTGGGGATCGAACTCACTAACGATCGCGTTTACATTTAGACGCTGTCCCACTGCGCCTCGACCGGCCTCACATTTAAATATTAAATTAATTTCTCGACAAAGTATTATTTACAAGAACCAAACAAAGTATTGTTTACAAAGTATTGTTCAAAACTTGTTAGCCGTTTCGCTTTACCAAGGTGGGGATATGAATCTTAATTAAATGTAATTGAATTAAATTTAAAGAGCAAACATTTTTTTTTAATTTCTATTTTGCAAAGGACTTGTAATCATATCATTAACTATCTCGCCCTAGTGAAATCTACATCCTTAATTAATATATTACTCTAGCTAACGTAACTGCTTTACTTGGCCAAGTATCTGCAAAAATATTGTATTCTAACACACAATGTAAATACATTACAGATTTTTAGCAAAGCTGGTCGCTGCGCTTGGTTCCGTAGGCATTCCATTAGCAAGTAACAAATGTCACCAAATACTATTGCATTGTGAACATTTCTCCGTGTTAAACAGATCAATATGTATTTCAAAAAAACAGTCCTTAATGATTTCTTAGCAGTGATATTGTGTTTTCTCTACATCCTACACTTACGGAACCATGGCTTACGAGGAAATTTGTTTGGGATTATTTTACACTTTTGTACTTTTTTTTCTTTTAGATTCACGCTTTTATCCCGCATAGCAGGGTAGACAGAAAGTACCTAGTGTCAATACACTCCGTACTTCGTTTTCCACCGAATTCGAGACATGGCGTGTTGATTGGTGGAACTCAACGCCGCTCTTTGTGTTTACCAGAGCGAGGAAGTGAAAATAATTTTAATATAATCACACCCCCGACTGGGGATTGAACCCACAACCGATCGCGTTTACAGTCAGACGCTGTCACACTGCGCCACGACCGGCCTCACATCACATTTATTTTAATTTTATTAATATTAGGACATAGACGAATAGAATCATAAGAAATACGAACATTAACAGCTTGCTTGGGAACTCTGCCAGCTTCCTCGTTACCCTCAATTCCAATATCTGAGGGGCTCCATTTTTTATTTCAGGCTCCAATTTCTTAAATACATTTTAATATATAATAGACTTTTGGATATCTTTGAATAGTCAAAGTTAACTGAGACAAATGTAAAAAGAGGCTTTTTGAATCTGATTAAATAAATAAAAAGAGGCTTTTTGAATCTGATTAAATAAAAATAAGTAAAAAAAATAAAAAAATAACCAAAAATTACACTATAATAATGTAAAATTACACTACAGTAGTCGCAATAGTTATATAATTTTAATATAATTATTTAAAGTCGCTTACTAACTACACTATATATGAAACTGTCTCAACACTAACTGGCTTTTAAAGTCGTGCAAAGTAGATTTATACTTTAAATTTCTCAAGATCGAGACTAGATGCTACATAGATCAGTGCGATGGATGATCCTAATTACAGGGAATAATCGTTAAAACGCCACTCCGTCGAGATAAATCTCAAACACCTGCCAGCTACTTATACTAACGATGGAAGCGCCTGCGCGTGCGCATTTCGTACGCTAAAGAGAAAACTAATTATGGTACGAGTTTTAATGCCAAGTATCGAATTAGGAGATTTTAATTCTCTTAGAGACTAAAATTTTTCGGTAAATTTAATCAATTAATTGAAAAAAAATCAATTTTTTATTTGTAAGTGTTTATGTTTAATAAATAATATTGCACTATAGTCTAAATGGAACATAGAGCTTCAATACAAATATGTACTTGCACCATTATAATATAAAATACACAAAAATAAAAAATTAATACTTAAAAAAATCAGCTTTACGCTTTTTCCCGCATAACGGAGTACTCAGACACAACTTAGTGTTAAGACACTCCGTTGACTGCTTTCCAACCGAAATGGAGACATTGTATGTTGAATAGTGAACTCAACCTCCAATACCTCCGAATGGAAATTGAACGCTGTTCTACTGCGCCTTGATAGTCACTAATACATAAAAAGTTAATTAAATATCTATCAACATTTTATAGCTTACAAATATTCTCATGTATTTAAAAATCGATCAACAAATAATAAAACTTGATTTTACTACGGCATAGAAGATGTATTTCCGCTGAACTCTGGTTCTGTGAGACGTAAGTATTGACACTCTCTAGCTCAAACATCCGGCTTGAATTGATTGATACGCCGGCGCCGTCCGCCGTCCGCGCCACACTCTCGACGTGCGACGCGCCTCCTAATCCTGTTTGCCCACACCTTACACCTACCTTTGCCTCGTTAAATTATGACAGTAATGTACTGATTTATAGCTACTGTACTAAGATATCAATAATTGCTCGGATAACAGCAATTAATGTTCTCGATGATTTTGTTTAACTTGGGATCTATTAATAAATAGAGATAGAATAGAATAGATGTATATTGATCGTGTAGTTTAAACGTTGAAATCTCACTTGAATTATGTATGTATGTTAAGAATGTATGTTTAGAATTTTCTAGTCTAATTTTAAAATTACATTTTGAAAATATTGTTTGGAATGTTTCTGTTTCAGCGTATAACTCTAATATATCAGATTATCAGAATATATCTAATTTTATACTAATTAACATTTGCTGCATACAAAAGACATCAACGATTATTTACATGTATGACGGTTTTAAATCTTAAATTATTTTTAATAACACATATATGTTCACTAATTCATAAGAACAATGAAATTTAACTGAATCCGGTTACAGGTAATGCAAATGAGCATTTAGGAAAATTATTTGTTATATATGTAAATCTTTGGTATAAGGTCATCATGGTGCAATAGGACAAAAACTGACTGTTAACGTGTTGTGGCTTTGATTCCCATTTAAAGTTTCTTTCACCTGGTAAAACAACATGCGTCGTTGAGTTATGCCACATAATACGCAATGTTTCTTAAATATTATTTTGACATTTGTTCTCTCCACACCCAAATGTAGTTAGATAACGTGCGGCGTTTGCTTTAAAGAACATAAGGTGTCGAGATTAACACATTGGGTTCTCTCTGCCATTCATACAAAATACTAGAGGTGGTTGAAGATAACAAATAAGTACATTTTTTTCTGAGTATTGAATAAAGTTATTAATTTGTTTGTTGCCAAAGTTACCATTTTATATAATAAAATCTGTTTTATTTTTGTTAAGAGATTAGTTATAATATAAATACTTTAATATTATTGTTAATAATGTAATATGTTTAAAAAAAATAGGAGACGGTCGTGGTGCTCAGGGTCACCGACTGGAAACACAATGGTTGTAAATTCTGGGCTGAATTATTATAATTCAAATTATTTTACATCTTTTGTATATTTTTAAAGCAAACACTAAGTTGAGCTCCACCATTCAACTCATAATGTCTGAATTAGCAAGAGAAAGTGACGAACAGAGTGTACTGTCACCAAGTTTTTGTTGCCAACAGATATACAGGAAAAATTATAAAGCTGTTGCTTGAAATCGAATTAAGACGAGACGAGACGACAAGGGGTAAGGTAGGTAGGTAGGTAGGTAGGTAGGTAGGTAGGTAGGTAGGTAGGTAGGTAGTAGGTAGGTGTGTTTTTAAAACTAAGTCTAGACTACAGGTTAAAATATGATGAATATTTTATTTCATTATATCGATAAGGACAGGAAGATTAAGAAACGATAAATAAAGAAAATATGTAAACTTCTAACTTAATTTCGTTTAGAAGTTCTGATTAAATGTTTTGTGTTTGGTATGAAAATTATTATAAAATAAATAAGAAATACATACATATATATATAGGATGATACATTCTTTATTGCACTTTTAACAAAATTTAACGTAAGAGTGGTCTGATATCAGTAATCACGACTAACATGTGGAGTTGCTTGGTTTTACGCTCCGCTCTCTCCTCGTTTAATTTACATAATCACACTCAGATAAAGTGCTTGTTTAAATGAACTGACACGACTGACATAACTGACACTCGTGTAATTAACTATATAGAAAGTACCTATATATATTTAATTTATTACGATATGGATTAAATAAATAAGTGTGTTTTTCAAAGAATAACCTTCTAGTTAGATATCGAGGTGACATATGGAGAAATATTCAGTGGTGTATGCACTCTTATTACGATCCTAATATGCATTCATAGGAATTATTATATCAAAAGCGTCCTCATTAAGCATTCGTGTATCCTCACATTAGAAATCATTTAAATATTTTAAATAAATATATATAAAAATATTTTATAGTAAACTAATATAAATTAATTAACCTTAATATTTACTATTTTTAAAATGTTATTCCACACTTAGGATTAGATCAAATTTTTATACGTTTTTTCAAAAATGTTAATTAACCTTGTTATTTAGAATACCATACGTTTGAAATCCGTCGTCATAGGTAGGTTACGTACTTTCCAATACCAACATATACGCGATTAAGCAGTTTAAAGTAGTTTTAATTTAAATGAAAAATATTATACAACAAAATATTTACTTTATTTTTTTTTAGCTTCACGCTTTTATCCCGCATAGCAGAATTACTTAATCTCTATACACTCCGTACCTCACTTTCCACCGAATTCGAGACATTGCGTGTTGAGTGGTGGAACTTAACGCCGCACTTTGTCTTAACCAGAGCGAGGAAGTGAAAATAATTTAAATATAATCACTCGCGGATCGAACCCACAACCGATGGTGTTTACAGTCAGACGCTGTCACACTGCGCCACCACCGGCCTCTATTTACTTGATGATATAAAATAATTGTGCTGACTGTCTAAATACGATCTGTCTTACTTGCTTAAACATTTCTGTTGTTATTTATTTATTTTTTCAGCTTCACGCTTTATCCCTTGAGAGGTAGTCAGAGAGCACGCAGCGCCAAACGGTACGGTCCCTGCATACCTCTTTCGCCTAGTCCACAGTCATTATTCCCTTCATACAAACCCTTTGGGGAGTCCTCATGCTTTTTACGTGACCTTTCTCCAGTATCTTCGATACTGTGTTTTCGAAGGTCTCCTCTGACCTCTCGTACCACTCACCTTGGCTTCATAAATCTTTCTTACCATTCTTTCATCGCTCATTCTTTCAACGTGCCCAAACCACCTGAGCACTGAGTTATTTAATATAACACAATACATCCAAAATACACAAATACATGAACAAAGTAATCTGTTTTTTTTTCAATATAGAGCAAATGCTGTTGACCCTGTTGGTCGTTACAGCGTACTGGCGGAGATTAAACTGTAGACTTACAGTATATACCATATAATTGACGAGATACATAATTAGAAAACATTTTTGAAAAAACGTATAAAAATTTGAACGCAGCGGGATTCGAACCCGCGCTCTTGGATACCGTCCAAACGCTCTGACCGTTAAGCCATGCGTTCTACTACCAGCTGCGTCGAAATTCTTATACGTTTTTGTTACAACTTATTTATGTTGTTTAGCATCTCTGTAGACGGACGTGGACGGTATCCAAGAGGCGCGGGTTCGAATCCCGCTGCGTTCAAATTTTTATACGTTTTTTCAAAAATGTTTTCTAATCCTAAATGTGGAATAACACTTTAAAAATAGTAAATATTGAGATACATAATAACAGGTTAAATACATCTAAAATTTTCCTCATTATTCCACACTCCACATAGCAGTCAAATTGGATACTTATAGAAAAATAGTTAATTAAAGCGCGCTTATGCTGATGAGAGAAACTCTTGATTGGACGCGTCGCTCCGTGCATGTCATCGTATGCAATTAGAATTATTGGATGAATGTTACCCATTTGAATATTTTAATACTATTTTTTCCCCCTTTTTCTACTATATCTAGTAAACATTTAGTAATTAAACTAAATATGTAACAAAATCTTTGATTTTAGCAATTTCTACCTGAGACCACGGTAGAGTGTTCGAAACGTCGGGTTTTTGCAAAAACATATTTTCAAATACCAAAATATATGCGATTATTAATTTCATATTATTATATAATTGAATAGTTTTATATTAATTAAAAATTAAGAAGAAAAAAAAATGGTTATGTATTCGA
Organism: Dryadula phaetusa; assembly: GCA_032432895.1. NCBI lineage: Eukaryota > Metazoa > Arthropoda > Insecta > Lepidoptera > Nymphalidae > Dryadula > Dryadula phaetusa. The sequence goes on from JAOYRS010000028.1 coordinate 3,235,111, forward strand.
TCCCCATACACATATAATTAAAATGTCAACTATTTTCAATTCGTCGCCTTGGTAAAGTGCGGTGTAGAGTTACGTTAGTCAACACCAAATGTCTCAATTTTAGACAAAATGTAGAGAATAGTCTTGACACTAAATTATCTCTTATTTACCCTGCTATGTTAGAGAATGTATGAAACAGTTTAATATACCTACAAACAAGTGTATTAAAGTCTTTTGAGCTATAAATCAGACGAAAGTGTGTATATATTACCTACATTTTACTTATGTTCATTTATAATAAGTTTGTAGGGCGAGATCGTCATCTGTTAATTTGTTTGTAGCGTAAAAGTCATCAGACTATAAAAATTAGATCACAGTAATCATATCTCGTATGCATCCAATTTCTCTAACACGTACGATGCGTGATGCGCCCGCGCATACCGCAGTACGTTTTGACGCAGTGAAATGCATTATTATGGTTACCATGTTCAACGTTGTGTGTTTTAGGATAAATATATTTATAATAAGATCTTTGATTTTCAGGATTTTTATATATTTTAAATGACACTATTTTAAACGGATTAATCGCGTATATTTTGGTCTTCGAAAATATATTTTGGACACCTGACGTTTCGAACACTTTACAGTAGTCCGTGGTCACAGATAGACTGTCTGTTTCGAAATCCAAAATATATGCGATGAATCCAGTTAATATAGTTTCATTTAAAAAATATATTTATATTTGAATTATGTATATGTGTGTCATTAAAAGCTAAGGTTGGTATTGTTAACACTAATAACTATAATAAAGTTTAAAACATTAAACTGAAAAATTTACGTTTCAAACCAATTTTCTTGTTCTGATCGTCTTAGCAAGAACACAAGATTAATCTATGAAAATATAGTGGTAAATATTTATCTTTTTCATTTATATATATATATAGAGTCCTCCGATTGGAAATAGAACCCACAACCACTCGTGTTTATTCAGACACCGACCCGCTGTACCACAACGGTCTTCAAAATGAATTTATATTACATAGTTTCGAATGTTATAATAAGATCTTTGATTTTAAATGAAACTATTTTAAACGGATTAATCGCGTATATTTTAGTATTCGAAAAAACATTTAACAACGAAATGTACGCAATTAATCCGTTTAAAATAGTTTCGTTTCGTTTAAAATGATTTTTATTCCACATAGCAGGGTAGACAGAAAGTACCTAGTGTCAAGACACTCCATACTTCACCTTCCACTGAATTCGAGACATTGCGTGCTGAGTGGTGGAACTCAACTTCGCACTTTGTCTTTATTTTACTTTGTTTTTTCTGTGTCTTATCTGGTAAAGATTATTTTTTAATTAAACAAAATCGTTAATAACGTAATTAATATCTAGCTGTTAAAGTAAAGTTAATTTGTTTTTATACTCACACGTTGTTCGTTACTGAAGCATACACTCTAAGGCGAGTATCCACAGTATATGGTAGGTACTTCAAGTGGTTACAGCTCGTTAAGCGCGAGGCGATGGTTAATGCCGATACCGTTACGTTTGAACGTTTAACTTTAATTCATTTAATGCTTGTTTTGTTTGTGATTTGATAAAATATAATACACCTATTACGTCTTGGAATAAATAATATATATCTCTTAAACTAAACACTGTAGAAGTCATGGCATGGAACAGCGTATATGTAAACGCGATTGGTCGTGGGTTCGAATTGGACTCGGGATATTTAAATTATTACAGTTTCCTTGTTCTGGTAAGACAAAGCGTTGCGTTGGGTTCCGCCAATTAACACGCAATGTCTCGAATTCGACGGAAAGCGGAGTAAGAAGTGTTGTAACATGGAATTATTGCCTATCTACCCTACTATGGGCAATGAACACCTGAAGCTTTATGGCCGGTATTAGCTTATTATTCAGCTTTTTTAACCTAACCTAACCTAATTAACAGGATAGAATATGGTAAATGTCTATTCATTTTTTCAGTATAAGAAAATCTGACTTGAAAAGCGATTTTTTTTAATGGTGTGTATTATAGTAATAATTATTATTTAGAATCAAACAAAACAACTACTTTGACTTATTGTATACATACAATGGTTAAGAACTACACACGTACAAATGCAAATACCTTAGGAAAATTTACATTTCCCTGTTCGATAATTATGTTTTTTGGATGATACCTTTCTCTAATTATATCTGTTATATTTACTATTTTTAAAGTGTTATTCCACACTTAGGATTAGAAAACATTTTTGAAAAAACGTATAAAATTTTAACGCAGCGGTATTCGAACCCGCGTCTCTTGGATACCGTCCTAGCGCTCTGACTGCTAAGCCATGCGTTCTACTACCAGCTGCGTCAAAATTCTTATACATTTTGTTACAGCTTATTTATATTGTTAGTTGTTTTCAAAAATGTTTTCTAATCCTAAGTGTGGAATAACACTTTAAGAATAGTAAATATTAAAATATAATAGCAATCTCTCTTGTTAAACGATTATTTCTTAATAATCTTTAAGTAGTAGAAATTTGTAAAAATCTCTCTACAGAGATGCTAACAACATAAATAAGTTGTAACAAAACGTATAAGAATTTCGACGCAGCTGGTAGTAGAACGCATGGCTTAGCGGTCAGAGCGCTTGGACGGTATCCAAGAGGCGCGGGTTTGAATCCCGCTACGTTCAATTTTTTATACGTTTTTCCAAAAATGTATATCTATTATGTTTAAGTCATTATACAAATTATTTAGTGTTTGTTCCATTTCCTTTAAAATTCATCATCTATGACATGATTTTTTTTATATCAATCATGCATCAATTATTTTTATCTCACTAACATTTTCTTCTAGACAATACTACGCATCTATTATTACAGGGGATGACAGAAAAATAAGAAAAAACCGAATGGAGTAATAAAATTTATTTACACAAAATTTAAATCTTATTTCCAATCACTTCTATGTGTATACTTATCATATTTATGCCTCTTATCGTAATATCTATCATGTTCTCGTTTCACTCTACTGTCATTTATCTCGTCACCCTCATGCCGTCTTTTTCCATTTCTTGAATGACCCCTATAGTCATCTCTTTCATACTTGTTCTCTATATACTTCCTTTTATAATAAATATCATCACGTCTTCTACCGTTGTAGTTATCACGTTTACTTCCTAAGCTACGTTCTCTTTTAAATCTTCCACCACTTCTATCTTCTCTTCCATGTGACACTCTTTCTTTTTCTCGCCTATCTCTACTTGTGTGTCGACTGGAATCTTCTTGTTTTCTTCTGGAAACGTTTTGTTCTTCGTTGTAATCTACATTTAACTCTTTATTTATTTTCACTTGTTCATCTGTATATACTTCCATCTGTTATAAAATTATAATATGAATGTTAATAAAATAATAACATAATGATACCAAGGCATTCATGTATATTACGTATATAATAAAAAGAAGCAAACGAGTGAGATGGTGGTAAGTGATTATCTTTCCATGGACATCCGAAACATTGGAATTGTAGGAGCGTTGCCGGCCTTGAGATGGAATGGTGAGAGGTGATAGTTTAGTGGTGTCAACAGCTGAGATCTGTCGGAACCACCCACACCATGGGGCAAAAGATGGGTGGAAGTAGGGCAAGCTGGTTAACATGAAGTCGAACCAGAACACATCATCAGACATTTGGCGGGTCTTTTTTGTCCTAATAGTGGTAGCGAGCCAGTCGGAGTACTAACCTCTTACCATAAAATTACTGAAATACCCATAATAATATTTTACGGGACCCAGCAGCGGAGGGCGCTGGTGGGTATTCTAACCCGTCCTCCTATAGGAAAAAATTCATTTCCCATTTAGAGTTATAAAGCAGAAGTTAGTGTAAAGACCCACCATAAACCCACCACCATTTTCGGTGTGAGATGTGAATAACTATAGTGTTCTAGATACTAATTTTTCTTTGACTGCCCTGCTATATGGGAAAAAGTGGTATAGAAAAAAAATTAAAAACCCACCTGACTAGCTATGACTTGTCTCAGCTCGTGCGAATAGTTGCGTTGCGGAGCGCCGCGGTAGCGAGGTCGTCGTCGCTTTGTGTCACGAAGTTCCGCTAATACTTGCTCACGGGACTTTTGGACCTCCGCTGAGCCTTTTTTGTCGCTGTTGGTAGAAAATTAAAATATTGAGAGGATTTTAAAAATTATAATAACCTTTATAAAATTAAAACTGTTCTCTGCATTCCGTCTTATAATCGAAACGCTGCGTATTGGGTGACGGAAACTAACGCCGTGCTTTGTCTATATCTGTGTGTGTGTGTGAATAGGCACATAAATGAAAATATATATATAAGCTTATTATTTACATTATAAATTTTATTACCTCATTTGTAAAACACAATATAGTGCAGTTGGGATGTCTGTGATGGTCTTAGAGTTCAAATCCAAAATATCACTCTCAAATATATTTATATTATAATACTATTATATCAATGAGAAAATAATAATGTTGTTGGCGAAGGCAATATAGATATTTTAAATTATAGTCACAGACAAATCTTTTTTTTTAGCTTCACCCTTTATCCCTTGAGGGATAGTCAAAAAGTACGGAGCGCCAAACGTCCCCTGCATACCTCTTTCGCCTCGTCCACAGTCATTATCCTCTTCATGCATGCAGGGGGCCCTTATGCTTTTTACATGACCTCCAGTATCTTCGATACTGTGTTTTCAAAGGTCAAACGAGCTCTCCCCCGAACTCTCAGACCACTTACTCTTACATATTCTAATTGTTTTAAGTTAGTTTTCATTGCATACGAAATAAGAAAAGTGGTTATTTTAAAACACTATTTTTGATTATTCTAAATTGTCATGAAAATATTCTGTTATCATCATACTATCTCTTATTTTTTTTATGAAAATTCTACTTACAGCTTAAAAAGTATTAATTTTACCTGGCCAGTGTCAGGTCCACAAGATCATGAGGAGAAGGAACCATGTTAACCACAGCATCATGTATAGCTCTTCGTTCATCAGCTGTATATGTTGCTTGTAGTTCTGCTAGCGACAGTGGCTCTGATTCATGTCTGATACCTTTTATGAGTATTAGTTGACATATTTAACAATGATATAATTTAATTTACAAATTAGAAAACAATTACACTAATATATAAATAGTAATGTCTTTTGAGAGAAAATAATGCACTAAATGTGAATTAATATTCAATGGAAAATACTAAATTTGTAAAGGATACATTATAAGTAACTGTTCACCCTAAGCCAGTGGATTGAGAAGTTACTGGAAATATGAAAAAAAATGCATTTATAATATTCTTACAATCCATCTAAGTAGTATACAATACAAGAGAATCCAAAAGTTCACATACCTCTTTTAAATAATGGATCACATTTGGCGGCATTTTCTATTATATTATTTATATTTTCTGTAGCTAAAAGAAAAAGAAGTTTAAATATGTATTTACACTAAATAAATTGTTTACTTATGCTTCATTTGCTAATAACTTACTTAATTTTACAACTGTAGGTGCAGATGGATCTAATGGTTCAGGTAAGAAGAGGTTGTCCTTGGAGTAACCTTTTGAATTTAGATAGCATGCCTCTTCATGTTTATCGAGTTTTTCAAAAGGCATGATATGGTTAGAGTCATATTTACAAGTTCCTAATTGCATTGGCTGAAATTACATTTTTATTAGGATATTATGTTGAGTATCATTATAACTTTTGATATATAAGATTGTAAAATATCGATTTCAAATAAGCTTAAAAAAGTGCTTCATTATTAAGTATCGTGATATCATCATGGTAAATTATTGACAGTATAGTATAAGTAAATTACACACGTTGTCATCGTCTAGAATTTATGTTAATTATCTAATATTTGTAAACAAAATGCAATAGTAACAATACCTTTAATAAAGTATTACTAGTCCATTGTAAGCTCTGCAATATTATCGTAACTTCATTTTCAACTTTATCGATATATTCTCGCAGTTTAGATAAATACTGTTCGCGTGATTCCATAGTGGCAGAATGAGAAAAACACTACACTTTTCACACACAGTACATTTATTTAATATTAATTATAAATAAAAAATAAAAATGTAGCACCTATACAGTTAAATCAAAATTGGTGACAATTGACATTGACATCGCAAGTTACGTTCATAAAGTAAAAATGATTTCAACATTACGAAGCACTAAAATAAAATTTAGCTAAAAATAGTAGTGAACAAACATAAAATCATAAATTATATTTGCGTGTATTAAAATCTACATTTGTATAAAATTACATACTAAGTAAGCAAAAAAGCATAAATAGCACAAATGTTTTCTTAATGCTTTTGGATCATATTCAACTACACATGTGGTAATTAGTGTAACGAACGTAACGTACGCGATTATGATTACCAAAATTGCCACCTTATACGATTTATTGAACTTACTTATTGAATAACGTTTAATGGATAATAGCAGTTATATCACAACTAGCCATTTAAGACAATGACAATTTAAAGTTATCACGTTATCAACACTTCATCTTTATTATATTATTTAAATGGCAATATTTATTGACAGCTGTCAGTGTATATTTCTTTCCTTATCTGTGATGTCTAGCAAGACGTGTGCTTTTGCAGGCCGATCTTTCTAAAATTCTGAATGTTTTTTTAAGAAAATGGCAGATTCTGAGGTAAATTCAATAACAACGGATGTTTTTTTTGTTAAAACGCCAGCTTAAACTTAACACTTTTATTTATCAACAGATATTGAAGAGGTTAAAAGATATTCCATTTAAAATTCAAACCGCAAGTTTGAAAGGAAGACGAGAAGTCATCAAAGAAATTCAGGATGTTTTATCAACACCTGGTAAGTTAAATGTTAAAATTGTTTTATGAATGTCGGGACACACTTAAAGTTAGTGTTACACGTAGCGTAATTGTATAGGTCAGACCCAGACAAGCTGTATTGATCCTTTATTCCCTAGCCTGTACTAGCCACCTGAATATAGCACCGATCTCCGGTGCATTAATCAAAAATATATCATATGCAGATGACAGGAGGGTCCTGTTATCATTCACTTCACTTCAATAAACTATAGATATTTGTTTGTGTTGTAACATTTTGTATGAAGATGGATTTTTGAATGCATAGGTTATATTGATTTAACATTGTTATTAGAGAATTGCGTTTTTTGTTGTATTTTAGTGCTTTTCATTGTGTTTTATAAAATAATAAGAGATAAAACAATAAATAATTACTAAATATAATTATTATATTTCACAGGTATTACTGAACCAGTAGTGAAATTTGTGTGCCGAGTGCTGTTATTAACATTAAATAGATATAGAGACTCTACATCTCAATCATATATAAAAAGCTTATTGGCTTACCTTGCAAAGGAACATAAAGATTGGACATTAAAGAATTTGCTACCATCTTTATTAGAAGTATCTGAACATTTAAAATGTACTGCATCTTCGTAAGTATTACAAAAAAATAATAAAATATCAATATATTTAAATAGTGAACTTGATATAATTGAGCTACAAATATTTCAGAAAAAGTACTTGCCAGACTGGGTTATATGCATTAAGGTGGACAAGGGAGGTGGTGGAGGGATCATTAAAGACCCCAGAAGATTCTTTAGATTACAATATTTTAGTGTTAACTCAAGCAAACCTACTAGCTGTAGTCACTGCTTACGGAAATAAGAAAAGGAATGACAAAGGATATGCAGTGGTAATTATTTTTTATATATAATAAATACAGTTCTTAGTGTTTAATTATTTCAAATAAATATGGAAGAAGTAGTAAAGCAGAGATATGGTTTCATTATAGTTGAAACTGATTTTAGTTACACAATTTATGGATATTGATGGGCAGTGAAAAGTTATTGAAATGGACCAACGTGCTATTGTCACAACCACCCGATTCTGGGCCTCAAGTGTGTGTGGCGTTTTCTGCTCTGTGCAAACATGCAAGGCAAGTGGCTGATGAGGCTCTTATATCACAACACAAGGTAATCATAAAAATAATGTTTTAAAGATATTTTAATGTTTTTCTTCTATTTCTTAAATGTGAATTAAATAGTAACCATTGTGCCAAATGTTTTCAGGCAAAAATGCTAGAAAGCCTAATCAAAACCCTCATCAGTGTGAAGACTCGGCCAAATTCCAATTACATTAAGGGGTGTTCAGATTTGCTCCATCTCTTACAATCGTCTGATGTCCAAAACACTCTGTTGCCAGCACTCCACAAGGCCATGTTGAGGAGTCCGGAGACCATCATCCATGCTGTTGGAGAGGTTGTAGCTAATTTGAATGTTGATGTTGATGGCATAGCTGTTGATATAGGAAAGAGCTTAATAGGTAAGCAATATGATACATATTTTTACTAATTAAAAGATTAATATTAGAATTTTGTATTATACTGTTATATTTGGATTAAATATGTATGCTATATTGTACTTCCAAATTAGTTTGATTTTATATTTTTTTCTTTATTTGTTAACTTTTATGTCATTTATGTTAATTGGAGTGAATTTCTTAAAATTTATATGGGAACAGGAATTATTGAGCTTTTATGTATATAATTGGTGCAAAAAATTATACTCTTCATATTTATATGTAGAATGAATAGATTATAAAAAACATTGCATATTATTGAATTAGTAAATTATAAGAAAAAAGCAGTTTCACACTATGCCCCTTAGCACTGCACTTAGAGTACCTAATGCCAAGACAGTTTGTATTAAGTTAGGGTTGAAAGAAAAATAATTTTATCATATATCCAGAGTGACAATTGTACTGGGAATTGAACTAGTATTGTAACCTTATAAGAATAAAATTGTAATATTTCCCAGTGAACCTCCACTCCAGAGACGAGTGGGCGCGCACGGAGGCGTGCGTGGCGCTGGCGGCGCTGTGCCGGCGCTGCGCCGCGCCCGCCGCCGCGCGCGCGCTGCTCTCGCACGCCTTCGCGCACTACAACGGGGCCAACGGGAAACTCACCTCCAGTGAGGATAAGATCGCTGTGCTTAATGTCAGTTTAAGGATTTTTTTATATCTTTAATATGATTTTTTTTATCTTTCTCTTTATCCCCCATAGCAGAGTAGATAGGACGTACCTGGTGTCAAGGTACGCTGAGGTTTTGTCTTATCAGAGCTAGGTAATGAAAATATGTTAAATATAATAACTCCCCGAGTGGGAATCGTACTCACAACCCATCGCGTTTACAGTCGGACGCCGTCACACTGCGCCACGACCGGCCTCATGAAAATACTGGCATATGAAATATTATAAATATGTTAATATTTTAATATTTACTATTTTTAAAGTGTTATTCCACACTTAGGATTAGAAAACATTTTTGAAAAAACGTATATAAAAATAAAAAAATAAATTAATTTTTATACGTTTTTTTCAAAAATGTTAATATTTAATTGTTTTTCAGGGCGTAGCAACACTAAGAGAATTAGCAGTGTCACCAGATGAACGATTGAAATTATTTGATGAAGTAGTGGTACAAATATCGAAGGTCCTAGACAGCGAGTCACATGAGCGCACACTTTGCGTCGCTCTAGAAGTTCTTTACAAGTGGATACACAGTTCGGATGCACCTATTTCTGATAAAATTTTACAAATATATAAGGTAAATATGATTTTTTATGTAAACAACTATATATGAAACTACTGGGCCTTTGGTTAATGTATGGAAATATGTGCTTGTGAAATCCTCAACATTACTATGAGAATAATCTGCTTCAAAATCGATATTATTATATCCAAAATGTATTATTCATAGAATTCGCAGTAAATATAACTTAATAAAAACACGACTGTATTTAATTTAATACTAAATAGGATAATATAATAAATAATATTTAATTGAGATGCAAGTAATATTAACAGAAAGGCCTCTCGGCCAAAAGCACGACCCAAGCTGTGCGCATCGCGTACACGTCGCTGGTGTCGCGCGCGCTGCGCCGCCCGCCCGCGCCCGCGCCCGCCGCGCTGGCGGCGCTGCGCCCCGCGCTACTCGCCGCCGTGGACAAGGCTGTGCAGCAACCCCTGCAGGTATGCAGTAGAGACGGAGAACAGTCATTCAGTTTATATTTTTATTATTTATATTCTGAAAAAAAAATTAAAGCTATAAAAAAATAATATACAGAGTAAATAGCTAAATTGGTTAAAGTTAGTGCTACATTCTATACGGTAAATCTATTAGTATCTTTTGTTGACAATTTAAATCAATATATTCGCAGCATTTAATAGTGAGCGAGGGCATCTGCGCGATGGCGGCGCTGGCGCAGTCGGACGCGTCGCGCGAGCTGCCCGCGCTGGGCGCGTGGGCGGCGCTCGCGCACCCGCAGCGCCACGTGCTGCTGCACGAGCGCGTGCTCGCCGCCGCCGCCGACGACGGTAACGCCTCCACCACCACCACTACCACCACAAATAGAACACACTATCCAACTCCCATTAACAACAATCATTCTCCACCGACCATACCATGACCGACCCACTACTGCTTTCTATACTGTAAAGGCCATCCATACACTAACTCCACGATGCGACTTCTTCCATCCTACAATTATAGAGGGTGTCACTACCATCAGCTACTTGGATTTTTCTAATCGATAGCATTAGAATTAGTTTCTACATAACTCTCCAATCCAGTTGCACTAACCAGAACCACAGATAGCCTGGAACACAACATCTACCACATTGCGTTTTGTACATTTAAACAAAATTATTTAATAAAAGTTAATACCATTACTCAATTAACTCACCGACAAGCCAACACATACATTTTTCAAATTTATATAAAACAATTCCAATTTAAACAATATTTTATTCATAAAATCTTTAATGTTTTAGTATTTAATATCGACACCAGCTTACCTTTATAAAAAATCCACCTTTGTTCCTATACCACATACATTGCCCATATCATCTCCCCCTCTACTCTACTAACTCTTACTGCACAGACTGCCATAGACTAATTATTACTTTAATTAGATAAATATAGAGTTTAGCACTTCACTAGATACTACACAGGATTAACATAAGTTAATTCTGTATATATTATATATATTATACATATATAATATATATTTATATATATATATATATATATATATATATATATATTTATATTGGTCAGCTTTTATATATTTTAGTTACTTATTGAATTAACTTTTAGTATTTTGTGACTATTTTTTTAGTTTAGTATTGTGTTTTGTTTAATTTGCTCTAAGGTAGCGCTATAACATTTACCCCTTTATAGTCCTAATACAGGTGGTGTTGCTATGCAGAACTGTGTTGGACAAATATGAAAGTGTTGCCAGTGACCATAACTCGCCCGTGCTCAAAGCTTTCATACTGACACTGATATCACCCATAAAGTCAGTGCGGTCAGTGGCTTTACATGAAGTGAAAGGACTACTAGCTAGTGGAAGTAAGGCGTCCCTAGCCAAGAATTTAGTGACCAAATTCAATGAAGTGCTCGATGAAGGGAAGATATTTACAGTGAAGGAGAAGACCCCTCCGGAGGACAAGGCGGAGGTGACTGGGAAGATGATATTGGATTGTGTTCAATCACTGTGTTCATATAAAGGTAATTAATGTCATAATAATTTTTATTAATATTTTATTAGGAAAAAACAAGAAAGAAAATGTTTTTTTCGAAATGAAAATCGTAATACAATTTTCTTATAGTGAAATTGTTAAGGATTTATGAAAAGAAATCGAATTGTATATATGTTTTATAATAATTTTATATATGTTCTTAAAATCATCAACCATCAATGCGTCAGATCTGAGAATATCCGAAAATTTGACTTGTTATTGATATTAATACTGTTGTAGTACGATAGGGATTAGTTTGTTTGAGTTCTTGATATGGGATATTATAAAATTAATTGGAATATTAAAATTTATATTTAATAAAACTGCTTAGAGTATGACGATGAATTGCTCCAAGTAGCTTATCCCTTAGCGCAATCGGTTTTAGGTTCGATTCTCACTTGGGGGGAACATTTAAATTATTTTCATTACTTCGCTCTGGTCAGATAAAAGCGCGGCGTTGAGTTCAGCAACTTAGCACGCAATGTCTCGGATTCGGTGGAAAGCTGTACATAGAAGGTCTAAACATTAAGTCTTCATTCAGGACACAGGATGGAAAGCGTGAAGCTAAAAAAAACATATCTTTTAAATTCTATTGCTATAATCAATCAATCTATCATCAGTATTACTTTTTTAATATAATTAACTATTTTTTTTAAATACATTAATTTATTTTCTAGAATATAAACAAGAAGATGCAGAGAATTTAGCTCTGGAAGCTCTCCCCTGCTGCCACCAGCCGCTGGCTGTGTCTGTGAACAAGCGTGCCTGGCTCAAATTGGTTGCATATTTACACCTGGACCCCCACAGACTAGTTGCAACGCATTTAAATAAACTGAAGACTATGTACATAACCAACTTTGTGCCTACAGAGGTATGAATATTATTTTATTTAAAACATGCTACGCAAATAAAAATTTAATATTTTCACTTTCCTGGTGTATTTAGAACATAATGCAGTGTTGAGTTACGCCGTCTAAGGTGCTGTAAAATATTTGAGATGGGCGAAAAGTAAAAACCACAAGCGATTCTCACTATTTTTATGTAAGAGATATGTGATGCTTTAGAAAAGTGGTCTATTTTACATTTTATTATTAAATTATTAATAATTTATTTAATAATTTGAGTAAATATATTTTGAAAAATTCCAAAAAATATGCTAATAATTTTGCACTCTCATAGGTAACGATTTTTATATGAAAAGATAATAATGTATGTATATATATATATATATTCCTTATTAAATCTGGTAATCATAAACTAATTTGAAATCAAAATGCGCCCACTTGAAGGCCAATTAAACTACTAAATTAGATTAACATTGCACTTCGGCAGACTGTAAGCAACGTGGTGTCGACGCTAGTGCGCTGCAGCGCTGACGGCGCGGGCGGTGCGGCGCTGCGTACAGCGTTGGAAGCGCTGCAGCGGCCCGACCTGCTGTCCGTGTCGCGCGACGACTACTTCGTGTACCTCACGCCGGCCGGCCATCTCTATGATAAGAGTGTTGTGCCCGGGTATGTTTGCTTGTTATCACACCTTAATATCACACACATATACAATTATTATCGTTATGCATGTGTATTATAAACACAAACACTAAAACAATTACACGCACACACTCATATACTAGTCTAATCCGGTTATCATGTAGGAGATGATAATAATATAAGGGTCTTTATTGACGACCGATTCAGCTGAAATTTGAAATACATTTTATGTTTTGATGATAATAGAATTATATATAATCTGTATTGCTATATATTCACAATGACAGCTGTCGCCAAATGTTGAAATATAAGAATACAGTACACTACTACTGATACAGTAAACTACAGTAAACTGTACAAAACAAAATTTATGAAATTATGTTTCAGTATTAGAACGTGATTGGTTTTTTATATATATAGTTAGCACGAAACAGTTAAATTTAAAGTACACTGCCAATGTAAATATGTACCTCATACCTGTGAGTGTATAATTTATAAAAAATGTGTTAATACTTAATAGAAATGAAGAAAACAAAGAAATGAATCTGAAACGCGAGAGCAAAGCGTATAGCTACAAGGAACAATTGGAGGAACTGCAGCTGCGGCGCGAGCTGGACGAGAAGAGACGGAGGGAGGGCAAGATTAAAGAGGTACATCTTTGTACTTTTGTATATATATATATATATATATATATATATATATATATATATGTATATATATATATAAATATATATATATATATATATATATATATATATATATATATATATATATATATATATATAGTTATTGTTCTGGATTATTTACATTATGCTTGTAAAATTTTTGATGGATATTAATTATGATATTTTGCTAGATTTTTTAAGCTTCACACTTTTAACCCCCATAGTAGGGTACTTAAGAAGTATCTATTGTCAAGACACTCCGTATTCCGCTCTACTATGAATTCGAGGGATTGCGTGTTGAGTTTAACGCCTCGCTTTGTTTTATCAGAGCGAGGAAATAAAAATAGTTCAAATACAATCATTCCTCCGTGTTGGAATCAAACCCACAACTGTATCACGACCAGCTTTGATATTGCTAGATAATTAATTAATTTAAATATACTTTTTGCTAAGTTAAGGTTATTTTATAGATTATTTATTAAAATGTATGTATCTAAAAATGTTTTTTTTTTGTTTTAAGTATTTGATTAATGATTTTTACTATCTGTTTCTATATAAATGATTTATAAATAATTCTTTTCAAAGTTTTTATAAGTAATAAAGGAAACAATTAATATATATGTTTTTTCATATGTAGGTACCATTGTCAGCCAAACAAAAGGAGGCCATAAAGGCACAACTCGCTAAAGAAAATGCCATTCGGGAGCGTTTAGCTGAGGTGAGTAACGTATTTTGAAATAATTTAACGAATTTGTCGAATTGTGTGTATATATATATATATACACAATTCGACATATATATTTAGGACATCAATTTTTTTCTTTTGTGATTTAAATAGTTTTAATTTATTTTTGTAATTTATTATGAATTTGAAGTGTTAAAAGTAGTTAATTTTATTAAGGTAAATAAAAATAGTCTGCATCTTTATTACAAGTAATAAATTTGATAATAAATTAAAATTCCGATGAATTTTCTCTTACGTAATCTTTCTCCAGTATCCTCGATACTATGTTTTACAAAGTCACCTGAGGTGTCTCTCGACCTTCTTGTACCACCCATTCACCTTGGCTTCATAAATATTTCTTACCACTGTTTCATCACTCATTCTCTCAACGTGCCCAAACCACCTGAGCACGTTCTTCTTCATTCTTACTGTGACATTCGTGCTTACACCTGCCATTCTGCGTATCTCCTATATACGGTCATGTACTGGGTGTAAGGGCAGCTAAACTGACTCCGCACGAAGATATCTCATCTCTAATGCATTCATCTTTCTTTCATTCTTCTTTTGACACACCCACGTTTCGCT
Source organism: Dryadula phaetusa (assembly GCA_032432895.1). Classification (NCBI taxonomy): domain Eukaryota; kingdom Metazoa; phylum Arthropoda; class Insecta; order Lepidoptera; family Nymphalidae; genus Dryadula; species Dryadula phaetusa. The sequence continues at coordinate 3,250,182 of JAOYRS010000028.1, forward strand.
GCCGTATAACAACGTCAGTATCAGTACTGAATTGTGACGGCAACACGTGCAGGTACGCTGACGTGTTGCCGTCGCATCAATGCAGCAAGAGCACCGTTAACCCTGTTACCGGCAGCAATACGCCTTTCCACATCCATTTCGTATCTTCCATCTCTACTAAACATACTTCCCAGATATACCTCATTTAAAATTTTAGAACAAGTGAATGAATGAAGACGATATATGTATGATATTATTAAAATTATCAGATTAATTCCTTGGTTTCTAAATTGGCAGTGATTTAGTTAGCTCTTTCCAATCCATTGTTTTTATACGGCGGAGGCAGCTACGTTCAATGCTTATGCCATGCTCGTATAATCACACCGCTGGTGCGCCCACAGCTGGACGCGGGCGTGGAGAAGGCCGTGCGGCTGGTGGAGGCGACGGCGCGCGGCTCGGCGCTGGCGCTGGGCGTGCGCGCGCGCTCGCTGCTGCGCGCGCTGCTGGCGGCGCTGCGCTCCCCGCTGGCGGCGCCGCGCCTGGCGCCCGCGCACCGCCGCCTGCGCGCCGCGCTGCTGCCCGCGCACGCCGCGCTCGCCGACCACGTGGCCAGGACCACTATTAGGTGCGCGGTCAAACAGACTTGTGACATTCAATTATTTTAATTAAATCCAACCTTATTCCGCTCTAGTAAGGTTTAGTTTCGACTATATATAAAATATATAATATGGATATAAAATATTGAAGTACTGCTGTACCCGAGTACCAACATTCGACGATTTGTTGGTAGTGTGGTGGCAAATATTGGGCAATAGACGAATTATTTGTCAATGTAATAATTTTTATAAGTTTTTGTCCTTTGAAAATTGAAATATCTTGACCTAATCTTTCACTTTCTCTATCCTTTCGAAAAATATAAAAAAAAATATATAATACTGTACTAGAGGCCGGTCGTGGCGCAGTGGGACAGCGTCTGACTGTAAATGCGACCGGTTGTGGGTTCGATCCCCACTTGGGGGGGTGATTATATTTATAATTATTTTCACTACATTTCGCTCTGTTAAGACAAAGTACAATGTTGAATATTACTCAACACGCAATGTCTCAAATTCAGTGGAACGAGAAGTACGGTGTGTCTTGACACTAAGTACTTTCTGTCTACTCTGCTATGCGGAATAAAAGCGTGAAGCTAAAAAATATAATAATGCTATTCTTTACAGGCTATTCAAACCCCAATGCGACCTGGACCCCAGCTGGGAGGAGGAAGACCTCCAGAAAGCAACCATACGCACAATTAACTTGGTCCACGCATCCACTTCCGCTAAGGGGGACGATGAGGACCCCAGCAAGCAGAATCACTTCACCGCGCCAGGGTTCTGCTATGTGTTCCCTTTGTTAAAGCAAGGTTGGTTTTTGGTTCACTTATATAAACATAATATATTATTTTTTTTAAATTATTGTAAAAGTGATTCAAGTCCTTAATAGATATAAATATATAAATAAACGATGGCCAAGCTCATTTTTTTTATGGCAGTGTCTGACTGTAAACGTATTTGGCGGCAAGTACTATTCCCTCTATATTCAAATCCCCACTGTAATAAGACGAAACGTGGCGTTGAGTTTCACTCAGTACGCATTGTTCGCTTCGGCACTAAAGCGGCAAGAATAGTGTCTCGACACTACTCTTCTTTATTTTTTCCGTCCGCGTGTCCAGGTCTGACCAGCGGCATGGCGCGCAGCAACGAGGCGATGGTGGTGAACGGCCTGGCGGTGATCACGCAGCACGCGGCGCTCCGCGGTGACGTCAGCAGCGTGTTCGCGCCCGACCAGCTCCACCCGCAACTGTTCCCCATCGATCAGATGTTCAGATTACTTATTGATCTTATTGGTGAGCTTTTTGACATATTATAATCTGTAGCATATATGAATTATTAGGTTTTATGGTCTGGATTCTATATTACAACCCTAAATGAGATAAATCGCCTCAGCATTTCATAGATTTATCGTGGGTTTCTAGCGCTGTACAACTTAAAATAACCAGATCGTCGAAATCTCAGAATCTATAGGTATAAGAAGTTTTAAATTATGTATGGGAGTTCTCCTTATAACGTGCATGCTCGGTTAGACAGGATTTTGTTAAAATTCCACCTTTAACAGGCTGTTTTTGGGATTGAGAGTAAAATTCTGCATGTCATTTCTTTTTAAGATATAAGTGATCACTAAGATGGAACATTGCAAAACTTGACCATAAAGGGGTTGTATTTGGTGTTTATATGAAACTTCTTTACTGTTAATACTAGGAGTATAAAATTTGTACAAATATATGGTCAAACAAATGAGAAATGTGTGTTCTACTTTAATGGTGAAGGTCAAATAGTATTGAGGTGTTCCATGCCGCTCTCACTCACTCAGCGTGCAAGGAATCCTTTTTGCAGGCTGTATAATCTCTTTATCGGGATCACTCGCTCTGTGTTCAATAAGAAGTAGACGATGGCATGTCGCCTCGGCCATGTTGACCTGGCTATTCAATTTGTATTTGGATAGCTGTCTCTAAGATAGTTAATTGGATGTTGTACGCAGACCATTCACTGCTTATTGCTTCAACAGAATACGAGGTATTGATCACCATTCTGGAAGACGGGTATGAAAGTAATATAAACTGTAAAAAATGGTTTAAAATATATTTACTTATTCCAATAATAAAAAAAATATTTGAATACCAATTGACTATTTGATTTTTAGACTGTAAGAGTAGTAGTTATACTATTGTGAAGTAGTAGGATTGTTTTTTTTTATTTTATTACGAAGGGAAATGTTAGTGATCTAATTTTAAACACCATAAAAGGAATTAGTTAGAAAACATCAATGGAACACACAACCAATCGTGTTTGCAGTCAGGCGCTCTGTGCTCATTCCTACTACTCCAGGATGGCGTATCGAACAGGTGAACTCATATGTGAACTCTTTAAATCGCATGTGAACACATGAAGTCACATTGTGGACCATTTCATGTGTGAATAAGTAAAATCACATGTGGACCATGATGTCATATGTGGATGAGTGAAGTCTCATGTGGACCAAGATGTCATATGTGGAAGAGTGAAATTACATGTGAACCATGATGTCATGTGTGGACGAGTAAAATCACACGTGGACCGTGATGCCATGTGTGGAAGAGAAAATTCACATGTGGACCATGATGTCATATGTGGATGAGTGAAATCACACGTGAACCATGATGTCATGTGTGGATGAGTAAAGTCACGTGTGGACCACTATATCAAATGAGGATGGGTAAAATCACACGTGGGCCATGATATCTTGTTTGGATGAGTGAAATTGTATGGACCGTGGTGTCATATGTGGATGTATGAAATCACATGAATTTAGGGATAGAAGATGTTCGTTAAAAACTCTCAAGTTTATATAAAATGCTAGGATTTATGTGCCAAAATAGGAACGGACTTTAAGATAGGGCCGATTTAAGAAAATATAACAGAAATTGCAACAATATATAAAAGAATGTGTATATCATAGAAAAGATTATCTCTCACGATTTTTGGTGGAATATAGATAATTTCCCCTAATTCACTGGCTCCAGAAAATAAAAGTTACAATTTGGTATATTGAGAAATTGTACAAAAACAACATTGTTTTAAGTGCGCCAGACATATCTGTAACTTAAATTGTTCTATTTATATAGATATGAAATATCTTTGAATGTCATAATATTTTATGTCTTCACCAATGCGAAGGCGAAGCCGCGGGCGATAGCTGGTTAATATATATTTGTAAAATTTTATTTTTGTACTTTTGTATATCTAGCTCGCTTATGAGTAGAAATATATTATAAATAAACAACATATCTATCTGGTTAATTGGGATATCCAGCACCAGAAGTATTTCATACCATTTAAAATGTTTTTCATTTCAAATGTGTCTCATTTTGTTTGGTAACTTGTTTCAACCTAATAAAATTACAGGAATCTGATAAAATAAATACAGTGAATTGACCTACTGTCCCAATTATAAAGATAGAAAAAGATATCGAACACACCCTAGAAGTCAAATCTCATTTAACTAGGTTCGAAAAGTACCCGCAGCGACAGCAACAGGGACAGCGTCTGACTGTAACATGATCGGTTGTGGGTTCGATCACCACTCGGGGGAGTGATTATATTTAAATTATTTCCACTTACTCGCTCTGGTAAAGACAAAGTCCGGCGTTGAGTTCCACCATTCAACACGCAATGTTTCGAATTCGGTGGAAAGCGGAGTATTGATTGTCTTAACACTAGGTACTTTCAGTCTACCCTGCTATGCGGTATGAAAAAACGTGAAAATAAAAAAAATGTAACCTTAACAGAGAGCTATGGCAAAGTGTTAGCACGTTATTGGAATTCTTAATAATAGAGATATTTCATTCCCGCTCTATTCCCGCTTATTCAGGTTTTACTGTATTTATGTGACTATTATTGTGTGTAGTTATAAGATTTATTTTTATTTGAAATATTGTTTATCTTAAAATAACACCATTGATGTTGTACCAGGTAGTAGCAGTGGTCGGGTAGCGGCAGCGTGCATAGTGGCGCTACTGGAAACAGCGCGCTGTGCGGCGCGAGCGCCCCTATCTGCTGACGATGTGGCGTGCTTGTTGGACGGGTTGCAGAGTCCTTTGGAGGTAACGTAGTGTAAAAGAAGGAATGTTGAAATTATTATAGGGTTGAAACACTTATAAAACTTAATTACCAGCATAATAAAGTTATCATAGTAAGTATAAATGAAGTGTCCCCGGGCGCGCGCAGGTGGTGCGCGACGCGGCGCTGCGCGCGCTGCTGTGCGTGCGGGAGGGCCTGCCGCCCTTCCTGGACGACGCCGAGCTGGCGCTCACGCTCACCATGCGCCTCTACATCGCCACCTTCGACGTGTCCGACGACAACAAGTTTGTGTCACCCACTTCTATCTCAATTATAATTTAAGACACCCTATTAAATATTTCTTTTTTTTTAGCTTCACGCTTTTATCCCGCATATCAGGATAAACAAATAGGACAACTATTGTGAACACATTCTGTACTTCACTTTCCACCGAATTCGAGACATGGCGTGTTGAGTGGTGGAACTCAACGCCGCACCTTGTCTTAGAGCGAGGAAGTGAAAGTAATTTTAATTATAAACACACCCCGAGTGGAGATAGAACCCACAACCTATTGCGTTTACAGTCAGACGGTGTCACACTGCGACACGACCGGCCTCTAAATTAATTAATGATGAATCAATTTTTCCCTTTGTGTTAGTTTACCAATGAATATAATAAATATTTTGTAGTTGCTATTGTAAACTATTCAAATTACATTTTAAGTATCATAACATGTAACATCTCCCTATAAGATAAGTAGTAACAAATAACATATCAGAATTAAACTTCCAATGAACAGAAAGCTGGCAACGGAACTCTGGGCGCTGCTCCCCCGCGCCGAGTCCTGGACCAAGTGCGCCGCGGAGGAGATCCGGGCGCTCCTCCTGCAGCAAGTGCAGCACCCTGCAGAGGAGATACAGGCGGCCGCGGCGCTCGCGCTCGCCGCCAGCGTGGGGGACGCGCCCGAGCCCCACGCCGTGGCCGACCGCGTGCTCCAGCACTTGCACGACATCTACGACGAGAAGTTGCCGGTGTGTTGCCGTTGGGAGTGTACTTGTTATTACGTTCTATGGAATGTACATGTGTAAAATGAAGAATGAAAAAAAACATTAATGCCATAGAAATGCGGTCTCTTTGTCGGATATGCCGAGTCAGTTTAGTTGACCGTGTACGCAGAATGGCAGGCTTAAGCCTGAATGTCATGGGTGATGAAGAAGAATGTGCTCAGGTGGTTTGGGCACGTTGAGAGGATGAGTGATGAATGAATGAATGAATGGTAAGAAAGATTTATGAAGCAAAGGTGAGTGGTATGAGAGGTCGGCGGAGATCTCGATTGACTTTTGAAAACACAGTATGGAAGATACTGGAGGAAGGTCACGTAAGCTTGAGGACCCCCCGAAGGACATGTATGAAGAGGGCAATGACTGAATGAGGCAAAAGAGACCGACGAATGACGGGACCGTAGCGTTTGGCGCTCCGTTGTCTCTGACTACCTCGTCAAGGATACAGCGTGAATCTAAAAAACTTATAAAGTAATAAGTCCGAATTAAATACGAATGGTAATCGGTCTGCAGCTGATCCCGGCGGTGCTGGACCAGTTCGGGCACGAGCAGCAGGCGGCGGTGGACGCGTGGGGCGCGCGGCGCGGCGTGGCGGGCGCGCTGCGGGCGCTGGCGCCGCGCGTGGCGGGCGCGGCCGTGCCGCACGCCATGGCCTTCTTCGTGCGGCGCGCGCTCGCCGACCGCAGCGACGCCGTGCGCGACGCCATGCTGGCCGCCGCCATGGCGCTCGTGGAGCTGCACGGGAAGGTTCGTAGCACTCCGTCTGAATCGCATTGTACTCGTAACCGAAGGCAGAGAGAGAACTAGTCGGACGGTATATTTGAGCGTTAATGCACAATATATATTTTATATTTAAAGTTAATGCACATTTTATAATAATTTATAATAATTGTTTGAATAAAATTTTTCAAATTGTTTAAATAAGGTTTGTACTAATAATAATGCAGCTATTAACATTGCTTCAAAATTACTTTAAAATAAAATTTGCGTGATCACTTACCTCATCTCGTATTACTATATATTATTAGATACTGAAAATAAGATACAATGCCACATTATAAGGTGTTATTGTATATCTCCAATCCCATTAAATACTATCCACACCATAACTTATTACTAAGTTCTTATAATATTTGCTGTACACACTTTGCCAAACGATCATTTTTACCTGTAAACTACAACGTAAATTCACGTTATATGAACAGGAAACAATTAGCAGCCAGCTGCCAGTGTTCGAGCAGTTCCTGGACACGGCCCCCAAGTCGGGCGGCTACGACGCGGTGAGGCAGTGCGTGGTGTTGCTGGTGGGGTCGCTGGCGCGCCACCTGGCGCCCGGCGACGCGCGCGTGCGCCCCATCACGCTGCGACTGGTCGCTGCGCTCAACACGCCCAGTCAGCAGGTCACTGTTCTGATAGTAATGCTGTTTAGTATAGACAATTGAGCACAGGATTAGAACTCATAAAAACCGTCCAAACCCTCGACTCAACTGTGCTATATGGTCTTATCCAGCTACTTTATAATTGTTATAACTTATATTTGTTTTTATATAGTAGAAAGATTTAATAATTTTTTGTTGCTCACAGATCAGTACTGATAAAATGAGAACCTATCGTTTCCTGCCAATAATAATCTTTTAGCAAGAGACGTATGTTTCTTATTTTAATATTCATAAATAATTTAAATATAAATATATTCATAAATACATCCTTAGTACAATAGTTTTGACAATTGAAGACTCCATTATTATTGTATGCAATAAGTTTACACTTATATAAATATATACCTGTGTGTTTGTGTGTGTTATATATATCTGTGCGAGTGATCTCAATAAAGTACATTTTGATTATAATTTTTAAAACGTCTTACATAACACTTGTTACAATTCCATATTTCTATTGAATTATGTACATTTGAGGCAAGTATCTCAATACAAGTACCTTGGTTCCAGGACATTTTTTAGCTTCACGCTTTTATCCCGCAGCAGGGTAGACAGAAAGCATCTAGTGTCAAGACACTCCGTACTACGCTTTCCACCAAAATCGAGACATTGCGTGTTGAGTGGCGGAACTCAATGCCGCAGTTTGTCTTACGTGAAAATAATTTTAAATATAATCAATCCTCCGAGTGGGGATCGAACCCACAACCTATCGCGTTTACAGTCAGACGCTGTTACTCATTACACAACGTATACATTGCCAAGCCCTAACATAGGTTTAAAATGTCATATTAATAACAGAAATATTGTATTATAATTATTTTTTTTAAAACGAATTACATAATGCCCTAAGACTTCAAATATTTATATTATTGTTTATATTTAGATAGTTATTTTGTATAACAACAGGTACAAGAAGCTGTCAGCAACTGTTTGCCCCACCTGGTGACGTCACCCGCGCTAGAGGACGACATCCCCGCGATTGTCAACAAGTTGCTCAAGCAACTTCTGACTGCTGAAAAATATGGAGACCGTAAAGTGAGTTTACCATAAACAATTTGTTTATTAAGAAACTTTAAATAAATATTTTTTTAAAAATTTAGTTTCTGTGTAATTTTTAAATAATTTAAATCATTTTATGTTAATTTGAAGCCGTCGTGGCCTTAGGTTTTTAGTTTAATTTTCTTCACTTAGGGCAATGATTATATTTAAATTGTTTTCATTTGTCCTCTCTGGTGAGATAAAGCGTGGCGTTAAGTTCCGGTATGGAATAGGTAACGTCTTGGATTTGAACGGGTAGTTGGAATGTCCTGATATGAAGTTCTCTCTGCCTATTCTGCTATACGGAAAAAAGTGTAAAATTAAAAAAAATGTAATAACATAGTAAATTATTTGAAACGTAACAATGTGGCTTTTTAATGATAATTTTATTATAAGCCTATATTGTTAGAGTACTGTCTAACAAATTCTGAAGCTGATTGCCCAAACTTAAATATATATGAAAATAGTATATTTTAACACTAAACGAATCTAAAATAGAAATTATAATATATGATTAATGTCAACGGCAACCAGGAAAGCAATTTAAGTTAATAATTAGAAAATGTTGACAATGAATAACAGGGCGCCGCCTATGGTATTGCGGGTATCATCAAGGGACTGGGCATCCTGTCGCTGAAGCAGTTGGACGTGATGGGCAAGCTCACGGAGGCTATACAAGAGAAGAAGAATTATAAATATCGAGAAGGTGCGTTAATTCGTTTTTGTTTGTTTTCGTTGACATTTGTTTTATTAATTTTAATATTTAAATAAAAAATATATGAACACAATTACTTAATTTAAATATTTTTCACATAGTGATTTGTAGGACTTGGAAAAATTATGCAAATGGATAAATTTGACAAATATATAATATTTTGACGTTATTATTATATACAAATTTTACTAAAAACGTCTCTACAAATAAGAGTACAAAATGTTTTGTGTTCTTATTTGATAAATATCTCGTGGTTTGGCCAGTATTGGCCACCAACAAATAGTCGTATAATAGTTCCTCTGGATTAATATAAGCCTTATTATCAATGTAAGACGGTTGAATTTTTTATGTCCACTGTTTATAATGTACAATGTTACTGCAATGTTTTATATTCGTTACGCGCTAGTCGAAACTGAAACTTAATAGACTGGAATAAGGTTGGATTTTATTAAAATAATTTTGTCGAGCCGAGTCTGTACGCGCTCTGTCACCTAGTGGATAGTCGATCGAAGCTATATTGGTGCGCAGGCGCGCTGTTCGGGTTCGAGATGCTGTGCAGCAAGCTGGGCCGGCTGTTCGAGCCGTACATCGTGCACGTGCTGCCGCACCTGCTGCTGTGCTTCGGCGACCAGTCGCAGTACGTGCGCGCCGCCGCCGACGAGACCGCCAAGCTCATCATGAGCCGCCTGTCCGCGCACGGCGTCAAGCTGGTGCTGCCCTCGCTGCTGCAGGCGCTGCAGGACGACAACTGGCGCACCAAGGCCGGTGAGTTCGCTCCTCACTCCACTGGCGTTGTTTTTATATCACTTTTGAATGTATTATATCGTGAATAGATAAATAAATAAATATTGTAAATATTGTCATCTAAGCCATGCGCTAAACATTCGCCTGCCTCAAAAAATATTATACGTTTTAATAAAATAGGAAAAATAAATCCCTAATCAAAATTTTTTTTAACTTTTTTTACAAGTTACGCTTTCATGCATGCCTAATAATCATTGTTGACTTATTGTGTTTGATGTCTGCGTGAACAGGCTCCATCGAGCTGCTGGGCGCGATGGCGTACTGCGCGCCCAAGCAGCTGTCGTCGTGCCTGCCGTCCATCGTGCCCAAGCTCATCGAGGTGCTGAGCGACTCGCACATGCGCGTGCAGGAGGCGGCCGCCGAGGCGCTCAAGGTCATCGGCTCCGTCATCCGCAACCCGGAGATACAGGGTACGCAAGCGTTCACAAACTCCATTTCAACGATCTTTTTATTAATATTTTTGTATATTTATTCAATTTAATACATGAATGTATAGTTTTTAATGACATAAAACCATGAAAGTGGACTAGAAGTTAAGAGACACTTCCACCTTAGGTGGATGTATCTTTTTGTTACAACTCCACGCTTTTTCCCACATAGCGGGGTACTCGGACACTGTGTCCTACTAACAGATATAGTGTCAAGAAACTCTGTCGACTGACTGACTGAAATCGTGAAATTACGTGTAGAGTGACGAGCTCAACGCTACCCTTTATCAGATCAGAGCAAAAAAAAGAAAATCAATTTAAAAAATAATCATTTATTCGAATGGGAATCGAATTCACATCCAATCACGTTTCATTAAGACGCTGTCTTGTTGCCGCCACAAGGCCCTATTGTAATTTTTAATATATAAATAACTTTTTTTATTATATATGAATGAAAAGTATATTGTTAAAACTTGTATTATTACAATGTATAAAGAACTTTTTATTTGTATACCATAGTTTCTAAAATAATATTTTCAACTTCAATCCGACAGCGATCGTGCCCGTGCTGCTGCAAGCGCTGCAAGACCCGTCCAACAAGACGTCGCTGTGCCTGCAGACGCTGCTGGACACCAAGTTCGTGCACTTCATCGACGCGCCGTCGCTGGCGCTCATCATGCCGGTGGTGGAGCGCGCCTTCCTGGACCGCAGCACCGAGACGCGCAAGATGGCGGCGCAGATCATCGGCAACATGTACTCGCTCACCGACCAGAAGGACCTCACGCCCTACCTGCCGAGTATCATACCGGGGCTCAAGAGCTCGCTGCTGGATCCCGTGCCGGAGGTTACTTATTTTTTGTATTTAAAAAATAAAAATATTTATAAATAAAATATTGAGGCCGGTCGTGACGCAGTGTGACAGCGTCTGACTGTAAACACGATCGGTTGTGGGTTCGATCCCCACTCGGGGGAGTGATTATGTTTAAATTATTTTCACTTTCTCGGTCTGGTAAAGACAAAGTGTGGCGTTGATTTCCACCACTCAACACGCAATGTTTCGAATTAGGTGGAAAGCGAAATACGGAGTGTGTCGACACTAGGTACTTTCTGTCTACCCTGCTATGCGGGATAAATCGCGTGAAGCTAAAAATTATACCTAACTTTCAGATCTTGACAATATATGTACACACATATCATAGAGGTTATCATGCTTTTTACCTTGCCTTCCTCAAATATCATTGAAATTTGTTTCGGCCAGGTTTCCTTCATATGTTAATCATTGTTTTTACATCATTCACGTTTTTGACTGTATTCCTTTATAATAATCATCCTCTCAATGCGTTAAAACTTCCTTGGCATGACTTTAACTTGACTCCTCATTTTTGATGTTATTAATTTTTAATTTTTACAATTTCTAATACAGCTATTATAATTATATGAGAGAATGCAAAAGGATCTAATTTAATAATGAATTAACTGTTTACCGATTATTTTAATAATATCATAATTATTGATAACTATTCTGTTTAAGTAAATTTTATAGAAACGATAAAAAAATTTTTTTGCACAAATCCTTTCTTTCATATTCCTTATAAAAGAAAACTTATGCGTAACTCTATTTATAATAAACACAACAAAAACCCAAACAGGTGCGCTCAGTGTCAGCGCGCGCTCTGGGCGCCATGGTGCGCGGCATGGGGGAGAACAGCTTCGAGGAGCTGCTGCCGTGGCTCATGCACACCCTCACCTCGGAGTCCAGCTCCGTGGACCGCTCAGGCGCCGCGCAGGGGCTGTCGGAGGTGGTCGCAGGACTTGGGAGTCATAAGCTGCACAAGATTATGCCTGGTAAGAACATTACATTTTCGTTCTGGTAAGAACCAGCGTGGAGGTTAGTTCGCCAGTCAACTTGTAATGTTTTGATATTGGACAGACTACGTTAGTCGACAAATAACAGAGTGTCTTGACACTAGGCTATCTGTAAATATCCTGCTATGCTTAATAATCTATTAGAATTTTATTAAATTAATAAATACTTCACAAACTGCTATATATTTTCCATATAACTTTGGATAAAGTAACAAATGTTGCGGCAAAAGACAATAATTTTTAGCATATAAAAAGCGGGAAGTTTTGTATCCCGCATAGCAGGGTAGACAGAAAGTAACTAGTGTCAAGACACTCCGTACTTCGCTCTCCGAATTCGAGGCATTGCGTGTTGAGTGGTGGAACTCAACGCCGCACTTTGAAAAGACTATTGCACTTGTAGTTCTATACCTAGTTGATATATAGATTTCTTATTGGTATTCGTTTTGTACAGATATAATAGCAACAGCGGAGCGCACCGACATCGCGCCGCACGTCAAGGACGGCTACATCATGATGTTCATATACATGCCGGGCGCCTTCACCGACGAGTTCACGCCCTACATAGGGCAGATCATCAATCCTATCCTGAAAGCTCTGGCGGATGAGAACGAATACGTCCGCGAAACCGCCCTAAAGGCGGGACAGAGGATAGTCAACTTGTACGCCGAGTCCGCCATCACGTTGTTGCTGCCGGAGTTGGAGAAGGGACTGTTTGACGACAACTGGCGCATCAGATACAGCTCGGTGCAGCTGTTGGGCGATTTACTGTATCGCATATCGGGAGTTTCCGGCAAGATGAGCACAGAAACCGCGTCCGAAGACGATAATTTTGGCACGGAGCACTCGCACAAGGCCATAATTACGGCTCTCGGCCCCGAGCGCAGGAACAGAGTGCTGGCTGGCTTGTATATGGGTAGGAGTGACGTGGCGCTGATGGTGCGCCAGGCGGCGCTGCACGTGTGGAAGGTGTCAATTATTACTATTATTTATTATCTGTTTGTATGTTTTGTGTGTAAGTTTTAAATAAACAAGTCTTTGGATACGATGATTCTTTTATGAGATGATTTTTAATCTATATTAAATTGATGCTGTCTTTGACGGAGAAAAAATTCACAACCCTCCGTGTAAGAGAGAAGTCAGATCTATTAATAGACTAAGTTATTTCGTGTAATAAAGAGTTTCACTCTGTCCTACATTTGTTCCAAAATATAAAAAAGCAAATATGCAATAATTTTATATCTTTTAGGTGGTAGTTACCAATACACCGAAAACTCTTCGTGAAATATTGCCGACGCTGTTTAATCTGCTGCTCGGCTGTCTGGCGTCCACCAGCTACGACAAGAGGCAGGTCGCCGCCAGGACGCTTGGGGACCTCGTGAGGAAGGTATGGTCATACTACGAGCATTTGTCGACCCACCTTGTCTCCACATTGAAGAACTTAAAAATATTTAATTATAAATGTTCCTACTAGTAGGAACCTATTTTATCAACATGTAAGTTCATCATAATGGTGTCTACAAAATTTGTTTCGATTCTTACAAATAATGTTTATATAACATAATATGTGGCACTTTGTTTAATATTTGTATGTCGTACGCAGCTGGGCGAGCGCGTGTTGCCCGACATCGTGCCCATCCTGGAGCGCGGGCTGCGCTCCGAGCGCGCCGACCAGCGCCAGGGCGTGTGCATCGGCCTCGGGGAGATACTCGCCTCCACCTCCAGGGACGCCGTGCTCAGCTTCGCCGACGGACTGGTATGCTGGCTTACATGAAACAAATGTATTTTATTATGCTGCTCAAGGCAAGGGAGAAATAGTGTTTTGTGTTGCGGAAAAATGTAATTTTATCTGTTTGTAAAATTTTTAAAAATATTAAAGTCCCAGAAGTGATTTAACACAACGTGCGTCCTGGCAGGTGCCCACGGTGCGCACGGCGCTGTGCGACGAGCTGGCGGAGGTGCGCATGGCGGCGGCGCGCGCCTTCGACTCGCTGCACGCCACCATCGGCAACAAGGCGCTCGACGACATCCTGCCGCCCATGCTGGACGCGCTGCGCGGCCCCGACGCGCAGCTGGCCGAGGCCGCGCTCGACGGCCTGCGCCAGGTCATGGCCATCAAGTCGCGCGCCGTGCTGCCCTACCTCGTGCCCGTGCTCACGGGCGGCGGCTCGGGCGCCGGCCGACACGCGCGCGCTGTCCGCGCTGGCGGCGGCGGCGGGCGGCGCGCTGGCGCGCCACCTGCCGCGCGTGCTGCCCGCGTTGCTGGGCGCGCTGGCGGCGGCGCGCGGCCAGCCGCACGAGGCGCGCGAGCTCGACTACTGCCGGGACGCGCTGCTGCCCGTGCAGGACGACGCCGGCGTCAGGAGGTACGCCATGTTGAATACCATACGCGATGACCGCTTGCGCGTCCGCACAGACCGAATTGACTAACCCCACCCGACGCACTGCAGCATCATCGACACCCTGATGGAGGTGGTGCGCGCGGGCGAGGGCCCGCGGCGGCGCGCGGCCGCGGCGCTGCTGTGCGCGTTCGTGACGCACACGCGCGCGGACCTGATCCCGCACGTGCCGGCGCTGCTGCGCGGGCTGCTGCTGCTGTTCGCGGAGGATGACCGCGACGTGCTGCTCATGGCGTGGGAGGCGCTCTCCGCGCTCACCAAGATGCTGGAGGCGGAGAAGCAGCTCGGCTACGTGCAGGAGGTGCGCCAGGCGGTCCGGTACGCCGCGGCCGACCTCAAGGGGGAGCCTCTGCCCGGATTTTGTTTGCCCAAGGTATGTGTTTAGTTTCTTATGTAATTACCTATTTAATTACATAGTATCATAAAATACACACTGTCTTAACAATTTCAATTTGTCACTTATACTTGTACAGACTTATACTTGACATTTCTCATAATTTTAATAATAATAATGTTTTTCATATTCTCCGTGAAAGAGTTAAAACTCTCAAAGTTTCTCTATTATGTATTAATACACATTTATTGAATGTTATATATCGATTATAAAACTTAATATTACTTTCTATATTCAGGGTATTGCACCTATTCTACCACTGTTCCGAGAGGCGATCCTCAACGGGTTACCAGAAGAGAAAGAAAACGCCGCTCTCATGTTGGGAGAAGTGATCAAGTTGACGACAGCGCAAGCCATTCAGCCCTCTGTAGTACACATCACCGGACCTCTCATCCGTATCCTGGGTGACCGGTTCAACTCCAGCGTCAAAGCCGCCGTCCTCGAAACTCTAGCTCTACTCTTATCTAAGGTCATTAAATATTAAATAGGCATGTAATATTTTGTTACGGTCTTTGATTATTTTCAATAATCTAACACGAGCCGTCGTCCCAACTTTTGTCGCAGGTCGGTGTGATGCTGAAACAGTTCCTGCCGCAGCTGCAGACGACGTTCGTGAAGGGCCTGTCGGACGCCAACCGCCCCGTGCGCATCAAGGCGGGGCTCGCGCTGTCGCAGCTGGTGCTGATACACACGCGCGCGGACCCGCTGTTCCTGGAGGTGCACAACGGCGTCAAGAACGCCGAGGACGTTGCCGTCAAGGAGACTATGCTGCAGGCGCTGCGCAGCGTCATCACCAACGGCGGCGACAAGATGTCCGAGCAGACGGCGCTCACCGTGCTGGCCGCGCTCACGTGCCCCGCGCTGCTCGCGCACGCCGACGACGCGCCGCGCGCCGGCGCCGGCGGCTGCCTGGGCGCGCTGCTGCACTGCCTGGCGCCCGCGCACCGCGACGCCGCGCTGCTGCACCACGTGCTGGCGGCCGGCAACCCGGCGCACGCGCACGCGCACTCGCACGCGCACGCGCACGACGACTGGCCGCTGGCGCACGGCCGCTCCTGCGCGCTCTTCGTGGCGCTCAAGGAGACGCCCGCCAGCGTGTACCGCGACCACTTCGAGGAGAAGATCGACAAGGCGCTGCTCGGGTACCTCGCCAGCGACAAGGCGCCCATCGCCTGCAACGGCATCAGGGGCATCGGCTACCTCATGTGCTACCTGCTCGAGAACGACAGGCCCGTGCCGCCGAATATACTCTCCCAGTTCGTCAGGGTGAGTGCATTCGACTCAACGTAATATTCCCTTTTTAGCGGCACGGCCAACATCAAAATAGTATGAAATACAAGTACAAAAAAAATAGTAATGGAGTTGAGCCGTGGGGTATCACTGCACCATATTTAAGATAAGCCACCTTCGAAGTGTTATAATATAACATGTGTTTGCAGAGCATGAACCACAGCAGCAACGAGGTGAAGCAGCTGATGGCCCGCGCGAGCACGGTGGTGGGGCGCGCGGAGGTGCTGCGCGCGGCGCCGGGCGGGCCGGGCGCCGACGTGCTGCGCGCGCTGCTGCCCGCGCTCGTCAACGGCACCAAGGAGAAGAACACCTACGTGCGCGCCAACTCCGAGATCGCGCTGCGGGCCGTGCTGCGTCTGCCGCACGACGAAAACTTCCACCAGGTTACACGCACTACTCCTTGCTCCTCCTGAACTACTACGGGCAGAAGCTACAAACTGACCCAGCATTTCCATGAATCCTACCGGTGGTTACAAACCAATTTAGTATTCAAATATTTTTTTTAGTAGATAGTTATTTAATCGTCACTATTGACATTGGCAGAAGAAATAGTAGTCGATATATTAATATTCCAAAAAAATTTTACAAAAATCGTTGATACACTTGTAAAATTTGTGGATAATTAATTAAGATATACATAATTGTTATATATGGTTTTCCATTTTTGAGAATTAAAGACTATGTGAAAAATAATTTCAACTCAACCTTTACTTAGTAATTAAGTAAATAAATTAAAGTTATTTATAAATCACTTTATATACATATTTAATGCAGTGCACGCTAAATTAATTACGCTAATTTTATAAAATGAGAAATGTTTCCTAAACCATGATGTCCCCGCCAGCAATGCATGTCGCTGCTCGAGGAGGGCAGCCGCGAGGCGCTCGGCGACGTGGTGACGCGCGTGCTGCGGCGCGCCGTGGCGGACGGCCGCGACGAGGACCTCGACTGCACGCTCGTCACTTGAACTGCTCTAATTTATAAATATATCTCTTTATAATTATTGTCCATATTGTTGTTTTTTTTATTTACTCACTTTCCCTTAATTTTAGTTATACATGTTGGCTAAATTATTTGTTATTGTGATATGGTAATTTATAAAATAATGTACAGCCTAAATGTACTTGATTTGAATGAAATTCTTCAATAGTTTTAAAAGTCGAGATATTTAAGCTTGTATCATCATACTACATACTTACAGACAAGTAAATAAGTGAATTAGAAGAACATGTGCGTCTCCAACAGTAGTGATAACAAATTCAAGTTGAACTATTTGATTTATTATCACATATAAATCAATTTGATTTAAATGCATACAATATTTATATCTATTGCACCACTAAGGTTAAAGGGAAAAACCAGAGGCATACTGGCTCCATTAGCATGACATTATGCTAATGGAGCCAGTATGCCTATGCAGTTTGCCCTCCCATAATAAGCTATATCATCATAAATGTATAATATATATAGCATTTTTTTGTCTTTTTTATTATTATTTTAAACAGACACATTATCTTCTCTTGAGGCACAAACTCCAGTATAGAATATATATAAATATTTTTTACCTAGTTCATAGGACTATTCAATATTCATCAAATGAACATATATAACTAATTTTATTTGTATTATATTAAATTCCATGAAAACTCTTGTATTCATACAAACAATAACTTAAGCTTAACGAGAATAAGAAAAACAGTTTCTCAATATTAAAATTTAATTTAATTCCATAGTTTAATTAAGTAGTGCTTATAGATAAATGATTAAAAAAAATAATTTCATTGTTCAAATGTCGACTGGTTGTAAATAACATATTTTGAGCTATTAAAAATAATAAAAATAACAATATGAAATGTGCCATGTTTAAATTTATTTATAAAATATCTTCGACTATTTATTATTATATTAAGTACTCTTACAAGATAAAATACACCTACTACATTATAATATGGAATGTGTATAATTTGGCAGAATTGATTTAAAATTCTTCTTTTGCATTTTTCTTGTCAAAACCCCGACTTCTTAATTCTTCATTACATTCTTCTCTGTTGAGTTTAGACAAAGGAATACGTTCCAATTCTGATTCATCTTTTCCAATCATAATAAGCTCGGGCGGCATTCCAGTAATGAACTGAACTTCAACACGATCATAAGTAGGAGCATCATCCATTATAAATCTCTTCACTTCGGGCAAGCGGTTTAAGGAACATCCTCGGCATGACTGTAAAAAAAAAATATTCTTTAGTTATGTATCATAATTTTGATGCTTAATATAAAAATGTATTGTCAGTCCTGTAAGACTTCCTGCTATAGGCGGTTTTGACAAATGATACCACAAGAGATTCTTTTTTATAATATCAAGTGTAGTGTTTATTTTTGGTTTACATGAAAAAGTGTTTTACTTTACTTTACTTAAAAATTGTTTTTAACTCTCACTCTTAAAAATGGCACAACATTAACTTTCTCCCTTAAAAAAACACAATTTATTGGTTTATTTAACTGTCTTAAAAATGTAATAATTTAATTTACTCAATAATATTTTGTTCTTACATTAACTTTAATTTAAAATAATAGTATCCTAGCTATGTTCTATAATTTTAGAAGAAAAATTTTTTGTCAATTTTGAGATTCTTATTTTTAGTTTAATATAGCTAATGTTCTTGATATTTGTCTTTTAATGTATCATATAATAATATAGCCTACAATTTATAAGAAATATAAAAGGGGGCGTCATGTACTTTTGTTATACAAAAGCGTCTACTTACCTCAATTCTCGCCGAAACTATATCCGAATGATCATAGCCAGCAACCAAATAGATAAGGCAGGTCGCCACGACAAGTAATCGTAAATTGTAGGACATATTTGCAATTTATAAATGAATACTAGCAATTTATATTAATTAAAAGAATCTCTAGTTCATACTTCAAATAACTAAATACTTAAACTGGAAATCGGAATTTGGGTAATATATCATATGACAATTCAGATAATGTAACAACTGTCAAGCGAATACGAGTTGCAGGGAATTTGAATTGATTTTTAAATGATTTAAATTGTTATTAATTTATAATAATATTTAATTGATTTTGATAAAAAAGAAAATAATGACTACTTGATTTGTAAAAAATAATTTGCGTGAATTATATTTCATTATTAATTCCTTAATTGACTATAGACAGACTTCAGATAAAAGTAACATACCACAGAGTATAGACGTATACAACTATACCTCAAGTATCTTTACTTGTCAAAACCCAAAACTTATAACTTCGAAGAGCAAGTTGTTGATAAGTAAATTATTTGTATATAAAAGTTAAATAATTATAAAGATTACAATTAATGTATAACATACTTCCTAAATGCTTTACATTGTTTCTTTCATATTAGATTTCACCTTTCACGTCACAAATTATATATTTGACGATTTAAAACAAAATAAATAATTAGTAAATATAATAATAACAATAGTAAATATCTGAACTGATTTTTTGTAAAACTAATTGTAGTGGCGCGTGGGTTGTTGGATTTCATCAGTTATCTCCTTATTTAGTAAGTACACAATAATCGCTCACACCAAAAAAAAAGTTCATTGACATTTTAAGAATAAGTGATAATTTATGCAGGATAATAAAATAATAGATTTTCTGCTCCTTAACATTTTTTTGGTTATATTGATGACTCATCATTGTATTTTTAATAAAATTATTATTTCCTAGATATGAGGATCAGTAAAATACTAGAATTCAAAAAGTAAGATCAGCTTTAAATTTCATTAGAAAAAGATTTAGCTTCCTAAATAATTAAATAAAAGTACATTTTCTAGTTAATATTATCAGTCATATTTGAATAACGCACAAACTTATAAATATTTTCATATTTAATAATAATTTATTTAATTTAACAAAATTTTTATTTCCAATAGGTTCATATATCATTTTTTAAAATGCAAGAGGAACACAGGAAAGCTATCCAAAATAATTTTAAATCTTTGGTTGAACAAACTGACCTAGACATTATGGTAACAAATTTGTATGAAAAAGGAGTGTTTTCTAGCCAAATGATAGAGAAATACAAGGTAAGAATTTGTGTAATTTGCTTTCAATTCATATTTGTTATCCTCTGTCTGCTAAGACATTGCTTAGAGTTGTGTTCTGGCATCCAATAAAGTATTAAAAAATAGAGAAACTGAATGTAAAGTATAATGTGTCTATGTACTTAGTTTTATCTGGGTACTTTATCATAAATGATTGTTATATATATTTATATTAATTTGTAATACAATCATAAGGCTATATTCAGTAGATATGTTATACATCTATATTCTTGCCCATTCACCCTTATATCACAGTGGTTTTTTCACTCAGGAGGTACTAAATAGTATCTTCTGAATATTATATATAAAAGAAAGTTATTTTGTTGTACTTTGCACTACTTTGAAATATTTAAAAGTAGGCTTTGAATGTATTACCACCACATACATTACCATTGAAATAACAATGGAATCTGATCAGTGAAACCATCTTAGGAGAGACCACTTTGAACAGTATGTTCCATCATGTGTAATACCATGAAAGAATAATGGAAGTCATACAGAAACCTTTCTTCTTAGAGATTCTTCCTTTTCATTTCTATACACATCATCAACCAAATAGAGGGTGTCCCAAAAATCATTCAACCTTATTTAGAACTTATGTATGTGAATGCACTATTTTTTTTTCTAGTTTATTCCGCATAGCAGGGTAGACAGATAGTACCAAGTGTCAATACACTTCGCTTTCCACCGAATTCGAGACATTGCTTGTTAAGAAATGGTACTCAACGCCATTCTTTGTCTTTACTTTAGGCGATGAAGTGAAAATAATTTAAATATAACCTCTCCTCCGAGTGGGAACCGAACTCACAACCGATCGCGTTTACAGTCAGACGCTGTCACACTGCGCCACGACCGGCCTTATTTTTGTGTTTATTGTATAAAAAAGGGGTTATCATTTTTGTTCAGTTTGACATTGATTTTTAAATACAACTTTATAATGCTAAACCACAAAAAAACTTGACCACCATCACTTTGTCTCCACTGATAAGAAAATAATTATGATAGTGATTTCATTTTGTTCCTTTACGTCTACCTTATAGTGTTTACAAACATGTCTTCTAGTCTTACAAATGTTAGAACTTTACTTCCTCTTTTTGTAATGGTTATTCTGATAACATAATATGGAAAATGAGGTTAGTCTAACATGTCTAATGACTTGTTATCCATATAAGTACTTATCGAGAGTTAATAAAATTTGTCTTTGTTATAATAAACAAGTGTTGTATATAAAAATATAATTTAAATAAAATAAAATAAAAAAAGCTGACTTTTTTGTAACTTCAGGCTTTTATTTATTCCCGCATATCAGGGGGTAGATAGAAAGTACCTAGTTTCAAGAAACTTCGTACTTGGCTTTCCACCGAATTTGAGACATTGCGTGTTGACTGGTGAAACTGAACACCGCCTTTTGTGTTAGTCTTAGTAGAGCAAGGAAGTGATAATAATTCTAATATAATCACTCCCCCGAGTTAGAATCGAACCCAACTGTCCCAGTGCACCACAACAGGCCTCAACTTTATTATATTTATTTCCGATTTCAGGATACAAATAAAGATCTTAGAAGCCGAAAGCGTCTGCTGTACAGCGACATCATGCGACGAGGACCAGAGGCTTTTCAACATCTCTTGGACGCTCTCATGGAAAATGGTTACTGGGACTTAATACGTGACTTGGATCCCAAAAGTTTACCTCCTCACTCTAGACATCGGACTGCTCTTCCTGCTACAAGTAATATTTTAATTAATTAATTTAATTTTCAATTTAGTATTGATTTAACTATTTTCTTAATAATTAAGATGAAATAGTTTATTTGGGCAACACCAAATATCAATCGTTAATATTTTTATATGTAATTAACGATTTTTTGTTTAGCTTCACGCTTTCATCCCGCATAGCAGGATAGACAGGGAGTACCTAGTGTAAAGACACTTACTTGTACTTCGCTTTGCACCGAATTCGAGACATTGCGTGTTGAGTGGTGGAACTCAACGCCGCTCTTTGTCTTTACCAGAGCGAGGAAAGTGAAAATAATTTTAATATAAACACTCCCCCGAGTGGGGATCGAACCCACAACCGATCGCAATTACAGTCAGACGCTGTCACACTGCGCCACGACAGACCTTCCGTATATTAATTTAATTTTTTATTCGTCAATAGGTAAAAGCTCCGGCGACAACAACTTCGTCAGCATTCGGAAGGAACGAGAGAAAAAGGCAAAGAGTGCCCCCGATGTTAATAAAAGTTAGTAAATATATACGAGTATATTGTTTTATTTAAAAAAAAATATATATTTCATTCCTTATAAATAACAATGTATGTGTTTATTTCGTATATAAAGACAAAAAAAATAAGTATTTTTTATTTTTTTTAAGTGCTTAATATTTTATAATATTTATCACATATTGAATGTAATATACTATTTTATTAAGCATATTATAAAGTGTTCGAATTCGTAACATTACGCGTTGAGTGGTGAAACTCAACGCCGCACTTTGTATTTCCAAAGCGGGGAAATGAAAATAATTTAAATATAATCATTCCCCCGAGTGAGAATCGAACCGACAGCCGATCCCACTGTGCCACGGCCAATTAAATATATATTTTAAACAGAAATGATTGTTTGTTTGTAGATATAGCAGTTGTTCCACCCGTTGCGCCCGAATCCAAGGAGCCTCTGGATCCCGCCAAGATTCCCCACTTCAAGGTTAACAAGTCTGAAAAGTTTATGGAAGAAACGGGAGACGGTATGTATTACAGACGTTTTATACGCTCATATAAATTATTGCAAATACTACCCCTCCGATGACTTATCGGTTAAGTTGTAACAAATGTATAAGAAAACATCTTTGAAAAAACGTATAAAATTTTTTTGAATTTTTATACGTTTTTTCAAAGATAAAACATCTTTAATCCTAAGTGTGGAATAACACTTTAAAAATAGTAAATGTATAAGAATTTCGATGCAGTTGGTAGTGAAACGCATGGCTTAGCGGTCAGAGCGCTTGGTATCATAGAGGCGCGGGTTCGAATCCCGCTTCGTTCAAATTATCCCAAGTGTGAAGTAACACTTTAAAAAAAAGTAAGTGTAATTTAGTCTACTTCTGCTATAGTCGCTGCCAGTGACATGGTATGAGTAGAATAAAGAGAATCATATAAGTTAAAAAAAAAATAAAGAGAATCATATAAGTTAAAAAAAAAATAAAGAGAATCATATAAGTTAACGCTTGATCAGCATTAGTGGAATTATATCGCGAATTTCCTAATGGAAAACATTCTTTAAGTATTTTAGAATTAATTTCTTTTTTAATATAATATGAGTCATTTTCTTACTATTTAATTTTAATTTTAAAAACATGAAATTCTTTTTTTTATATTAATTAAAAATGAATTCAATTATAACTTACTATTATTTAAAAAAAAGCGCGCTAGTGCTCCCGTAAATTTGTTTATCATTTTTAAATTATACCGTTATATATAGACTAAATTCGTAATCAATTATACAAGGTTCTCTTTGCCTATTTCATTAATTGCTCGAGTTCGTCCAGGGTTCACCCTGTACCGCACTCGCGGGCGTCAGCGAGGCGTGCTGGTCATCTTCAGCTACGTGGAGTTCAACGACATGGAGCCCTACCGCGAGGGCGTCGACGTCGACTGCATGAAGCTCAAGTACTTGTTCTCCGAGTTCGGTTTTACAGTGCTCGCTTATCAGGATTTGACGAAAGACGTGAGTTTATATCCATTGAAGTATATTTTAAAATTTCTATATGTCATTGTTTGGATAAAAAATATATATTACACGAAGTATAAAAATACGTCCGTCACAGTATACAATAAACATAGTATAAAAGTTCATGGAGATCGGTTCGATTCCCAATTCGGGGGAATGATTATATATTAAATTATTTTCATTTCCTCGCTCTGGTAAGACAAAGCGCGGCGTTGAATTCCGCCACTTTTAACAACACACAATGTCTAGAATTCCTATTTATTCCTTCTAAATTATGTACTTCTTGTCTACCCTGTTGTGCGAAATGTGTGGGGGTAAAAAAGAATAAGTCCATATAATCTCCATGTATTGGAAATCTGTAAAAATCTCTCTGCAGAGAACGATTACAATAAAAGTGTTGGTTTTGTAGGGATATAAAATTTTCGACGTATCTCCATAGGGACGTATAGTTGAACAGTCTTAAATAATTACCAAAAGATGCGAGTTCGAATCCCGCTATTTTCAATTTTTTTATTTCTTCTAATTTTTTAAACACATACTTAAATAAATGTCATATTATCCATTATGGCGCTGATCTGACTGACTGTAATAATTTTTAAATTGACTGTAATAATTTTAAAGACTTTTTTTATGTCCTTAATGTTTGAGTGACATTATAGCTTAAATCTAAAAAAAAATCTTTATTTATTTGCAACATACAAAAACAATTAGGTTTCCTTTAATACAACCAGGAGACACTAAAAACCCTGTCGAGTCTGAAAGATGTGGTGAGAGGTGCGGAGTGTCTGTTCATAGTGGTGTCGTCGCACGGCCACGCGCGCTCCAACACCACCGACAACGACTTCCGCTGCCACGACGGCAGTCTGCTCAGCATCAGCGACATGCTGGAGCTGTTCAACAATAAGAACTTCCCGGCGCTGAAGGGGATTCCGAAGGTCTTCATTTTTCAAATGTGCCGGTATGTCCAGCTTATTTATGCGGTACAGTATATATGTGTGGCACAGTGGGATAGAATCTGTTGACTGTTAATAAGATGGGGTTGTCCATTCAATTCCCGCTTGCGCGATTAATTATTTGTTTTATGTTATTTTTAGTTCTCCACTTTGTTAAGACACAGTATGGCGTTGTTTTGCAATTTAAGGTTGGGTCAAATAGAGTCTTGAAATTAATTTCTTTCTGACTACCTTGACCACTATGTGAGATAGAGCTTGGAACTGCAAAAAAACAATAAATATTATACCCGATATATACAATTTTACTCAAGTATGTGATTTATATATATTATATATTTTTTGTTTCTGTAATATCTTATTTATTGCACACGCGTGTACTCCAGCGGGCGCGACGAGGGCTACCAGATGCTCCCGGCGGTGGCGGACGGCGCGCACCGCCCGCCCCCCGCCGCCGCGCCGCCGGCCCCGCGCGCCGCCGCGCCCGCCCCGCCCCCGCCCCCACCCCCGCGCCCGCCCGCATCCCGCGCCCCCGCGACGTGCTGCTCGAGCGGAACTACTCCGATATGCTCATCGCGCACTCCACCATACCAGGTACTGTGAAGCCACTTCCTCTCGCAATCATTATATTATAAGTAAATTTATCATCGTCTTGGAATTAGATGTAAACTAAGTTTTAAAAGGTTAAAATTTCATTTAATTAAATATAAATATATATGTTCAAATTATATAGTATTTTTTTTTCAATCGGCTAAGTTTAACAATATAAAGCCAATTAGTTTATAATTTTATAGAATTAAAATATTAGATAGAGTGTCACTGATGACTTGTTTTCAATCTAAATCAAATCTTTTTTATGTGCTTAAACCGATTTGAATGTTCCTCGAGTTTTTTTTTTATCACTTTGAACATGCAGTCCCAATTTCTCTTCATAAACCAATTTGTCAACATATCTAGAACTCATTTTTGAAAAGACGTATAAAAATTTGAACGCAGCGGGATGTCAAAGGAGTAATATACCCCTGTCGCGGAACGGAAAGAATATCGTACAGTGACCTCTTCACCTGTTAGCAGGGCTCAGGCACATTTGAGTTGTGAAATTTAAATATTTTTATTTTGAATTTATATTAAAACCGCCCGCTGAGTTAGTGCTAGTTGAAACACATTCGTATTAAAATTTGTGCTAAATTGTAATTTTTATGATATAGGCTGTAGTTTTCTCTGTTAATTTACTCATAATATTTATTGATTTATTTTTGGTTTAATTCAATACAATTATAGAGTTTAAAAAGGTGTGGCAAATACTGTCTGTTTGAAATTTAAAAGTGAATAATCATTTCAAGCGAAGCCAAAACAAATACGAAAAACAAATCTTATATGTTCAGAGAAAAGGTTTACAATTCTGTAACACTGCGGTCATTGGACGTGTGCGAGCGGGACGCACTATATTAGTACGGGAGAGACAAGGACGGCGCTATATACTTTCTGTTCGGCGTCCGGCCTATAATATACTATAATTATATTACTCCCATTCATTTAAATGTACTTCCTTACAAAGGTTTACTTTTAACATTTGTTTATATAATAAACAAGTGATAACCTATCAGTATATATATATATATATATATATATATATATATATATATATATATATATATATGTGGGGTGCCCGTGTCGCAGGCAACGTGTCGTACCGCGACGAGGTCGAGGGCTCGTGGTACATCCAGGCGCTGTGCGAGGTGTTCGCGGAGAGCGCGCATCGCTGCCACGTGGAGGAGCTGTTCACGCTGGTGGACCGCCGCCTGCACGCCGCGCGCCGCCTGCAGACCTCCTCCGTCGACCGCTGGGGCTTCAACAGCCGCCTCTACCTGCACCCCGGCCTGGTCGAGGCGGAGCCCGACACCAACAAGTGAACCGACACACATGCTCAGACTGATATGAACACTTTACTCTCCATTGCGTCGTGCAGTTGGGGAAAAAAGATAAAGGACTATATAAAGACAAGAAATAATAAACTATCAATCACTTAAGTTCTAGAAGTATATAGAGACTCGATTAACCGGACTAATTGTTATTGTTACGCATGCGGATTACCGTTAATCCGAATGTGTGTTTTATAAAGAAAATTATATATAATACATATAGTAGAATGCATAATTTTAGATAATAATTTAAAAAAAATAAAAATTACAAAGATCTTTTTTTTTAAATATTCCATATCACAAGATTCCCAAAGTACTGAAGTAAATTATTCACACTGTTTATGTAAAAAGTTATTTCTTTAATGTTAATAATTAACAGTCCGGATAAACGCGTCTCCATACAACTGAGAGTCGGATAATCGAATATATATTGTGTTTATGTAATAAGAGATTCTAGGATGGAACATTGTATTATATATATGTAATTTAAAGTTGGTAATGATGTTTTCATTTACATCACCGCAAGGGGTCATCCATTAATGACGTCACATGCATGTCATCATTTCTCGACCCCTCCCCCGTCCTTGTCACAGCTGGTCATATTTGTGAGAGCATCTGTGACAAACAGTGTCACACTTTGTCGACCTAAATAGTGTTTTTAAGTAAAGGTGAAGTTATTTTCCTAACTATTTAAATAAATATTAAATTTTTCCACCATTGTTCAAGTATTAGGAGTGCCGTCGCTCCAAATTACTCCATTTATAAGTTAATTTATAGTTTTCATTAATTATATTGCTAATAAAGTCGGACAACGTTTGACTGTAAACGCGGTCGATTGTGAGTTCGATTCTCACTCGGGGAAATGATTGTATTTAAATTCCTTTAATTTCCTCGCTCTGATGAGACAAAGGGCGGCGTTGAGTTCCGCCACTCAACACGCAATATCTTGAATTCAGTGGTAAGCAGACTACGGAGTGTCCTGACACTAAGTACTCCCTGTCTACCCTGCTATATGAGATAAAAGCGTGAACCTAAAAACAATAATAATAATCTAACAATAGAATGTTTAATTTTACACATTTTTATATATATATATATATATATATATATATATATATATATATATATATATATATATATATATATATATTAAATTGTATATATTTTAATACTTGATTATTTTAGGCATATGTATGTCTTTTTCGATATCATTTTTTATTGTATAATATTTATTTTAAATAATCATAAGTAAAACAGTATTGTTACTATGAAAGTAAAATTATGATATATGCCATTAATCCGTTTAAAATGTTTTTTAACAATTGCGAAATCAATGATCTTATTAAAGTAGATGCAATAATATTTTTAAATAGTATATGGAGAACATTTTTGAAAAAAACTTATTAAAATTCGAACCCGCGCCTCTTGGATACCGTCCAAACGCTCTGACCGCTAAGCCATGCGTTCTACTACTCTACGTTTGTTACAACTAATTTTAAATTTTTATACGTTTTTTCAAAAATGTTTTCTAATCGTAAGTGTGGAATAACGCTTTAAAAATAATAAATATAGTATATGAAGAAATTGGAACCATTCCAATTTTTATTTATTTTCATTTTTAAATGATTTTGAGACCATTGCAGTGGGACAGCATCCGGCTGTAAACGCGATTGGCGAGGATTTGGACGCGTTCGATTCCCAGTTGAAGGAATGATTGAAAGATTATACTTAAAAAAAATCTTCTGGCAAGACATTAGTGACTTTGCGTCGAGTTGCCTCACCAAATACGTAACGTATATGTATCTCATTTTCGGGAAGAAAAAGTATTTTTATAGAAGATTCTCTCTAATTGATGGCAATTCTCTCTAATTGGCAAAATAAGCAAGTTCATGAAATTTAATATCTAATATGTTGTGTGTTTATATCAACTTTATTTTACATGAAACTATTTTAAATGGATTAATCGCGTATATTTTGGTATTCGAAAATACATTTTCGTCCGTGGTCAAGGGTAGTGTACGTGTTCACCCATACTCGATAAATCCATTTAAAATAATTTCATTTAAAATGTGTAAAACTTGTGAATATCAAAGATCTTTTTTTTTAAAAGTTATAAAAATTTTGAACACAGCAGGATTGGAACCCGCGCCTCTTGGAAACCGCTATTTCGAATCTCGTTGCGTTCAAAATTTTTATACGTTTTTTTTAAACATTTTAAAAATAGTAAAATATATATTAATTATCTAGTTAGGGTTTGAGATCTAATATGAATTATTAAATTATTATAAACAGAAAGTTATTTTTTTAATTAATATCTATTTTTAGAACTTTTTTTATATTAACCTTCTATTGTGAGTATCAACCAACCAATGACTGCATTTAATGCTCATAAAATAGCATTAGTAAACGTATTTTTGTACTTTTTATATGTAAATAAAAAATCTTTAGCCTTAAAAATGCCTTTTTTTTTATTTACTTTGTTACCATACATACATTGAATACAAAAATATACATAAATTATTTTCTTTTTTTTTTAATTGTTACATCTTATGAAGGTTGACGACAAAAAAAACTATTATTTATAAGAATTAAAAAAAAATAAAGATTGGCCTTTACTCAACACCTTCTAGTTAGAACAACTCAAATGACATTCAATGTTGAAACATGCTGATTTTTTACGTTATTTCAAAATAAAGGTTTTCTCATTTCAATCAGGCCTTTCTACGCCAATATTGTCATTCGCAAGTATTTTTCACAACCGTTAAGTAATTTTAAGTCACTTCGATGTAATATATGTCTAATAAATATTTAACTCTTCCAAAGTTGTCATACCCTATTGAGCATCCAAAGAAAGGCAGATGAAATACAAAAATATATAAAAACACAACCGTTTCCCCTGTCTGTCACGTGACACACAACGCTTAGGTGGTCTACATGGGTCCACAAACGGGTTTGGACAGGGGGGTTGACAATAGACTATGGTCTTTTGCTTTTTTTTATTTAGGTTAGCATTAAGTCAAATTTGCCACCATTGTGAAGAAATGAAGAGCGTTCACTCGTCCATATGCGATGTAACAATAATTGCTTTTCAATTGAGCGTTGTAATAAATAACAATTTTACAGTTAAGTTGTACGCCGTCGCCGTGGCCGTGGTCGTGGTCGTCGTCGCGCTGACATGCAACAGTTGTTACCGGTCCGACACTGAAGCCACGAACACGCTCACCTTGCTCAGGTTGAGCCACTGCGCCACGCAGCGTCTCTCACTCGCCCCACTGTAACTGTCACACTTTCCCATCTTCGCATACATATATCCAACGTCTCTATTCAACAAATCTATATATTGATTTATTTTCTCCAACCACCGCTGCATTGGATTTATAAGAGAGCTCTGATACAGCCAGTTGAGGACGGACGTTTTTGACCACCACGGCTCGAACGCCCAGTCGTACGTGACCACACGGTCGTACCAGGTCCTCTTGGGTTCATTCACCTCTTGATATTTCGACCACTTGTCGCAACATCTCAGGTTGTCTATGACGGACTCCTCTGACACGTACAATTGTGTTTCGACAGTGGAATTTGATAGGTTAGCTGTGAATTCGTTTTCATAGTTGTGATTGAGTGTGGCGTCGATTGCTGTGGAGACGGTCCCTCGGGCCGCGATGTACTGAAGAGTTGGGAGCCAGGTTTGGGAGATGACGAGGGTGGACGTGACCAGGGTGAGAAAACCGGCCACGTAACTGAGCGCCGCGGCGACGCATGCAGCCGAGACTGACTTCACTACATCACTGACTAGAGCCGTATTGTATGAGGCCACCAGGTCCGTATACGTAAAGAAGCCTCGGAGCTGCGCCTGTTTCAGTGCCACTTGCCGCTCCAGCCACAGCAGCCCCTCTTCAAATGACTTATCACTCACAAAAACATTCCAATCCTGTAATTTAAAAAAAAAATAATTAAATATAAAACAAAAGTACAAATATAGTTGTATAGAAAGTTGTAATACATACAATGGCATTCAGGAATTCCACTTCGAGTTTCTTAAGCTGGTCGAGTTCCAGACCGCCCGATGCCGCCCACTCCGAACATATCACTTCATCGTCTTCACCGTCATCTTGCAAGAACTTATTGCTAACCATCTGTAAAAACAACCACATTAAATTGTTAATATTATGATAAATCATAAGATAATGTGTAATGCTTAATATAAAAACACGAGGATCTTCAGCCTTCAAGCACACCACTGATATAAATTTTTTAAAATACACAAAAAGCTTACTGTATTAGTTTATTTAATATTTATTTTCACACGGGGTATAAAAAAAATATTTTAAAAAATATATTTAACAAAAATAAGATGTGTCAAGTGTCCAAAATATTAACAAAAATAGATATAAATGTAGTTTAATTAACTAAAGCACTAGTACAGTTCCCAATAGAAGCAGTTTCGAGCTCTATGAGGTGTCACTTTCTTCTAGCTTCACGCTTTTATCCCGCATACCAGGGTAGGCAGAAAGTACCTAGTGTCAAGAGACTTTGTACTTTGCTTGCCACCGAATTCGAGACATTGAGTGTCGAGTGGTGGAACTCAACGCCACAATTTGTCTTACCAGAGCGAAAAAGAGAAAATAATTTTAAATTAATCACTCTGCCCAGTGGGAATCGAACCCGACAACCGATCGCGTTTACAGTCACACGCTGCGCCACGAGCTAGCCTCACTTTTTTAAAAAAATATAATAAACTTACCAAAGAAACCAGAAACAAATCAGCGGGTACGGCGGCAGTCAAATAATCAGGATTGCATCTCTTTAGACGCTCAAGGTACAGTATAGCCAGGACTAGTGCACACGGAGACACGCATGCAGAGCGCGCAATCTCCGCCGCCGCGTCTGTGTGCAGACGCCTCAAAGACCGACCTCGTTGTGGAACTGACCAGAGCTCACAAGATATTTCTGGAACAGAGAAGAAACTCCTAAGCATTCCATGGATTCACATGAAAGTGCCCATTATGTTGCAGTCAGACAAGAGCAGCAGTGCCTTGAAATTGCAACCCAATATATCTATCAACTCGACATTTTTTTAGCTTCACGCTATCCCCTGCAGGTTGGTCACATTTAACAGAACAGAGAGTCCTGACACTAACCTAGTATAGTCTAATAACCGAGTATTGTCTGAATACCCTGCTGTTTCGTATAAGCAAAGAAAATCGCAAAGTGGTTTTTTCTGATGAACTTATGCCACCTATGATATTAATATATTATAAATTTAATAATACCTTGAGTCAATACACTAGGCATAATAAGTATAAGTAGAATTGGTTTAATAACAACTGCATTACAATGAACTAAATTGTATGCAATAATTTTTTTTAAGCTTCACACCTTTATCTCGAATAGCAGGGTAGACAGAAAGTAGCCGGTGTCAAAACACTCCACACTTTGCTTTCCAATGAATTCAAGACATTGCGTGTTAAGTGGTGGAACAGAATACAGCACTTTGTTTTACCAGAGCACGGAAGTAAAAATATTTTAGTTATAATCACTGCTCCGAGTGAGGATTAACCTGTCGCACAAAAAATTCAATTTACCCACACCTTATATATAAGGCCGACCAATACATATTGGTTACATGTATTGAGGTCAGCTGTTGTGCAGTGGGATATATTTTATAATCATAACAACTATAATGATTGTCACTTGTATCCTTTAATATAAACTAATTATGAAGATGTAAATAACAAATAATTATAAATATATAAAATAACAAACCAGTTACAGGAAGGCTTAAGCAAGGAAGAGTTGGTAGTTGTCCGTAATATAATGTCTTACTGATACGTTTTAAAAACTCCTTGTGATCTCCCATTGTCTGTAACATACATTTTGATACTTGGAATTATTAATTTATCAATACACTTATTAATATATTAATTAATTATTCACAAGCTTTTAAAAATTATAACTAAAATGCAAATATTGTTCATGGTAGTAAGTCAATATGTGGCTTAATTAGTTACAGTGCTTAGACTCCACTAAATGCACTCTTGAAAATCAAGTTACTTTCTAAAGTAAGTTTTAAGTTTAAAATATTCATATCAGTAGCATATTTACATATCCAAAATATAATTAAGAAACTATTTTTATTACAAAATGCAATTTCTTTTAAAATAATTTTTAATATTTACTAAAAATGTAAATAACCAAAAAAAACATTTTTGTTATTGTTTGTGTTTCGTTAAGGAAAAACACGTAAACATATTGTGAATATAAAATAGTCTAGTCCGATGTCTTAATTACTCATATAAATAACCTAAATATAAAGTAGGTGATGTTGTTATCATGAGTCGTGACATCCAACCTGTTGTTTGATTATAATTCATCATATAAAAAAGTACTTATATACAAAATTAAATAACAAGCGAACATTATAAATACGATAAAAATGTCATTTTTATACAAAATACACTTTTTAACATTAATAATATAACGTAAATTAAGAAAAATAACATCTTGTAATTTTATGTACGGACAGTCTACGTAGCGCTTGACCTCCTTTTTACCTTGATCTTGGCTCTCGATGCCTCTTTTCTTCTCTTTGATATATTCGACATTATATTTTATTTATTTTGGGCGATCGCAAAATCAAATTTTAACATTTAATTTTGTCCACAATTAAAATAAAATACTTTATGAAGACGATACAGAGGACCACAATAAGGAATTTTTGTATCAAATGACAGTGACAGTCGACAGAGTAACATATAAAAATCATTTATTAAAGAAAATTTTATTATAAAAAGAAGAATAAGTCATGCTAATTCTAATATACGAGAGAAGAAATATTTTCAAAAGTTATATTTAAATAATATTTAAAATAATTTACTCCATCGGAATTATAAAATTTCATCTCATATCTGCATTATATTGCCTTTACTTAGAACTGTCATTGTCAAACGATTTTTGCGGCTGCGGCTTTGTCAGTTGCTATTTAATAAAAAAAATATTTAACTTAACGCTTAAACTTTTTAGTGGCTTTTAATGAATGATACGATGAGGAATATATGTAATCGTATCGTTTACCTATTTTTACCAAGGCATTATTGAAATGTTTACATAATTTTGTGGGGTGTGTAGGCTTCTGTCAGTGTTATTGATTTGTTTTATTTGTGAATGAGTATTAAACAATGATGTAGGTAATTCAGAACGTTAGAAAAAAATAATTAAATTCTACAGGAAATGCCTAAAAAATAATTATTGTTATAATGTTATCAACATGAAAACTAAAAGTTTCTTACTGTTTTCAACATCGGTTTTTGCTATAAGCTTATTTTTAATAATTTTCCATTCACAACCACCACAGTCCTTTCAAAGTATTGTGACCCAAACACATCAGCATATAAAAGACTTTCAGGTAATTTCTTTTACCTTTATGTCTGTATATTATTATACTTGCAAAGCCTATTTACTTATATTTTTTTAAATTATGAATACATAAATTAAAATGTACTTATTTAATAATGAAAATGTGGTGAATATGTAACATGCCAATAGTATCAACATGATAATATAACTATCTTAAGTAGTGCTTTAAAATCATTTATATATAATGTTGAAAAAAAAACAATATTTCACTTTAAAAAGCTACTTTTTTAATTCCACATTAAATGATTTATATCACAACAAAGCAGGTTTCTCTGATCCAGGAGCAACTACATGATGAGGAGCAACAGAATCTTGTGCAGGAGGAAAAATATTTACGCCTGGTGGGGCTGGAAGGTCATACTGATCTGTGGCATAACACTACAGTTCCAGTCATTGTGACACATGCAAGAAATGATGATCATGCACCCGTTGTTGCCTTCGTGAGAGATGCTGCAAAACTACCTTATACTATACTTGTTTATAATTTAGGTTTAAAACCCTATTCTTTAGCTGTGGTAAGAAATAATATAATTGATTTTTTATTAATTAAACTTTTAGATACTTATATTTTTAAAAATTTAAATATTTAATTTTGTGATATAAAATTTGTCTTAAACATTTATGTCAATAATCAAGTCAAATAACACACTGTATGTTGGGTTATATAAATTAAATTTAATTAATTAATTCTTCCTCTTAACTTTTATTAGGTATATAACAATCGAGGATTGTTTAATATCATTTCCCCATTTATTTAAAAAATTTTTTCTTTATAATTGATTCTATTTTTGGTAATTGGTACAAATCCAGATGTTTTATAGATTAATAGTCAAATGTTGAACAACTCCAGGTATCGAGCTACTGCAACTCCTCCAAGTGTGCCATCATTGATTTTGATCTTGAATTGTTTCCTTCACATGTAAGTGATGGAAGTACTACTGCGTACCGCCCGCTTATCATACAGGTAAGCTATATTGATTGATCATTTCTATTTATCCCATTTGCTTATCATACGGTGAATATATATTCTATTTGAGGGTTAATATTAAAATTATTTTCACTTTACACAATGCTTTGAATTTGTGTGAATTTAGAAGAGTGTCTCTCAATTATTCCAATCTAATATTATTATATACACAGAGTCATGAGGTGTGAAGGTCAATTTAAAATAATTATGAATATAAGGTTTTCATTTTTGATAAAAAAATATATAACTTAATAATATAAATGATTGTAAATAGTAAATATTAGTATACAAGAGTAAAGTGTTTTCAAATAATATTATAATTGTATTGAATTAATACTATATGGTTTATATCTTAAGTGTGTAAATAACACTTGAGTATATTATAAAATGATTGAGTACTTTTCTTGGTAAAGAATGGCTCTTTCTAATAATCTTTTTACAAGGCACCATTAACAGATGTCTGTTTCAACAGATTAACTTGGAAATGTGGTGTTTGGGCAGAAGTAATTGGCACCCCGAGTTTTCTATAAGAGTTTAAATAATTTTTTTACATTTATTTTTATACTTTTAAAAAGATTTCAATGTCACCTAGTTGCCTTGTAACATATGTTATCTTATACATATATTTGAATATTTCAAGTTGTTTATTGTCAAGTGTTACCACAATATGGTGTGCAAAGAGATTATTTGATAACATGAGGAAACATTAGAGTGTTAATATTTACCTCACTGCACCCTCACATACCTCTATAACAATAACGTAATGTTTGCAATGATTCATGTAATACTCTTACGATTTATTTCAAGTATTATCTTGGTCATGATATGATGAGATATGTGCGGGGCTTATAGTGTTGTAAAGTATGGAGATTGACACTAGTATATATTTGTGTAGTTGATAACTTTCTATATAATATTTAAAAAAATTTGCAATCAATTCACATTATAAAAAATAATATTTTTTTTAGCTTCACGCGATTTATCTCGCATAGCAGGGTAGACAGAAAGTACCTAGTGTCAAGACACTCCATACTTCGCATTCCACAGAATTCGAGACATTACGTGTTGAGTGGTGGAACTCAACGCCGCACTTTGTCTTTACCAGAGCGAAGAAGTGAAAATAATTGAAATATAATCACTCTCCCGGGTGGAGACCGAATGCACAACCTCGTTTACAATCACACTCTGTCCCACTGCGCCAAGACTGGCCTTGATTTTTTTTATATTATTTTTATTTTGATGTACATGATTTAAAACAAAATTGAAATGTAATTTATTTATAACTTATTTGGTCATACATTTATTTTGACACAAAATAGTTAAATCAAACTCGAAACACTATTGGGTACGTTCCTCATTCATCAACGCATATCGTACAATCCGGTTGCAGCACGCGCTGAGTCGCGTGGGCGGGGTGATATATTGCGAGAGCGACCAGCGCTGGACGGGCAGCGCGGCGGAGCTGGGCGCGCTGTGGGCGCGCGTGGCGGGCGGCGAGCTGGGCGTGGCGGCGTGGGCGCGGCGCGCCGCCGTCACCTCGCTCACGCACCCGCGCATGTTCCGCTACCTGCGCGCGCGCGCCGACGACTTCCTGTTCGTGCAGATGCTGGACGCGTCGCGCCTGGTGGCGGCCGCGCGCGCCGCCACCGCGCCGCTCATGCGCCGCTGGGTGCAGTGCGCGCTCACGCTCAACTGCCTGGTGCCCATCGGCGCGCAGTCGCAGGCAGCCGGCTGCCGCTTCGACAAGAAGCCGCAGTACCGCTACTCCGGCTGCCACGGCCAGGACGCCTCCGCGCTCAGCATCATCCTGGCGGCGCGCGCCGGCTTCGAGGAGGCGCGCTACGAGGCGCGCGGCGAGCGCTGGCGCCGCGTGTCCCCCGCGGAGGCGCGCGCCGCCCTCGCCGCGCTGCAGCGCAACGCGACGGACGCGCCGCCCGCCCCGGCCGCCCCGCCCGCCCCCGCCGTGACCGACCGTGACGCGCAGCCCTGACGCCGCCTTGTATCTACACTTTTACATTGAAGCTACTCGAACACTATTTATACAAAACGAGTTAATATGTAACAACGACACTTGTATATACGCTCGTCCGTATGTTTTCAAACAGTGAGTGTAACGGGCGGAGGTATCGAATAATGACTTAGTAAGCGCTTACATTTCTCAAACGTATTTATTACGACGCTTCACAGTTGCTTTATTCTAAATGAAAATATAAAAAAAGCTTGACCAATAAATATAACGAACGAAAATTATGTATTATATTTTGATAAAACACGGGCACGTTTTCGTAGTCGCGGTGGGCGGCTGTGGCACAGTGACGTCACAGCGCGTGCCGAAACACGCTTATTAATTTTACCCACTTTAGTTTATTTTGTAAAGTGTAAATATTCGTATATTTTTATTAATTTATTTGTATTATAATCGGATGGGTGTCGGACGGTGTTGCGATGTGGTAGACATTTTTTTTTTAATCACTTAACAGACCACGTGATTTTTGCTTTACACGAAATCATATCTCCGTGTAGATCTTTGATCGAGTACAATCGTTTTAACGCGTTAATGCGATGCTCTAGGATAGTGAGAGGCTTCTTTTTTGAAGTCGTTTCTAGAATAATAAATTAGTATAATTTTTAGCGTAATATTCAAATTTTTACCGCAAATTTCTGGGCCGCGATCTCTTTTATATTATATATCTATGTTTTTCTTTCTTTCTTATAAAAATAAAACGTAAATATTTGAATACATTACCCTCGTCGCCTTATGGCCGGTTTAAACGTGATTTTAAAAGGCTAAATTGCTTGCACTCGCTTTGTTTTTATGGAAAATGCATAAATAATTGAAGCTACAGGATTTTTATAGTCTTTTCTCACTCTTCAAGATCCTTCGTGTCATGGCAGCTTTAGTATATAGGGTGTTTTTTTATCTCGTACATATTTTACTGTCACATGTTGCTGTAAATACTAATAATTTTAGTATACAATTCGGACTTTTTCCAATTAAGTTGATAAATATGTTAAATTTTTACATTTGCCGTATTACGAAATTTAACAGTAACTTATATAAGTTTGTATGTAAAAATTTTAAACGTTTGGAGCGGCCTTTAAATTGATTATATATTTATTTGTTCATATTATCAGTATTAAATTATTAAAATAATTTCATATTTTATAGTGTATCTATTCACAAGTAACAAAATGAGATTATTTTCAAAGACTTTTCGTGTGTACCGAGAAGCGGCTTTTTATACATATATTATATCGCTTTCTAGTCAGCACTAAATTACTTAACGCTGACCTTAACCCTTAGTGTTTTATTAATGTATATCTATGTTACTGTAAAACCTCATATACTGGAAAATTCAGAGTTTAACCGGTACATCTTAACATTAACTAACATAACTTGGTAAATATAATAACCAACTCACAGAATTAAAATTTTAAAAAAAAGTTAAACACCAACTAAAATAGTCAATTTTATATCAGCTTTTACCGTGAAATTTATATATTATTTAAATTAATATTAGGTTATATCAAAAAATATTTTACTATTTTTAAAGTGTTATTCCACACTTAGGATCAGAAAACATTTTTTAAAAATTGTATAAAAATTTGTTCAATTTCTTAATTATCTTTGGGTAGCAGAATTTTTTAAATATATCTTCCTCTCATCTCACCATTGTTAACAATTTAAATAAGTTGTAACAAAAGTATAAGAGTTTCGACGTAGCCGGTGGTAGAACACATGGCGTAGCGGTTGGGCGCTTGGACGGTTTCCAAGAGACGCGGGTTTGGAACCAGCCTCAAATTTTTATACATTTATCAGAAACTATTAGGGTTTTCAAGTTTTACAGTAACATACATTATACGTTATATTTGTAATGTAGGCGGCACAAGCTATAAGCTGCTGTAAGCCATCTGTATTTAAGAACATATTGGCGTGCCAGTTACAATGCAGCTTTGCTTAAAAAGCTTGAATATTTATATCCCTTTAATTCCCTCTTTTCTGGGATAGCCAATTAGTTGAACCATGTCTGATATCTACAAGTATGTAATTAAATATAAACGTTACCTCAAATGAGATTCGAATCGACTAACGTTAGCGTTTAGTCATAAAAGTGTCACCTGCGCAATGACGGTGTTTTTTTTTTAAAATTATTTTTATACTTTTTTATATTTTATTTTTAAGACTGGCACAAAAATGTATATGTATAGCACAATATAGATATATATTTTATTTAAAAAAATTTTATTGTAGTTTAATTAAAATTGAATATAAAAACAGGTTTTTTTTCAATTTCAGGCAGCTATTATAATGTTATTACATGATTTGCTTAATTGTGTATCACACATGATCCGCATTGCTACTAGGACTAGTATTATATATATATATATATATATATATATATATATATATATATATATATATATATATATATATATATATATATATAATATTATCGTTTTTAAAAAAGAAGGCTGTATAGCCAGTTTTTACCAAAATCTACAAGTTAGTTTATATATATTTTTAAATCAAATGTTTTTTTTTGTGCACTTTTGTGTAAATTGATCAAACAGAGCATAATATAATGGTGATATACTCATTGTAATTTGTAAGATGGCATTCCTGGCAGCTGTTGAAATGTTAAATGTTTTGAATTGTTTGTACATCTATATGAAAAAGTGAATATATATATATATATATATCTGTTTCTCGTTTTGTTGGGAGAAGAAAGCTTGTGATAGTAACTCTATTCCACATTCGATCGTACAAGTGCCATCGTGAGCACAATGGCTACTATATATATATATATATATATATATATATATATATATATATATATAATATTTAAATTATTGTGATTTTTCGACTCTGGTAACATAAATCTTGAATTTGTACTAAAAACGGAGAACGTTTTTTTATCTTCATGTTGGGGAAAAATCCGCTTTTAAATTGTGATATTTTGTGCCAGAACGCGAATCCTAACGTGTGCGGTCTGGCCTATCTTAAACAGTAATTGTTTTTCTATATAAAAAAATCCCACAAATGTGATTTGAACTCATTAAATTGGTTACACCGAGGACATTACTACTGTGACGTACGGTGTTAATACGTGAAATAGATCTCATTTCATAATAATAAAGTACAATTATGTTATTTCTGTAAATTATAACTCTAAAATGTTCCTCTTTTTACCCGACTGCAATAAGTAGGGTTATGTTTTTACCTTGCATGTATCTATTTATATATGTTTGTTTGTTTGTTCCCTCGTAACTGCTAAATCTGTGAACCAATTTTGACAAATGATAAGTCGTTGGATTGGTCGTTAAGGGCGCGAGTGTCACAGAATATGTAAAATTACTGTAAAAAGAAAATGGCGGACTGTTAGAACTTATAAACGCAGTCGGGTTTATAATTTGTTTTGTTATTATTAGCTTAAGCAAGCTATTTGAATTAGAAAATAATGGAGTATAAAACAAAATTGTTAATTTGTCGTTTTATTTTTTTAAGGAGATCTTCAATAATTTCATATAAATATGGTGTATAGATAAATGAGTTAATTTAAATGGCTGTGAATTATTGCGAATGTCTTAAATTATCACCAAATTGTAAACCGTTTGTGGTTACCTTAATTAAATAAATATACATATATATATATATATATATATATATATATATATATATATATATATATATATATATATATATATATGTGTGTAAAAATTTGTATTAAATAAAAATTTAGGGACGCTATGTAAATATTGGAAAAAGGGCGAATCTCACAAGAAACTAAACTAATTCCAGTTCAATTTAATGTAATTTAACGACACACGTTTATATTAAAAAATATAAATAAACATACAAAACTTAATTTCAGTTAAGTCTAATTGGGGTTTCTGAGCGGCGGTTTACTATGATTTTTTAATTATAAATGATTGTGGTATCGCAATAAATTATAATGTAAGTCCAGTGCTAATCGAATGGAGGTTCAAATGTTACGTACAAAATGTATTTTGAGGCGACGAGTGCATATCCCGAATGTATTAATAAATAATTCCTTATAATGGCCTCCTTGTTTTTTTTTTCTGTTGGCTGTCCCATTCCTATATGTTGTGTTAAGAGTTAAGTTCTTTAACTCTTTTGTTACTATGTATATGATTTTTTAGTGCCTAGTGTCAAGACACTCCGTACTTCGCTTTTCGCCGAATTAGAGGCTTCGCGTTGGAGTGGCTGAACTCGCTTTGTCTTACCAGACCGAGGAAGTAATTTAAATATAATTATTCCCCCCGAGTGGGAATCGAACTCACAACCAGTTGCGTTTATAGTCAGGTATGGCATGTATATAATTTAGTGAAAATTAAATGTTTACTAAGAAACTAAATATTTCTGTGTGCGACAGCGTCTGACTGTAAACGCGATCGGTTGTGTGTTTGATCTCCACTTGCGGGAGTGATTATATTTAAAATTATTTCCACTTCCTCGCTCTGATAAGACAAAGTGCGGCGTTGAGTTCCACCAGTTTCAACACGCAATGTCTCGAAATTGGTAGAAAGCGAAGTCTTGACACTAGGTACTTTCTATCTACCCTGCTAAAGCGTGAAACAAAAAAAATATATACTTTTCAGCAATTCTTTGAATCCGAAGAACTTTTTTTTTTATTTTAAAATCATAAATGATTTACAGATCATATTAAAAAGTGATCAAAACAATAAAAACCACTACCGTTCAATAAAATTTATTTAAATTCACGTTGAATCAATTAAAATATTTTATTTGTACATAACATGTTAATAGACATATTTCACAGATACACGAACTTAATAAAGATTTCTATATCAAGGGCTGAAAAAAGCTTATTTAATACTTAATAGTATAAAATAATCTAACAATTAAAATATATAATAATAATAAAAACATTAAAAAAAAATAAAAAATATATATTTTGCTTTTCTCAAGTTAGATAACACAAGAAAAGCTGAAAAGAGAGAATTTAATATACGGACATTTCATTCTCTACTTATCTTCTACACCAATTATAAGCAACATAACTAGGTGAATGACGTAACTAAACGCCGTGCGACTTTAATAACATCCACCTGCCCATTAAGAACCAATAAAATCCAATGTATTCAGTTCAACAACTACATAAATGTATAGGAACCATTATAGTTATTATACTATACTTTATATACTATATATTATACTATACTTTACTATACTATATATTATACTTTAACTAGCTGCTTTCAGTGGTGGATGTAATTTTATTATAAGTTTAAAATTATCAAGTCTTTTTATGTATATAGATTATTTAAAGTAAGTGAAGTTGCTAATGAAACAAAAAGTCCATAGATAAAATATGGCAATTCCATACAAATGTATATAGATCTTGTAAGTATTACCCCTAGTATAACATAAACTTTTGAAATTAAATTCGAAACAGGCTTTTAAACAGTAAGTGAGATTAAAATATTTGACTATTATCAAAGTGTTATTCGACATTTAGGATTAGAAAACATTTTTGAATAAACGTATAAAAA
Source organism: Dryadula phaetusa (assembly GCA_032432895.1). Lineage (NCBI taxonomy): Eukaryota > Metazoa > Arthropoda > Insecta > Lepidoptera > Nymphalidae > Dryadula > Dryadula phaetusa. The sequence goes on from JAOYRS010000028.1 coordinate 3,292,842, forward strand.
TTTAACAACAGCGGTATTGGAATCCGCACCTCTTGGAAACCGTCCAAGCGCTCTGATCACTAAGCCATGCGTTCTACTACCAGCTGCGTTGAAATTCTTATACGTTTGTTACAACTTATCTTCCGTTGTTATTAAAATAATCAATGTACAAGTATATATATCTTTCAACATAATAGATTATAATGTTTCTATTTGTTAATATTTAAACAATACATTTGAAAAACAAAGCAAATTTTGATGGTAGCTCACTACTGAGGTACATGGTACGTTATAGCGGGTTCTGTGCCCAGGTGTAACAATTTCAACCAACTTGAATGAGTGAAAGCATCTTCTGTACAGTGTATTACAAATTAATATTTACTTATAAGTAACTAGGCCTTGAATATGTTGCAAGTGTGAATGGTCGCTTTATTAACTAACTTTAACATGTGTATTGTGCTTTTCTTAGATGCTAATAAAAAAGAGATGAATATATTGGCAGAAAGAAATATTTTATAAATTCGAATATAACACTCTTATAAAAAAAGCAATTCACCAAAACTAATTTTATTTCAATAATAATAATAATTCAATATTTAACACAATACAATAAATGATCAGAATTAAGGATAAGCATTATATATATATATATATACATATTTATTAATATCTATCTATATAGAATCTAGAAGCTCTGAATAAATTCACTTATATCTATATAAATAATTTATCAAAGACAAAAATCACTATTTATCTAGTCCATACAAAATGTGCATATATGTGTTTGTAAAATCATCTAGGTACAACACTAAATTGCTGAGTCATTTGTGAACAAACATTGTTTAAAATGTGAGGTAAGTTTAACAATATCTTTTACTAAACTCTTACCGCTCCATATATATATATAATATAGAATAAAAGTGTTAGAAACAATCTATTTGTAAAAAGCCTATACTATTGTGACTTTCTACTAGTTTCTAATGAAGCTGGTCGTGGCGCAGTGGAACAGCGTCTGACTGTAAACGCGATCGGTTGTGGATTCGATCCCCACTCAGGGAAGTGATTATATTTAAATTATTTTCACTTACACGCTCTGGTAAAGACAAAGTGTGGCGTTGAGTTCCACCACTCACTGTCTCGAATGGCGTCGAGTTCTACCACTCAACACGAAATAACTCGAAATCTGTGGAAGGCGAAGTACGGAGTGTCTACACGCTAGGTACTTTCTGTCTACTCTGCTATGCGGGATAAAAGTGTGAAGCAAAAAAAATCCCAGGTTTTTAGTGTCCCGTACGTAAAGAGTAAAAAAGGAACTTATTCTGTCACCAGGCTCATGAAACGGTAAAGTTAGACCATTTTCACAGATGATGTATAAATAAATGTATAAGGAGGCGCCCATACAATAATCGTAGAATATTTAAAGTAATTTAAAAAAAATTAAGGCGGGGGCCATAATTTTTTAGCCGTTTTTATAAATAATGGTACGGAACACTTCGTGCACGAGTCCAACTCTCACATGACCGGCTTTCCAATAATCACTTTTATTCTTAAGGTGGCACAAAGTCGTAAATATTATAATACAATACTAATTCTCTTAACTAGAACACAATAAAGTCGTCATAAATAATATTAGTAAAGAACATTCAGTCGGGACACGTTAGAGTTATGAGGTGTCAGGTTTCTTTTCATCATCTTTGAAGAGAAGCGGAGTCATGCCGAGGAAGCAGCCCAGTGTGATGCCCAACACCCTGCCCTGGAATTAATTGTATAATTTTATAATATCATTCAGCTTTTCAATATTACTCGTATAGAACGGTAATCAGAGGGAACCTGGTGTGGAAACCCACTCTGGTTGTAAACATAATAGCACTTAATAATGCTCTGAAGAGAGCATTATTAAGTGCTATTATGTTTACAACCAGAGTGTACCAGTATATTTGAGGGAGGGAGGAATGGGTTATTTCAATTTCGCGCTCCGATAAGAAAAGCGAGGCGTTAAGTTCCGTATAATACACATAAATGTACGATTTCGACTACAAAGTGAGTAAGTTCTCTGAGACCTGAAGGAGAGAAAAAAAACTAAACCGCAAAATAATACTTTTGTATCGTTAGTCCTGTAAGAGTTGGCAACAAGGCGTCACTGACCATGTTGGCGAAGCGCCTGCTGACGGGCATGTCGAGCTGCACGGGCGACAGCGCGGGCGCGCCCAGCCCGAGCAGCGCGGCGGCGCGCTCCACGTAGTACGACGAGCCGATGCCGATGACGTCGCTGAACGTGTTGCCCAGCGCCGCCGCCGCCATCGTCGACAGCGTTATATACGCGCTCATGCTGCTCTCTATGCTGTCGCCCTTCCACACACATTACATGGTTAGAAAAGAATCTGGGGCAGCATCTGACCGTAAGCGTGAACAGTTGTAACCCACAAATCTCACTCGGGGGAGCGATTGTATTTAAATTATTTTCACTTCCTCGCTCTGGTAAGACAAAGCGCGACATTGAGTTCCGCCATTCAACACGCAGTGTCTCGTATGTCTTGACTAAGTACTTCCTGTCTACCCTGCTATGCGGGATAAAAGCATGAAGCTAAAAAACAGAATTATAAACATTACAGTAGAACTAGTTCCTTTTGGTGGTAGACAAGAACGACATTCATAGTAGATACAACCCTGATTGCCATGAAGCATGATGAAGCGTGTAGTCCAAATTGTAACCAGATGAGAGAGAAACCATCTTTTCATATATATTTGTAAAAATATTTGTAAACTTGAGGCCGGCCGTGGCGCAGTGGGACAGCGTCTGACCGTAACGCGATCGGTTGTGGGTACGATCCCCACTCAGGGGAGGGATTATAATTGAATTATTTTCACTTCCTCACTCTGGCAAGACAAAGTGCGACGTTAAGTTCCACCACTCAACATACAATGTCTAGAATTCGGTGATAAGTGAAGTATGGAGTATCCTGACACTAGGTACTTTCTGTCTACCCTGGTAGGCGGGATGAAAGCGTGAAGCTAAAAAAAAAACTAAAAACTAAACTCCTTTACATGAACATGATATATTATATTATAGAGTTGGTAAAAAGAAAAGTGATTTTTGACATATATTTAAAATACTTTTTTATAATAATTATAAGTGTAGTACTTTAATGAGCACTTAGTCAAAAATTATATACTTAAAGTAGGAAAAAAATTAGATACATTACAAGAAATAACCAAAGAATATTATTAGCCAAAGGTAAAACCATATGTTAGAATTGATAGATAGGGATTTAAATAAATTATAGGTCTATTTTGGTAAATCTACAGAGATACAGACTTTTATTGATAGCTTTGTTCAACATAAAAAAATTAGATACATTTATTTAAAATCAATTTAAACTAAATCAAAAAAAATAATAGTAACACAAATATATTTTTCTAATGAGTATACGCTGGATGAGGGTTGCGGAGGACCAGGATGTTTGGCGTAAACTTGGGGAGGCCTACGTCCAGCAGTGGACTGCAATTGGCTAACGATAACGATATATAACGATAATGAGTATACTCACTGCTATTATCATGATGAAGTTGTCCAAGAAACCAAAACCAATGAACGGTATTGAATTTGCTAGTGACACTGAAACAATATGGAGGTGATTTAATTTTTCTAACTTTTAAATATTCTAAAAGCCTTTGTTGTAAGCCAAGCTGCATATGGGAAAAATGATTGCCCTTTTAAATTATGTTTGTATAAAATTTATGAGTGGTAAAGTCTTATTTTATTTATTAAATACTCACAATGGAGCAACTCCCTCGTTGTGGGTTTTGGTACTGTAGCAGCTGAAATTGCAAAAAAATGTGTTAATGTAACTAAAATATAACCAAGGTATTTTTTTCCTGCATTAACAATGATTAACTTTCAAATTAATAATGTAAAAAATCATATATCTTGAGAAGGTTGTATACTAAACCATTCCCTCAGTTTTATTTAAATAACTTAAGATAAAATAATCTGGATTTTACTAGTTAACAGAACATTGAACCAGTTATATAATTGTTGATAAAATAAATCAATTAATTTAATACTTGCCATATTTTTTCTTTAGCCAATCTTCAGGAACAGGGCAGTAGGTACCAGTGGGGTCTACATCACCTAATGTTGGGACTTTGCTAGGTCGTCCTAGCTTACTTCTCCACCTCTGGCCAGCCAATTTGTCTGCAGATTAAATATACAGCTAAAATGTTTGACCATATTAATTTAGAGCAATCTATTTTATTTTTTACCTTCGAAATCTTCCTTTAATCTATTTGACTCATATTCCTGTAAAGCATTGAACAGCATTTTTCGTTCTTCATTGTTTAAACGAAAGACTAATTCTGTCGCGTGAGCTTTTGTCAGAGGGCCTGACAGCTGTGCTGGTTCTTCAAAATCCTTTGAAGTCGGTCCTAGTCCTAAATTTCGAATTGTGGTGAACATAGGAACAAATCTTGTGTAGTTTGTGCATCCCACTGATGTGCTATATCTTACGTGTAATTTAGTTGGACTTTTCTGACAAAATGCACTTAAATTAACACTCATAGGTTTACAAAACCTATGCATCAAGCGCACTGACTTCATCTTCAAAAGCGTCTATGACTCAAAATGAGTAAACAAACTAAAATATGCAAATTTTTTACATAAAATTACAATTCCAAAGTAATTTCGTTTCATTTCACGGAAGAAACTGTCACTGTAGGATCAACATGATCATTTTATAACTTATACAAGCTGTATTCCAATTAATTACGTATTTAAAGATAATAAAAATGTAAATATACATGGAAATTTAATAAATTTAATAGAGAAAGTACAGCTTTTCTACATTGGGTATTTTTTATTTATGTAGGTCACTGATGCTGAATCTATATTAGAATTTAGATTATCGCTGTCAAAATTGAAAGATTATGTCATAATCTCTGACATAAGTCAATATTTGGTAAAAACACCAAAAACCGAAATTATATAAAGAAACTATGTTTTAAATAGTTTAGTGAGGTCTGAGGATGTACTTCGGTTTCATAAATAATCATTTTTATTTTAATTTATTGACGTTATTGATAAATGCGTTTTTGGTTGTTTATAAATAATACTTCACAACATTAAGTGTTTGTCGTGAAAGTGCGTGGTAGTTAAAGGGCAAGGAAAGCCGATCATGCACAATGTTGGAAGGACTAGTAGCTTGGGTATTGAACAACTACCTCGGGAAATATGTAGAGAATCTGAACACTGATCAGCTGAGCGTCGCGCTACTTTCCGGTAAGTAAACATTACATGCAAACTATATGATATTTTATGCAATTTTGGCGGTCTATTTGAAATTTCCTTTAATAAAAACCCAGTAATTCCAATAAATAATAATTTATTATTTAAAATAAAGTTAATATTAATAATTCATTTATATAAAATATTTTGAATGGCAAGATTGAAAAGGTCTAATTAGAAACATGCATCAACAATTAAATTTAATACCAACCTATACATATGAAACCGTAGTGTTGTATAACATCTTTTTATTACTAATGAGTACAAAGTTATTACAGTAAGTAATATGATTACTCAATTTATTCAGTCACATGCTTTAGTACCAATGTATATTTTCTAGTGTTTGTTTCCTAGTGTGTGTACTTTATATTTTCATTTTAATAATCTTATTATTGTTATTCATGTTTATTTATTATTTTAGGTAAAGTAGAATTAGAAAATCTTCCCCTTAAGAAGGATGCCCTTCGTCACCTAGGTCTGCCAGTAGAAGTAAAAGCTGGGTTTATTGGCAAGGTGCAGTTGCAAGTGCCGGTGCGGCAGATAAGATCAGCACCATGGCTAATAGCCATAGAAAAACTATATTTAGTGGCTGCACCAGTTAACTTAGATGAGGTATCTACCAACTATTTAAAATTTCTTATAAAAGTAAACTTTTGTTTTTAATTACCTAATAAGAAAAAAATGATACACACTACAGCTTTTAAACTAAAATATTAATAATAAATTACCTTTGCTTATCTATTATTCATTTTTTATTGTTAATAAATGTTGATTGTTTTTAAATATAATTATTTTAATACATTAAAAGTTTTGTAAAAATGATACAATCTCTAACCTTGAGAGTGAACTTGGCATTCAGATAAGATATATATGTATTGTGAAAGATATTGTAAGGCTTGTTGGTAAATGCCTAGATTATAAGAACAGATAGCAATGCAAAGTCATTGGATTATCTACCTTAAATATTTGGTAACAATTGAAACAGGCTTAAGATAAAAAAAAACTGGTTTTAAGGAACTTTTGGACTTTATTTTAATTTTTAGAACATTCACTTTCATGTGTTTTTTTTTAAATATAATTAATTATTTTATATAGCTTCTATTTGCATTGTTTTACAATTGTTATGTTAAAGTAAACATCTAAAAACTAAACTTTTTATATTGTTTCTTTTGCTTTTAATGATAATTTGCATTATAATACTTCAATTATAGCATTATCATTTTGCGAAATGTATATATGGTTTTAAATAAAACTATTTCAAGTTTATTATCAGAATTCTCACTATATATGCGCATGTAGTGTGGGCACATTGATAGAATGAGTCATGAATGAATGGTAAGAAAAATTTATGAAACCAAGGTGAGTGGTTCGAGAGATTGGGGGAGACCTCGGTTGACCTTCGAAAACACAGTATCACAGATACTGAAGGAAGGTTACATAAAAAGCATGAGGACCCCCCCGAAGAGCATATATGAAGAGGATAATGACTGTGGACGAGGCGAAAGAGGTGTGCAGAGACCGTAGCGTTTGGTGCTCCATCCTTTCTGAATACCTTGCAAGGGATAACACGTGAAGCTAAAAAAAAATATTAAGAATTAATCAAAATTTTGGTCTTTGAAAATTACATTTTTGGAAACCTGACGCTTTGAACACTTTAGTATGTAGTCACAAGTAGACTGATAGACAGGTAGGCATTTGTGTGTTGTTTGATAGAAACATTAATTATATTTATCTATATGTATGTAGATTACTTATTAGAAATGTCAAGTTTCCAAAAATGTATTTGTAAATACCAAAGTATACGCGAATAATCCGCTTAAAATAGTTTCATTTAAAATGTGTAAAAATCGCGAAAATCAAAGATCTTATTATGTATGTACCTTTGGTTTTAAAAAGTCAGTCAAAGATTGTAAGATGAATAAACATTTGCAGTTTTTCCACTTTGTCTTTGTCCACTTTTGTCATTGATGGAATAAACTTTTGAGTATGAATTATTTTTTAGTGGGACAGTGCAGTGGAAGCGAACATAGCGCATGAACGTAAAGTAGCGCTTTTAGACGCGTTGGAGGCGCAATGGCGCGCGGAGCACGAAGCCAACGAAGCTGGTTACTATGCGGCGTCCTACTCATCGTGGCTCAGCTACGGTACGGGGCTGCTTGCGAACATTGTGGAAAATCTACAGGTACACAGATTTGGGTGGCATGAGGATCGTTTACTTGAAAAAGATGAAATCTATTTAAACTGTTACTTGATCTTTGGTAGATATTTACAATAATTTTAATTTTATAATAATTATAATTTCAAGTAATAATATGTTTCGTATATAATAACATTAGTTGAAGTTAAACGACGTGCACATCCGCTACGAGGATGCGCTAACATTTCCGGGGCGCGCGTTCGCGTGCGGGTTCACGGTGGAGTCGCTGGCGGCGGAGTCGTGCGACGCGGGCTGGTGCCGCGGGTTCACGCCGCCCGACGACCCCTGCTCCTTCAAGCTGCTCGAGCTGCACAACCTGGCCTTGTACTGGGACCCCATGGAGGTGCCGTCTGGCATGATGGCGGACTGTACTATTGCCGAGCTCACTGTTAGTGTTGTGTGTTAACGATTTTGCCGGTTTAGTTTAACATTTGCATACTGTTTGTATTTTCGAATGTGTTCAAAGCAACGTAGTGGTAATAAATATGAAGGTATCATTTTGTGTACCCGGCACAACGTTTGCTTTTATAATGTAATAATAATAGTGCTGTAATACATATGTCGTCGGCGTGCAGGAGCGCATGAGCGCGACGTGGTCCCGCGCGCACCGCTACGTGGCGGCGCCGAGCACGGCCAGCGCGCGCGTGCGCCGCGAGCGCTGCGAGCTGCCGCTGCGCGACCGCGCGCGCCCGCGCCTCGCCTGCCACCTCGAGCTGCCCGCCGTGCGGCTGCGACTCACCTCGGTAGCGTATCCGTACCAATCAAACTGGATATCTGTCACTTCAAAAATACGCATATATTTAAAAAAATAATTGCTTGTTAATGATTTGGTAACACTATCCAAATGTTTTCATGCGACTTTGTATGTTTGTATGCGCAGAGGCAATACAGCGAGATGACGGTGTGCGCGCGCGGGCTCGAGCAGATAGCGCGCCTGCGCGAGGTGCGCGCGCTGCGCCCCGCCGCGCCCGTCGCCGCGCACGCGCGCGCCTGGTGGCTGTACGCCGTGCGCGCCCACCTGCCGCACCACTCCTGGATGGACGAGAAGCCGACGTGGGAGCAGTGCGCGGCGCGCGCGCGCGAGACCTGCCAGTACGTGAGCACGTGCCTGGCGGTGCTGAGCGCGCCCGCCGCCACGCTGCCGCCGGAGCGCCAGGCCGCCAAGGACGAGTTCGAGTGGCGCACGCCGCTGCACGTGCTCAAGCCTCTGCGCGAGGTGGCCATGCGCCGGGTGCCCGCAGCCGCGCCCGCGCGGCCCGCTGAGGAGCCCGACCCGGCCAGCTCGGGCCGCAGCGTGCTCGTGCGCTGGTTCCCGCAGTGGTGGGGCTGGTACGCGTCGCCGGCTCCCGAGCCCGTCGCCGCGGCCAGCGCGCCCGCCGCCGCCGACGCCGCGCCGGGGCTCGAGGACGAAATCCTGGACGTCATTGCCGATTCGCTAGACGATAACACGCTGCTGCGCCGAGACGCTGTGTTCGGATTGTTCGAATTTACCTTGCACAAGGGATCACTGGACCTGTGCACCGAGACTGAAGATAATCATGGGTAATATTTATTTAATCGAGGTAATTTTTTGTTTCGATTGTATGTAATATGGAGATATTACAAGGCCTTCGTTTCGTAGGTCTACGAACGGTAAAGTGGATGGAGAAGGCGGCGAGGGCGGCGATGGCGGAGAGGGCGAGGGTCTAGAGCTGCAGTTCAGCAGCGTGTGCGTGCGCGTGGAGTCGCGTCCGCGCGCCGGCGCGCACGCGCTGCACGTGTCGCTGGGCGGCGTGCGGCTGCGCGACCGCGTGACGCCGCGCACGCTGTTCCCGGTGCTGGTGGCGCCGCACGGCCTCATCCGCGAGGGGCTGGGCGCCGCCGCCGCCTGGCGCGCCGCGCCGCCCCACCACGACCCCGCCGAGCCGCTGTTCCAGCTCACCTATGAGAAGCGACCTGTTGGCGTCAATTGCGATTACAAGTGAGCCTCACATACACACATGAAACTTGACAGGATGGAATAATGATTGAAATAGTTTTAATTAATAAAAGTCTAATAAAAATCGAACGCTAAGTCAAATAATTTTATTCAAAATAAGAAGTAACATAATTCATTTTTTGAACGTCAAAATATTTACCACCGGTTTACTAAGGTTAATATATCAAATCTGAGGAGAACCGGCGCGAGAAACACCGCGGGATTTTCTCTTTTTTTTAATACCAAACATTCATAATTTAACAGTTTATATTAGTGACTATGATACCTTTGGACTGGAGCGAACATTTTATTTCTAAGGCGTGTTAGACGTGGTATTTATGAAATGCATTAATATAGTTCTATTCTAACCTTTAACACTCAAACGTCTTTTCCCAATTTTTTAAAATTGTTATATACATAGAACAATGAAAGAATTGCGGATTAAATGCAAGCGATTTACTGGCGCGGTAAGCTTATATCTATATCTGATGTTAATATTGTGTACATCACCGATTTTAGTCAAATTATTAATATTCTCCTTTCCATACATTGCATTAGCAAATAAAAATAAATACTTAACATATAAACAGTCATTATTTTCTGTCCTAAAAAGCATAATATACTATTTACGTAATCATTACGCCATTGTACAAAATAATGCCCGACATTAAGTTCACTCAAAAAGCTGTTCGGCGAGCTCTATTATCTCTGGACATCCACAAGTCGAGTGGGCTGGATGGCATTTCTCCCTTAGTGCTCCGTGTGCGTGCTCCTGAGTTGTCACCGGTGCTAACGCGTTTATTTCGGCACTCTTATTCATTCGGCGATGGAAGAGCGCCCTAATTCACCCGATCCGGAAAAAAGGCGATGGTTCCGACTAAATACAGGCCTATCGCTATCACCTCCCTGCTCTCCAAAGTAATGGAGAGATTAATAAACAGCCAAATCCTGGTGCATCTGGAAGATCAACAGTTGCTCTGCGACCGGCAATATGGCATGGTCGGTCAACCGGTGATTTTAGTGTACTTAACCCACCGCTGGGCTGCTGCAAGGGAGAGGGTCTGGCAGTTAGTCTGATATGGCGAAGGTTTTCGATCGAGTGTGGCACAGGGCGCTCCTTGCCAAACTTCCATCGTATGGGCTTCCCGAGAAATTATGCAAGTGGGTCGCCAGCGTCCTCACTGGGCGTAGCATAAAGGTGGCTATCAACGGTTATGCTCTCAATTAATGCCCGTGAACGCTGGCGTCCCCTAGGCCTGTGTGCTGTCCCCAACATTGTTCTTTTTGCATATTAATGATTTGTTAGAGGATCCTAGCACTCATTGTTAGGCAGACGTCACCAGCCGTGCAAATCTTTCTCGGGAAAACATCAAAAAAAAAATTGAATGTTTCACGTCTGGTAGACTCCCGTGACTGCTCACAATTTTTTAACGCTCCATTTAAAATTGATTCTTGTGAAAACACGAGTTTTCATAATTCAAACACGCATAATAAGTAAGGAGACCGATCGTGGTGCAATGGGACAGCGGCTCGCTGTAAACGCGATCGGTTGTGGATTCGATCCCCACTCGGGGGAGTGATTATATTTAAATTATTTTCACTTCCTCGTTCTGGTAAACACAAAGTGCGGCGTTGAGACAAACATTGTGTGTTCAACACACACAAAGTCAACACACAATGTCTCGAATTCGGTGGAAAGCGAAGCACGAAGTGTCTTGACTCTAGATACCATGTCTACCTTGTTATGCGGGATAAAAGTGAAGTTAAAAAAAATAATAAGTGAGATGTCGCTGTGCAGGTTGCGCGTGAAATCATCTTCACTGGAGGTGGTGTGGTGCGCGGCGGCGGCGCGCTGGGCGCGGCGTTGGGCGGGCGCGGGGGCGGGCGCGGGCGCGCTGCGCCACGTGCGCCTGCACACGCGCGCCACTCTGCACCACCACTGGGACCGCCTGCTCAGGCACACGAGGCGACCGGTCGGTCACCTATTATTATATATTTACTTTCTTTTTGTAAACTATAAACAAACGTTAAAAATGAGTTTTATAGTATATAAGGTATTTATGTATAATGCGATTATAAGGTATATAACATACACATAAAATAGACGGAGCGTCGCACGTGGCACGTCGAGCTGGACATCTCGGCGCCGCAGATTTTGCTGGTGGAGGACCTCTGCGACCGCGACGCGTCCGTGCTGGTGGTCGACTTCGGCCGCCTGCGCCTCGCCAACGCCAACCCGCCTGACGTAGACCCCACACCACTCAAGCACCAGTCCACCGAAGACGACGAAGGTCGGGTATTGCGTATAATCTATTGTTTGCTTTCATCTTTTGTGCGAAGACGTCATTCAATAATCCCTATAATACATAATTCCCAACTCCCAATTCTCTTTAATTTAAACTTAGGCTGGTCGTGGCAGCGGGACAGCGTCTGACTGCAAATGCGATCGGTTGTGGGTTCGTTCCCCACTCGGGGGAGTGATTAAATTTAAATTATTTTGACTTCTTCGCTCTGATAAGATAAAGTGCGGTGTTGAGTTCCACCACTCAACACGCAATGTCTCGAATTCGGTGAAATGCGAAATACGGAGTGTCTCACACTAGGTACTTTTTGTCTACCCTGCTGTGCGGGATATAAACTGCAATCATTTAATATTCTTGTACATGAGATGAATTAAAAATATTATATAATTTGCACGATAGAAATGTTCATGACGCCGTGTTCGACGCCGCCGGGCAGCCTGCTGTCCCCGGCGTCCCCGCCCGCGTCGCCGCCGCCGCCGCCGCACCGCGCGCTGGACGCCGCGCACCTGCACACCAGCCTCTACGACCGCTACAGCATCGAGCTGAGCGAGCTGCAGATCCTGGTGGGGCGCGCGCGCGACAACTGGAAGTACGCGCACACCAAGCCCACCTCCGCGCTGCACCTGCTCGACCGCTTCAGCATCTCGCTGCAGGCGGAGCGGCGCGCGCTGGCCGTGGCAGATCCGCGCTACCCGCGCCTGGCGCTGTGCGGCGACCTGCCCGCGCTCGTGGCGCACCTCAGCGAGCACAAGCTGGCCGCCGTGCGCGCCGTGGTGGCCAGCGTGGCGGCCGCGCCGCCCGCGCCGCCCGCCCCGCCCGACGCGCCGCCAGCCCGCGCGCCCGCCGCGTCCCCCGCCAGTGAGCGACTCGGCGACGAGGAGGACGAGAGCGTTGACAATTCGGAGACTGAATTTTCAGATTTTTCTCTAAATCAGAATGCAACGTTACTTTTACTGCAGTTCGCAATCGATCAGATGTCGCTCGAGGTGAGTGCGCGTGTGTGCGCAGTGCAGTTGGTGCCGGTCGAAGAGTGTGAGAGTGCAGGTGTGTATATGCCGGTGTGTGCGTGCAGGTGCAGTCGCGCGGGCGCAGCATCGCCGAGGTGCAGGTGTGCGGCGTGCGCGCGGCGCTGGGCGTGCGCGCGGCGGACACGTCGCTGGCGCTGTCGGTGCACTCGCTGCTGCTGGTGGACGCGCTGCAGACCTACGGACCCGACTTCGAGCTGCTCGTCGCCAGCCACAAGCATGTCGGGTCGGTGGAACAACTTTACTTCTTATATATTTTTTAAATGTCATCTACACTGTTCTGTTCTCTGCTCTCTTACGGAGGGCACGAGATCTGTTTCTATAGTGTATAGTGTTTCCTAATAAGCCGGTAGTCTCTAGTAACGCATGTGTCGCGCAGCATGGACACGGCGTCGGGCAGCATCCGCGGCTCGGAGCCGACGTCGCCCACGTCGCCCGCGTCGCCGGACGCGCGCGCGTCGCCGGCCGCGCCCACTCCGCTGGCGCTGCACCGCGCCATATACTCGCTGCACCACGCCACCGCTAATGGTATATCATTTTCCTACCATTATATTTACATTATTCATCTAAGGCTTAAGAAAACAATATTTTTTTGCGTATATAAACTGCAATATTGTGTTGTGCCGTATATGCGCATAGGTATTAAAGTAAGCAGTTTGTAAAGCTCACATATTCTATGACTAAAATGTTTCACATCTGTGTATCTCTTACTCTTTGATTTCATGTATATAAATGAATTAAAATTATCTAGAATATATTTACTTTTTTTACTTAATGTATATATAATTTAACTCTTTCTACTTAAATGTTTCAGATACGGATGCAGGACGCACAAGTCCCACACCCGGCATGCGGTCGTGTCCCAGCTGGGGCTCGACGGCGACGGCGGGCGGCGCGTGGGCGGGCTGGGGCGGAGACGCGTGGGGCGGCGCCGGGGGCGGCGGCTGGGCGGCGCCCGGCATCGTCGACTCGGAGGCGCTCATTGCTATAGAGCTTTGCTTTGTCAAAGGCGAGGGGGACTCGGAAGATCTAAGGATAGCTAATATATTGTTTAATAATTTGGATGTTATTGGTAAGTTTAAAAGTCAAGTTCAAAATAATATAAGTATTTATAAATCTTTAATCGTATGAATAATAAATTAAATAAATAGTTTATTTAATGTACAATTCTGTTCTAGCTAATCAAGAAACAATAGTGGAGCTCATCGGCTTCGCTCACCGCGTGGCGGGGGGAGGGGTGCGGCGCGCGGGCCCGGAGCCTCCGCGGCCGCCCACCAGCGCCAGCCTGCTCTCCATGCCGCCACCCGACGAACATGTTAAGGTGACTTTACTTTGTTATTTTTATATATATATATTTGGTAGAATTGATCAAGGTTTATTTAAATTTTCTTTGTACTTGCTCAGTAACTGAATTGAAATGCGATGGATTGATTGATTGAGTTCTTCCGGTCAGGTTAAATGAAAGTGTGGGTTTTGATTCTGAAAATTAATTATTAGAATATGGGAAATGGAACAGAGTTTGCAATATAAATTGTACTGTACGACGCGCTCGTGTGTGTATGTGTGTGCAGCGCGTGCGTACGGAGATCACGTTCGACTTCCACCGGCTGGGCGTGCTGCTGCTGCGCGCGCGCATGCGCGACTGCGCGCTGCACGCCAGCAAGATCGCCACCGCCACTGTCGGCGACGCGCGCATACAGGCCACGCTCGGTAACACGCACACCCTATACTGTATCTGATTATAGTGCTTCGGTGCTTTGTAAATGTACCTTAATCTTTACAAAGTGCCGTATCTATACTGTTTATTAACTTTTTAGTTTAATGTGCTGAATTTAAAATTATTGTTACATGTTCTTATTTTCAATATTTGGAGTTTTCCAAACACTATACTTGTAATGCGGTGTGCAGACGGGGAGCGCATCGAGGTGGGCGGGTCGTTGGGCGGCGTGCAGGTGGTGTCCCTGTCGGAGCGCGCGGGCGTGCACACGCGCGTGCTGTCGGCGGGTCGCGCGCCGCCCGCCCCCGCCGCTGCCGCCGCCCACGCTTCCGCGTTCGCCGCCTCCGCGCCGCCCCGCGGCTTCAACGCGTCCAGCGACGACAAGGCGTTGTGGTTCTCTATATCGCGGACAGTGAGCCCCGCTAAGCCTGAGGATAGCAATGGTAAGGGATTATGTTTAAAAATGCTTTAAAAAAAATGTTTGTGCTTATTATTATAAGCTATATAGCTATAGCTATATAAGCTTTTATAATCGAGTGTAAATAAGAATATATAGTCGAGCAAGATCAAAAAGCAAGAATCAATCTTTTTCTTCATTTTACTCTTTTTGGGCTTTCTACAATTTTCTTATAAGTATAGATTAGTATATTGATTACTCATAGTAGGTGGTACAATAAGCAGGTATATACTCAAAAAAATGTAATTTCATAGACGCAGAAGACGTGGAGGGGACAGGAGCGGAGGGAGGGGTGTCGGGGGAGGTGGTGTCGGTGCGCGTGTCGGTGCGCGTGGCGTCGGTGTGGTACACGCACTCGGCGCCGCTGCTGCGCGAGCTGCGCGAGTGCGTGGCGGAGTTCCAGCAGTACCTGGCCAACCTGGCGCGCTCCATCCGCGCCGCCGCCGCCGCCGCCGCCGACATGGCCATCGGGCTCGTGCACCCCAGGTGCGCGGCACTCCTTCGATTGACGCATTTAATATAGAGATATACTTTAAAAGTAAATGTCCACTTTCAGAAGCGAAACGTTGTACTCTAATCCGCGGCTGTCGCAGTCGACTGAAGGCGTCTCGCCGCGGCGGCGGACGGTCAGCGCCGGCTGCTCGCTCGACGACCCGGATACAGACACACGGCAAATTTTATTTAGGTGGGTATATCGGCGTTTACGTATTTTATATACAGCAGAGAAGTATAAACGTAACTTCGATAGAGACATTTTTTGTAATTAATGATCTTTTTAATGTCAGCGTGAGCGTGGAGTTGGAGTCGCCGGTGGTGGTGGTGCCGCGCGCCGCACGCAGCTCGCAGGTGTTCGTGGCGCACCTCGGCCGCATGAGCCTCGCCAACAGCCCCGCGCCGCCGCACCGCGCGCTCTACGCCGTGCGCGTGCGCGACATCTCCCTCGTGTCGGTGAGTGTGACGCGTGACGCGTGACGCGTGATGCGCGACGTCACGTTCCGCGTGACGGTGAGTGAGAGCGTGCGTGTTGCAGCTGGACGTGGGCGACAAGCTGCGCGGGCGAGCGGCGGCGGCGGGCGCGGACTGCCTCGCCGACGTGTACGACGCGGCGCGCGGGCTGCCCGTGCTGCACGACACCGCCTTGCAGCTCACGATCGCCTTCTGCGACACCGACGACGGACCGACGGTATTTAATTGCGTAGTAAACCCACTAACTGAAGATATCTAAAGATTGTCGTTGGTATTCAATGAAGCTTGTTTGCAGTGCACGGTGGACGGTAAAGTTGTTGACGGCTTGCACGTGACGGCGAGCCGCGAGCAGTACGAGCAGCTGCTGGACACGCTGCAGTGGCTCGGGGACTCCGCCCCGGACGAACCTGACGCCCCGCCGCCGCCTCAACCACCCGATGTATGTTATGTATCTAAATATATAATGATACAAACTGTTGAACCTTTTTTAATATATAACTTTTTGGCTTATTGCAGCCGGCCTCGGTGGTGGAGCCCGCGGTGCCGACGCTGAAACTGGACCCGCAGCTGCGCGCCGCCGTGCTGGCGGTGCCGCCGCCCAAACACGAACCGACACCCGCACGCGCGCACACCCCCCTCACTGGTACGTATTTACTATAATATTAAATATTAATTACTTTAAAGCTTATGAATATTTACTTTAAATATCTCTTCATTTTCAGTTACATTTGAACTGGAAAAGTTCACAGTGGAACTGCGAGCGGACTTGGGCGCGGGCGAGCGCAGCTTGGTAGCTCTCACGTTCCGGGAGTTCTCGTTGCGTCGTGACCACTTGCATCCGGACGAGTCCACGTTACAAGTCAGTCAAGAAATAAATAAATCAATATATTCTTTAATTGAATAGGTCACATGTTATGTGCACTTCCAAATCGTGAGTTAACATAAAAATCAGTATTGTAAGTCCTATCGGATCCTACTGCCACTTCTCACGGCGGTATGTCTGAAAAGAACCACCGCATTTTGCAATATTTCAATAATTCAAGATGTGTAGAATAGTATTGACAGTAGAAGGAATGTTGCGCAGGTGTCGCTGCACTCCATCACGATGGAGGACCTGACCAAGGAGCCGGAGTCGCGGCACCGCATGCTGATGGTGTCGCACACGCCGCCCGTGCCGCCCAAGGCGGTGTTCGTGTCCACGTCGTGCCCGGACTTCGTGACGCACTTCCCCTCCGCGGCGCCGCCCCTCGCGCCCCTCGCGCCCCTCCCGCGCCTCCCCCGCTCCACGTCCTTGCCCACTGAGCTACATTTTGCCGATCGTCTGCCCGAAAGAGAAGTAATTTTAATATCCTTATTATAATTATTATAATTTTAAAAGAATCGTTGAAATGTAATTCAGTATTTATTTTACTATACATTATTTTTTGTCGTTGTAAGAAAGAAAACCTGCAAACTTTATTTTTGACTTACTTTTTGCATTTTACAATATGCTTAATTTCCAAGTATTAAATAAGATCCAGTGACAATAATTTCGGAGCTTTTATCTATGTGTTTTGTTAACACTTGTCACATATATAGACAAGGCCCACAAACATACATATACACTACCGGTCAGAAGTTTGGGACCACTAATAAAAACTATTGTTATAGGTAAATATTTTAGAAAATAATGGTGATAAATAGTAATGTGGACATCTGCATATTCTATTGTTCATTTAGATTGCCTAAAAGTTTATTCTTTTGTATAGAAGCCAAGGAAAGGGCTATAAACAGGAGTTGTATCCAAACATGAATGTCAGCCGCGGAAACGGTACACCGACATATCAATTGTCAAAATGCATTACCTCATTACCACAGCTAGTGTTTTTTTCTTACATCAACTTACAATATGTTCGTTCTAAATTCTCAAAATATGTTTAATTATTATTTTTACCCTGTATTTGTCTGGTCATTTACGAATATCCACAGTTGGTTTGATTTTGTGGTTCCCACAGTCAAGACATCTCTAAAATGGGAAAAGTTTGGGGAATAAGTATTGAAACGTGATCTTCCACCGTTGTTCTCCACAACGAAGGCAAATCTTGAACATCAGATAGCGAGTCAACTCAAGTTATCGAAGAATTGTGGTCATCGCACTATTGTACGCTACAAGCAAACCGGCAGTAATCAAGATTATTCGTGCTCTTGGAGACCAAGGGCTACAACTTCTAGTGAAGATACATTTAATGTACGGAATTGACGTCTGACAGCCCCAGAAATTCATGTAAAAGTCAACAAATCAAGGGAAAAACCAGTATCAGTGTCAACAGTGCAAAAACGATTGCGAGACGCCAAGTTGTTTGGACGCGTTGCTATGCGTGAATCTCTGTTAAAACCGCAGAATAAAAAGAAATGGGTACAATGGGCCCTAATCAAAGAAAAGTTCTTTGGAGTGACGAAGCAGAATTTGAAGTGTTTAGGTCAAAAAAGAGAATTTTCATCAGACGCTCCGCCGAAGAAAAGATAATACCGCAATGTGTAGTGCCGACTGTCAAGCGGTCGTGGTCAAATGGTGGCGTATCAGTTACGGTCTGGAGTTGTTTCTCTGGCTGTGGAAGTGGAAATCTAGTCCAAATTAAAGGCATAATATCTCGATCGAAACGTTCAGGAACAGTGACCATCTTCACAGCAGGCCATGTGGAATGCATTGGAGGAAAGCTGGAATAATATCTCGTACGAGAATATAGATAAATTAATTGCTCGCATGCCTGGATTGGTAAAAAAATAATAAAGTGTAAATGAGGATATTTGTACGAAAAATCTGTTTAAACTCATTTGTGAATATTTTGTTAAGAACAGTATTCGACAAGATTTTTTCTTTTTAAATTTTAAATCTTATGTTTAATCGATAATATCTCGAGTTTTATTTGTTTTCTCATATTTTTGATAGTGGTCTCAAACTTTTGTTGTAGTTTATATAAATTTCTTTGAAGTGGCGGTACTTAAAATAGGGAATATAATTAATTTTTGTCACAAATGTATGACCATAATATAAATATGTAATACCCTATGCAGTACAGGAGCAGCAAGCAGGAGCCGAGCACGCCGCCGTGCTCCCCGGAGCCCGAGGCGGCGCCGCGCGACGACCTCGTGTGGGTGTGGGTGCACGCGCGCGGGGACCACGCCGCGGGGACCCACCACGTACGTCACGGCCCCTTTCACGACGTGCTAGCGCTTATGGGAACTTAAATAAATATTAAAGTCATTTTAATAAATTTTGCCTCTTGCAGGTATCAAAAATGACGAAGGTGGAATTCAACTGCCTGAAATTGATTTTAAGTATCGACAGTTGGGTCGCCGTACTCGACTTTTTCGGCATAGCGGGCGACGAACCCGACCGGTCCGCGTCCACATCTGACACCCATTATCAACACAGTGAGTTATCATTTTTGAAAAAACGTATAAAAATTTGAACGCAGCGGGATTCAAACCCGCGCCTCTTGGATACCGTCCAAGCGCTTTGACCGCTAAGCCATGCGTTCTACTACCAGCTGCGTCGAAATTCTTATACGTTTTGTTACAACTTATTTATGTTGTTAGCATCTCTGTAGAAAGATTTTTACAAATTTTTACTTCTTAAAGATTATTAAGAAATAATCGTTTAACAAGAAAGATTGCTATTTAATTTTAATATTTACTATTTTTAAAGTGTTATTCCACACTTAGGATTAGAAAACTTTTTTGAAAAAACGTATAAAAATTTGAACGCAGCGCGCGGTCAGTGCGCTTGGACGGTATCCAAGAGGCGCGGGTTCGAATCCCGCTGCGTTCTAATTTTTATACGTTTTTTCAAAAATGTTTTCTAATCCTAAGTGTGGAATAACACTTTAAAAATAGTAAATACAGTGAGTTATGTTTATCAATATTGTAAGTTTTGTTATCATTTGGAAGTTATCTACCTAATATATTATCGTTTTTACAATATGACTAGACTAAATACATGTGTGATGTATTCCTTTACTTAATTTCCATATTTCTAATAATCACGAAAGATGACTAAACACTATCTTAAGAAATGATAAAACGTGCGTCTGTGGAACGTGAAGCAAGTAAATATATAGTTCCAGCAGGTGGCGCTAGTGACGGCAGTATGGAGTCGGGCGGCCCCGAAGCGGGCGCCTCCGAGATGGAGATGAGCGTGCGCTCGCTGTCCGTGGTGGTGGTGGGCGCGCGCGGCGACGCGTGTCGCGCGCTAGTGTCACGCGTGCGCGTGCGCGTGCGCGACGCGGCGCGCGCCGGCGGCCGCGACGTGCGCGCCACGCTGGGCGCGCTGGCGCTGGCCGACCTGGCGCCGCGCGCCGCGCTGTGGCGGGAGCGCCTGCGCATGCGCACCACGCACGCGCTCGACGTACACTACCAGAGGTCTTGTGATATTTCTAACTTGTAATTTGTTGTAATTTTAACGATTCGGCCGACGTCTACACAAGGTGCAAGTAGTAAACTCTGAACAGAGAGACACAACGAGACGTAATGTCGTTGATTACAGACTGAGCGCAGCTGACGCGGCGGAGGCGGGCCACGAGACGAGCCTGTCTCTGGAGATGGGTCCCGTGACGTACGTGCACACGCGCCGCTTCGTACTAGAGTTGCAAGCCTTCGCGAGGGACTTCAGTCTTTTGAGGCGGGTTATCGCGCAGGCGAGGCAAAAGGTAATTCTAATGACGCTGTTCTGAAAGCCCTTGCGAACAAGCCACATGATCTCAACGGCACTAAACGCGTGGCGGCGGTCGCCGCAGGTGAGCAGCCAGCCGCGCGACGCGTCGCAGGCGCAGCGCATGCGGCTGCGCGTGCGCTGCGAGGCGCCCGTCATCGTGTTGCCGGTGTCGCAGCGCAGCCGCGCCGCGCTGGCCGCCGAGCTGCAGCTGCTGCAGCTCGACAACTGCTTCCGGCGCGCCGGGGACCCCGACACCGTCAGCAAGATGGTGGACCCCACACGAGGTAGCGTCAATACCTTCCCTGACATCTTTATTTTTTAAATTAAAGAACTCACACCGAATGTGAAGCCCGAGCGGGATAAATGTTTCCGGTCCGATAAAAATATACCCACTAAACTACATGATGCTTTTTTCTTTTCAATTGCTAGTAGCCGGTCGAGCCGCCGCTCCTCAAATTTTGTGAACCCCTAGGTTAACAGTTAAATTCTAAAGTAGTAATGTGTCGGTCGGTCCCCGCAGAAGAGCGCGAGGTCCTGGACGTACGAACGATTAGCATCGAGGGCCTGTCGCTGCGCGTGGCGCGCGCGGGCGCCGGGCCGCAGGGCGAGCTGCGCCTGCGCGCGCGCGGCCTGCCGCTGCTGCCCGCGCCCGCGCGCCTCGCGCTGCAGCTGGAGCGCAACTGCGGAGACACGCACAACGGTTAGCGCTCTTTTTATTGCTCTTTGTTCTTTGCATTGCGTTGTGTTCAAAACATTGATAAAAAAATACAGATTTAAAATCAAACTATTTTTATTTAAATAGATTTTTACAAATACTTTCGAATTATTACTTATTTAATAATGACAATACATGTTAGTCGTAATATAAGACAAATACAGCAACAACTACAGGTGAACCATAGATCACGAGCTGGTCGGTGAAGTGAGGAGACATTATGCGACATGTACAAATCTCACATGATATTAATGGAATTAATTATTTAAATCGTAACGTGACCTTAGTAATTCAATTTAAACGTCGCGCGCAGTGCCCGAGATGACGGTGCAGGGGCGGCTGGCGACGCTGCAGGTGTCGCTGGACGCGGCGCAGTACCGCGTGGTGCGCGGCGTGCTGGCGCACAACCTGGCGGAGCCCTGCGCCGAGCTGCTGCAGCCCGCGCCGCCGGCCGCGCCGCCCGCCGCCGGCGCCGCGTGGCCCGCCTGGTCGCTGCAGCTGGACCTGCAGGACGTGTGCGTGGAGCTGCGCGGGGAGCGCGGGGCGCCGCCGCTGGCCAACATCAACTTCATCAAGTCGCGTCTGCTCATAGAGTCCCATTCGGATCTCTCGCAGGACATCGACCTCGTGTCGCAGGTAAAAGACGATCCCGTTTGTTGTTAGAGTAGTTGTGAGTGGTCGCGCCGCGGGCGAGTAATGCGTTGACTGCGCGCAGGAGATCCTGGTGAGCGACACGCGCTACGCGGCGGAGCCGGCCAACCGGCGTGCCAACGTGTTCAGCCACATCGTGCAGCCGCTGCCCGAGCACCGCCACAGCGTGCAGGCCGAGGTGCACGCCAGGTACGCACTCGCTCCTGTCGCATTTCAAATAAACTGAACATGATTCACAAGCTTCCCTAACACTAGCTTCTATCTGGCAACTCCTGTAAATAAAGAATATGCATAACAAAATGTGAAATACAAAATACATCTCATTGTAAACGGCAGTAGAAATATTAATTTTAGAAATATTTAATTTTTCACCACTAAACTATTGACATTAACACAATATTTTTAAATTAAACAATTTTAACCGGATTAATCGCGTATATTTTGGTTTCGAACCCTTTAACGTAGTCCGTGGTCACAGGTAGACTGAGGTGGCATTCGTCTGTCAGTTGATACAAAAATTATTTATATCAAACTACCGCCATCTGTTTCTTATTTGACTCGCGTACTGCCCTGGATTCATGCACGCTTATTTTATTAACACTATATATTGGGCGAACGAAAGATATGGAATGGTTTGATTTTAAGTTTTTCCCGACTGTGTAGTATGCAGGAAGGAGTGTGGGACTAAATATAATATAAATAAATATAATAGATTTTTTTTGTTCTTACAGAAAACGACCAGATTCGTCTGCCTATACAATTCTCATAAACAACATGCGACTTATGGCCATCTTGGACTGGTGGGAGGCCGCCAACCAGTTCATCATGCAGCCTCCCCTACCAGCTTCCGACCCTGACTTACAGCACCTGTAAGATTAACTGCTTTTTGTTGCGTTAACCCTTTCCATATTATATTCCCGTTATTATTGGCTTTCAGCGAAAGTGCCGTCTATAGTTTTTCTTCCAACTTATTTCATAAATATGAAAATTAAAAACAAATTCGAACAAACATACTTGTTACTTTATATATTAGTATATATCATTGTATTGTATGTATTGGTATATCGTTTCTCAGAGAGGACATGTCAGTGGACAGTGTGGACGGCGAGTGGGGCGGTGTGGGCGGCGCGGGAGTCCCGCGGACGGAGGGCGACGGTGAGGGCGGAGCACCTGATGGCGGGCATATGGAACTCAAATTGAATATTACTGATTCACAACTAGTGCTGGTGGAGGACGCGTCGCTGTGGGATACCAATGCTGTTATATTAAAGGTGTGGTTTTGATTTTATCGGTATATGTAATTGCCGACGTTTAGTCGTTTCATTGTTGGCTTTTTTCTTAGCTTCGGGCTTTTATCCCGCATAGCAGGGTGGACAGAAAGTACCTGCTGTTAAGACACTCGTACGTCGCTTTCCACCGAATTCGAAACATTGCGTGTTGTGTGGTGGAACTCAACGCCGTCTTTGTCTTTTTACCAGATCGAGCAAGTGAAAATAATTTAAATATAATCACTCCTTCGAGTGGGGATCGAACCCACAACCGATTGTGTTTATAATCAGACGGTGTTCCACTGCGCCACGACCTGCCTCATTCGTTGTTTGTCGTTTCATTGTTTATCATTCAAAATCGAGATGTTGTATATGGAGTGTTGGAAGTAGAAGTGGAAGAAGAGAAATGACAATACTTTTAATTATAATTATTTCTCCAAGTAGAAATCGAACCCGTAACCGTAATCATACGATTACATTCACTTAACATTTAACACTGGACTGGACACCGTAGTTTGACTAACCTACCAAGCGAAAAACGCTTAAAAGCCGGTTTACAAATACTTAAAATGATAAATATAAGCTAGCTCTGTTGATTTCGTTTTGCTTGGATTGTTCCGTCCGTTGACAGAGCACGACGGTGATAAGGTACCTGGGCGCGGAGGCGGCGCGGCCCGTGCTGTGCGAGCTCAGCGAGCTGGAGCTGTTCTCGTGCGTGCTGGGCCTGGAGGAGGAGACCGCGCTCTCCATCGTGGAGCCCGCCGCGCTGCACGCCGAGCTGCGCCGCGACGGCGTGCTCCGGGTGGGTTCCTTTGTGGTATTTAAGGGTAGCATATTTTAAAAATATTAAACTATAAGGATGTCTCACGGTGGTAGTGGTTTGAATTTAGCGTCAGCTCTTCTTAGTGCAAATGCTTTTTGACCTGTTAATAGCTATATATAATGTTAATACGATTAGAAAGTTCTTAAAGTAGCTTATTTCAATATTGGTGGTTGATATTAAAAATTATTATTAAATAGGTTATGAAGATTTCGCACGGTACAAATAGAACGGCGTAGACCTTTATCTTCCCGTCGCTATTAAAATCGGTCGCACATTCGCAAGTCGACTGATTGAGCGATAAATATAAATAAAACATCTTATACTTTTATACTATAATTTTATTATTTTGGTTATTAATCAATGTTTTTCTTAATATACAATTTTTACTATATTTTGTATCTGGATTTGAGGCCACTACAGAATGGCCTATAAATTAAATGGGCAAAGCATATTTACCTCCAGAATACTCAGTGAAGTATGTCTGTGGCACAGATCTCCATGGGCACCCTCAACTTGCGGCTGTCCTACCACGACATGCGCATGTTCGCGTCCATGTTGCAGTCGCTGCCAGCTCAGGCCAGGGTTGCACTCTCAGGTATTACACTCAATCACGACTTTATAAGAATAGACATAATTCAGATTAAATTTAAAAAAATCGTTTTTTTTATATGTATTGCTTATCACTATAATTTTTTTCCGCAAAAAATAACGTAAATATGTTACGTAATTTGATTTCATATGGAATAATATTTTTTATTTATTAAAAGATCCGGTTTTAATTTTAATTGAATAAATTTTGATTAGAAATCAAATAAAAATACATTTTATTTCTAATTTGTATTTCTAAGACGGCATTAGTAGTAACTTTTCAAATTTACTTAAGTGGAGAATAGGAACTCCAGATAGTGGTGGAGAGCGTTAATAGGGCATTTTAGGGCCCCCTTAATCCTACACTTGTGTGGGAAGTATGAGACATGTCAAACTGCTCACAGACACTACTCCGAGCTTTATGGACACCCTCTCTGTAACTCCGTGAACTCTAGAGAGACTTCTTTTCATGTTTGTAGGCAAATCAGAAGAAGAACAAGCGGACGCGCCAGCCAACAGCGTGCACATGCGCGCCACGCCCCCCGTGGGCGGGTACAGCAGCGTGGGGATGGGAGCGGGCGTGGCCACGCTGCCGCGCTGGCTGCGCTCCGCCCCCGCGCCCTCCCCTCCGCCGCCTGATAAGCGCGAGCACTGGCCGCTGCGAGCCGTGCAGGTTGGCTTGTTGTGTTGCATGATAAGTACAATTTCTTGTTGGGTTTCAAAATAATAGATGAGACTTGAACATACGAATATTAGAAGCAAAGCAAAATATACCAAGACGAAGAAAAAAAAGCTTCGAAGTTTAATTCAGATTAATCAATGTGATATGGGGCAGCGTCTTACTGTATCGATCGGTTTCCCATTTCCTCTCTTTGATAACACAAAGCACGGTGTTCAGTTCCGCCATGCAACACGGAATGTCTCGAATTCGGTTTAAAGCGCAGTACGGAATGTCTTAACACCTATATTCCAGTCTATTCTGCTAAGCGGGATAAAACCGTGACGCTAAAAGAAATTAATATTATGAGGCTGCGTGAGAATATATATAATCTTTTTTTGGAACGTTATGTAAATTTCTTCATTTGTTTGTAGGTGGAAGCAGAGTGTGTAACGCTGTGTGTAATCGACGACTGTCTGGACTCTGACGTGCCGCTGCTTGAAGTATCTTTGAACGAATTACAAGTTGAACAAGTACGTCATTTTAAATTATTTTCTAAATTTCCCTCTCCCGTTGTCTGCATACAACAGTTTAGGCTGAGCCTTAATAGGTAGAATGTTTTTAATGTTGCATATTGTGTGCTGGAACCTGACGCCGCCTAGCCTCAGACGCTTAAACGCATATGTACATATTTGTGTTGCAGGATTTACGCAAAGTAGAAGAATCGTTTGAGGACCCTCTGCTAGTGTCGACACCGTGCGGCGCGAGGCCCGCCTCCTCCTCCGCCCCCGAGGGCGGCGCGGGGGAGGGCGTGGGCGCGGGCGGTGGTCGGCTCCGCGCGCAACTCAGCGTCGACTACTACAACAGAATTCTGTCGGGCTGGGAGCCCGTCATAGAGCCCTGGAGGTAGGTTGTCGTGTGGATGGTGTTTTAACATGGTGTATTTTTTGCTACATGTCTGTTCTAAACGCGCGTGTAGGTTCGAGGCGGGCTGGGAGTACACGCTGTCGAGCGAGCTGTCGCGCTGCCGCGTGGCGCTGGCGGTGCGCTCGCGCGACACGCTGGACACCAACGTCACCAGCGCGCTCGTGGACCTCGTGCGCCTCGTGCGCAACAACTGGACCGCCGACTACTACGCGCCGCAGGTCGCTCGCTCGCACACGCCTTGTGTCACTCGGCACTCGTGAAAATGAAGTTGCATTTTATGATATTTGTGACTGACAGACGACGACGTCGGAGCAGTCCCCCAAGGGCAGCCCGGCGGGACACCGGCGCCGCTCGCCCTTCGTGCCCTACGCGCTGCGCAACCTCACCGGACAGCGCCTGTGGTTCACCACGCTCACCACCACCTCCGAGGAGTGAGACTTGTCGCCTTTATCAAATGCCAAAGCAATAACGTAGAGCAGCTTATTATAAAAAAACGTGTGTCTAAACATTCTCTGTCATTCAACTGACTTTCAGCTACAGATTATAAACGCGCGGAGCGCAGCAAATTTGGAATAATGAAATGTTATTTCATTCTTCCAAATTTCTGCAAACATCTACCAACAAAGAGCGAAAATTTTAAATAATATAATCTACTATAAACGAAAACAATAAATAATATAATCTATTATAAACGAAAATTCTAAATAATATAATCTACAAGTTATTTTCATATTCGGTTTCTTCTACCTCAACTGCTGTGATAGGTTGTAGTTTTGTTATGTGAAATAAAGTTGATTCTGTTTTCCTGTTGCCAGTGTCAATCCTATAAATGGAATTCGATATTTTCTCTATTATCTTGAAAGGGCCTATTTTTAATTCGTCTATTTTTTTTCTATTCAGTCTATTTCCATTTTCTACATATACACTGTCTCCTATCTCGAACTCTTGCATTTTCCTATTTCTATCAAATATTTTCTTATTGTACTTATGGGATTTTATTGTATTCTCTAATGCAAATCTTCTATTAGAAATCCACTTGTCTTCGGTTTCTATTGTTTTAATTTAATTTGGTAGAATACTAACATTTGTTCCGTCCAGTAAATATTTTGGTGCAAAACCTGTAACAGAGTGGTCTGTTTCATTATATTTCTCTATACATTCTCTTACTATTGTTGTCCATGTTTTCTTATTATTTTTCTCATTTATTTTACATCTGATTTTATTTAGTGTCGTTTGGTTTAATCGTTCGTTCAAGCCGTTCGAGAATGGTGTATTCACAGCTGTAAAAATTAGTTTAATGTTATTCTCCTGCAAATGTTGTTTAAATTCTATTGAATTGATGCCTGCATATTGATCTGTCAGAATTATTCCAATCTCATCTGTCTCTAGTACTTTCTTTGTTAATTTTATAAAGTCACTCGCGTTCTGTGTTTTTGAAGTTTTAATAAAAGCATATCTTGTGTAGTGATCTACTAAAAGGCGTAAGTATTTTTTTGTGGCCCTGGATCCTCCAAAGCCACCTATAGTATCTATTGACATTATCTCATATGGTTTTGTCGCTGGTCCCAGTTGTGACATTAAACCGAATTTTCCTTGACATCTTGATTTATTTTTTATGCATTTTTCACATGTTTTACAAATATTTATTATATTTTTTGTTATATTTTTAGCTGTATATATTGGATTTATTTTTTTCTGTAATTGTCTGATTCTAATATGACAAAAGTCTTCATGCACCTTTTTTATTAATTCTTTACTAAATTTTTCTGAGATTGTAATCTTTTCATGTTTCTTTATCTTTTTGTAGTAAGTTTTGTTTCTTTTCTTTTATTGTTTCATTTTTCTCTTGATCTTCAACTATATCTTTCATTTGTACTAAATTAACTATTTTCAATATTTCCTCCTTTTGATCTTCTGATTCTAATACAGGGTTTCGGCTCAAACAATCTGCTTCTATATTTTCTTTACCAGGTATATATTTTACTGTAAAGTCATATTGAGATAAATAATATGTGAGGTCACCCAATTCTTCATCTGTCCTGCATCTAATATTCATGTTTTCTAGAGGTTTGTGGTCAGAGTAAATAGTGAAATGTTTGCCAATTAGCCAGTGTTGCCAGTATTTAACCGCTTCTTTCATAGCAAAACATTCCAAATAAATAGCCGTATTTTCCGTTTTTGAGATTCATTTAGTTTTTTGAAAGATATGCAACTGGTTTGCCTTTACCATCTAGTTGTGTCTGTTTTAATATTGCCCCAATACTCTCTAAAGAGGCATCTGTAAAGATTTTTATTGGTAAGTCTTTGTCGAATATTTCCAACACAGGTTGAGAACATAAATATCTTTTTATTTGATTAAATGATTCTTCACACTTCTCTGACCATACAAACTTTTCATTATTTTTAATAAATTGTGTAATGGGTCTAAAATAATTGCGCTTCTTGGTATGTATTCATGGTAGAAGTTGATTTTTCCCAAGAATTGTCTGATGTTCTTTTGTGTCTTAGGAGTTGGAAAATTTTTAATTGAGATGAAATTGTCTTTTAGTGGTCTTACTGAGTTGTTCTGAATTACATGCCCGAGGTACTTTACTGGGTCTGAAGCAAACATACATTTTTTAAACTTCAATCTAAAGCCTTCTTTTATTATTGCCTCTAATACATTTCTTATGTGTCTTATATGGTCTTCAAAAGTGGTTGAATATATAAGTATATCATCAATATAATTTACGGAGTATCCTGTGAGATTGTGCTTTCTTAGAATATTACTTAATATTCTCTGAAAAATAGCTGGTGATGTTTTTAAGCCAAAAGGAAGGCAGGTCCACTGAAAGTGGCCATCTTGTGTGACAAATCCTGTTTTACTTCTATCTTCTACCCGTAGTGGTATAGCCCAAAAAGCTGAGTTTATAGCCAGTGCAGTAAAATACTTACAATTTCTAGTTTTAATAATCAAATCATCTATTAATGGCAAAGATTGAGCTTGTGGATCAACAATTTTATTCAGTTCCCTGAAGTCTACACATAAGCGGGATTTTCTATTTTCCCCTTTTTTAAATGCCAATGTCACTGGAGCAGCGAAAGGACTGTAGGATTCTTTTATTAAATTATTCTTTAATTACATGGATATTTGCTCTTCGATTTCTAATTTATCTTCTATAGTACATCTGTATGGTCTTTTACTGCAGTATCTATTTGTTATTAAGTCTATGTGAGCTTCATAATCTCTGACTGATCCTATGTCATATTTGTCCTTAGCGAAAATTGTTTTATATTCGTTTAATATTTTCTCTGTCTCAATTTTCTTTTCATCACCTAAATAGTCTGTCATACTTACAAATTCTTCTGTTTCTATGTGTTCGTTAAAATTTATTCCAAATGTTTTTATATTCTTTTCTTCATTTCTGTTATCTATAAACATTTCATCTATTTTCTTTTGTTCTATTTGCAAGTCCTCATTTTGGGTTAATTTGATTTTTTTTATCATATCCAATCCTATTATAAAATCATCAAAATCATCATTTTCTACTATATATCAAATATTTTTATTTTTATTGTTATCCACACCACATTTTTTTCACACCATTAACCGTTTTCATGTATGCTATATTCACATTTTCCGATTTTTTTCTTTTAATTTAATCAGTCTCGAATTTATTAAAGAGATCTGTGAGCCTGAATCATAAATGCCGCTCACTTCTAATTTTTTTTCTAATAAACGCGTAATTTGATTTATGGTGTACTTACTCGTTTTTTTTCTCAGTATTTATATCTACTTCAATAATGGAGTTGTTATTTACATTTCTGGGTTTAAAAACCTTTTCAGATTCATTTTTATTTTTCTTGAACCAACAGGACTCCTCCGGATATCTAATTCCTTAGTCAGTCATTAGTTTTATTTTTATAAAGGAATGTACCGCTTATTATTGTAGTTGAGTTTTTCTTGTACATCATACCTTCATATTTTCTTATCTCACTGAACAAATCAGTAGTGTCATTAAGTTCATCCCTGTTTAATATATTTAATATAAACCCAGGTAAGCCCGTTGCAATAAGATCTATCATTGTTTTGGAGTCTATCGATTTGTTTATATCTAGTAGTAGTCTTTCTTTTTTTATAGCATAATCAATTAGTAATCCTTCTTTATACCTGAATGCAAGAGCATATGTGACTATATCCCATCCTCGGTTTTTAAAAGTTTCTAAAAATTTGTCTTTCCATTCATTCCATTGTGCATTTATTGTAAGTTTTATGGTCATCGAGCTATACCAATCCTAACAAGATTTTTCTAAAAACAACCTCAATATGTCAATTTTTGTTTCATCTTTTGATATGTTAAAGCGCTCACATTCTTTTTCAAAATTCTCGATCCATTGCATTGCATTATGGTTCTTACTTGTGAATTTTTCAATAATAAATTTCTCTGAAATATGTTTTAGGTTATGTTGATTTTCTTTCTTCGTAGTAGTTTCTATTAATTTTTCCAACATATATTGCAAATTGTCACTTTTGTCTACTTGTTGTTTTAAGCTCATTTCTTCTAAATATTGATCTAAAAATTGGATATTACCTTCTTCGTCTAGATATGTTTTCTTAAGATTTTTTCTATCTAATTTTATCCATATTTTTTTACTTTGATGCCTTTTCTTTATGCTATCTTTTATTTTTGAGAAAGTGTTCATCTTGATAATATATGTATGATGGGTCACCGACTTCGGCTCTTCAGGTAAAACATAACATTTTTCTTCTTCTGTAGATATCGAGGTTATGGTTAATATATTAGATTTGCCATCATTTGAGGTTGTCATCGTAAATTCAAATTGCAGCCGATCCATTTTAGCTAACGAAAATGTCGTTTTATAAGATAGGATTAAGATACATTTAAAGTTCACTAATATCGCCTCCTCTATTATATCTCTTTATTATCTTACAAAATCAAATTTCAAAA
Organism: Dryadula phaetusa; assembly: GCA_032432895.1. Taxonomy (NCBI): domain Eukaryota; kingdom Metazoa; phylum Arthropoda; class Insecta; order Lepidoptera; family Nymphalidae; genus Dryadula; species Dryadula phaetusa. The sequence goes on from JAOYRS010000028.1 coordinate 3,323,996, forward strand.
TAATCTACACATTCTCTGTCATTAAACTGACTTTCAGCTACAGATTATAAATGCGCAGAGCGCAGCAAATTTGGTATAATGAAATGTCATTTCATTACATATATATAAATATAGGTTTTGAAATGGTGCTTTTATATCGTACTTATAATTAATATTAAAATAAAATTTCCCCAAGATTGCGCGAATCCGGCGAGACAGAATGGAGCTCCGGTCCGGACGACTCGTGGGTGATGGTGCGCGCGGGTGACACGGAGCCCTTCTCGTTCGGAGGGCGGCGCGGCGCACGCGCACAGACACGCGCCGCCCCCGCTGCCGCCCCAGCCGCCCCCGCGCCCCTGCACCGCCTCGTGCTGCGCATCGATGGCTGGGCGCCGCCCGACCCCATATGCGTGGACCGCGTCGGAGTGTTCTTCAGGACTATCACGCATACGGTAATATTTGCATAATGTTTTGTTTAGTTTATTAGAGAGAAAGATATGTTTTATTAAGTAAGTTACTTATTAGTCAATTTTGCATTTTGTCTAACTAAAGGAGAATTATCGTAATTATGAGCATTTTCCTCTACTGGCTATCAAAAGTCGAATCGAGTCGCGCATTGTTACCATTACAGAAGAGCGGTCTGGAAGCGCGCGTAGTGCTGGAGGTGTCGCTGGAGGGCTCCGCGCGCAAGCTGGTGGCGGTGCGTTCGGCGCTGCAGCTGCACAACGCGCTGCCGCATGCCGTAGAGCTGCGCTTGGACCGCGCGCCCGCCGTCCCCGCCGCCCTCGCCTCACCCGCCGCCCTCGCCGCACTCCCCGGCCTCTCCGCCGCCTCCGCGCTCTCCGCTGCACACGCCGGTAATTGTTTGTGTATATCTTGAGATGATATTTTTTGTTTTTTTTTGTAGAGGAATTTGGGTTTAATAGTTCTTAGATAAAGGAAGTTAAATTGAAACTTATTGTACGGTTCACGAATAGATCCTTGTATTGCTTCCCACGAAATCCATGGATTACAATGCAATTTAAACTTAATGCTTATAACTAAATCGATATACTTTTACTCTAATGTAATGAAGTCAATTATATGGTTTCTTTACGTAATATAAAGGCAATGCTAAGTTAATACCTTACATTGTTTGTTGTATATTTATCCACATAAGATATCGGACTCGTCCGTGTAGTGAGATATTGAGTAGGTTAGGTCAGTAGGGTAGCGCGTAGTGTGTGGTGAGTGGTGGGTTGGTGCGCAGGGAGGCGCGGCGCGAGCGCGGCGCAGGCGTGGGGCGCCGCGTGCGCCTCCTTGCAACGCCGCGCCGCCCTCGCCGCCCTGGCCGGGCCGACTCCGCCCACGGTGCCGCCCACGCCCGCCACCTCCGCCGCCCTCGCTGCCGCCCCACCGACCACCGCGCCCCTGTTTCTCAATTGCGGTGATTGCCTAACTCTGTCGTACGCGCAACTTTATGTTCAATGCATCGTGTGTGTAAAGGCGCTTTGCAGCTAAGTCGACGTTCTAGAACGATGTAGCTTTATTCGCTAAGTGAGAGTTCACGTGTAGTTTATTATTAACCGATTAATAACATTTAGTATATAAGGAATATTTATTTAGATGTATGTTTAGTATAAGACATTGTTGTTATGTTGTATTGCTATGTATGGTGATTTTGTTTACATTTATGCGTTGAAAGTATTACAAAAAATATCATAATCACGTCCACGTGTTTAGGTTGTTTGGCAACCACATGGGTATATATATTGTATGCGCAGGTACTCGCAGCGCGGTGGTGGGCGCCGGCGAGCGCTGGGCGGCGCCGCTGAGCGCGCGGCCCGGCGCCGTGTGGGTTCGGCCGCTGGTGCGCGCCGCCACCGCGCCCGCGCCCGCCCTGGCGCCTGCGCCGCTGGACTGGCGCTCCGCCGCCGCCGCCGCCGCTCCCGCAGCCCTGCTGCACCACGAGTGCCGCGCGCCACATGATCACGTGTACCGCTTCTGCAGCGTGCTCGTGCGCGAGCGCTTCCCGCCCGACCGCGCCGAGCTGCTGGCAGGGCACACCGTCACGCTGGTGCCGGCGCTGCGTCTCGAGAACCTGCTGCCGCTGGAGCTGCAATACCGTGCCGACCGCGAGGCGGGCACGCTGGCGCCCGCGCACACGCAGCCCTTCCACCAGCTAGACGTGGAGGAGGGTGTCGAGCTGTGCGTCAAGCTGGAGGGCTTCGGTTGGTCGACGGCGCTGAGCGTGGGCGGCGTAGCCAACGCCGGCTCCTTCTCCGCGCGACTGAAGCTGCGCGACCAGCGCGGCAGACGTCTCTACTTAAATGCGCGAGTCACCGTGAAGAAAACTGATGGCATTAAGGTGGGACATGCCCCTATAAGCGTTTGATGGATTTTTGAATTTGCAATGTACTTATATAATACGAGCTCGTGTGTCAGGTGTCGATCTCTGCGGCATACTGGCTGGTGAACCGCACGGGGCTGCCGCTGGTGTTCCGCGCGGAGGGCGGCGGCGAGGCGGCGGGGCAGTTCGCGGAGCACGAGCTGGCGCGCATGGTGGCGCCGCTGCCCTTCTCCTTCGCGGACGGCGACGGGCCCACCGTCAGCGCGCGCCTCGGCACCGCGCTCGCCGCCTGCCCTGAGGTAACCATTACTTTTACTTTATGAAATAACCTAGTAAATAACTTTTCAATCGTTCACTTTTGACAGAGTTATATTGTATAAAGTATCGGATTACATTATATAACTAAGGCTATATAATATCTTGCAGTGGTGTTCCCCATTCGGATTGGGGCCGGGCGTGACCGTGAAGCGCCTGCAGACGGGTGCGGCGGGGGGAGGCGTGGGCGGCGGCGGCGGCGTGGGTGGGGAGGAGCGCGCGTATGCGGTGGGCGTGGCCGTGCGCGCGGGGCGTGGCCGCTACCGACGCACCAACATCGTGACGCTGACGCCGCGCTACCAGCTGCACAACAACACTGATCACTGCTTGCAGTTTGCGCAGAAATGTACTGCCACTACTTTGGTTAGTAATGCGGATTGTTAGCGGCAGCTTTGGTATAGCAAGATATTCAAGGGTAAGCAAGATATTCCAGTGTCTAAACAGTTCGATCCACGCTTCCTGACCAAATTCGAGACATTGTGAGTTAAGCGGTGCATTTTAACATTGTGTTTTGTTCTTGGGTTTTACCGAAGAAATGAAAATAAATTGATATATTCAAATCACACCACAACGAAACGTGTTTCTTGTGGAGTACTCACATACGATGCAAACGGTAATGCATTCCAGTAATTACTATAGTCATCGTAAATATCTATCTGCGAGCAGAACGACCCCGGCGCGGTGGCGACGCACGTGTCGGCGGTGGCGGGCTGCTACCTGCCGTGGCACTGGGCGCGCTGGGACCGCGACCAGCTGCTGTGCGTGCGCGTGCTCAGCCCCGACTCCGGCGCCACCGCCACCACCGCCACCACCACTACCACCACGACCACCTCCCCCGACACCGGCGCGCGGCCCGTCACCGCGTGGTCCGGTGGCTTCAGAATTGATACGCCGCGTAGTTTACATATAGCTTGCAGGTATAGTTCGTTTCGATTATTGATGTAGATTTAGATTTAAATATAGATAATTTAATTGATGGTTACCTCTTTAATATTATGAAAATCTGTCATTTTAATAAAAAGAATATACTAGTATACATGTCGTGAAAAAAAATAAAAAAATCAACGATGCATGTGCTTGCAGGGAAAGCGGCGGGTCGTACCGCATCCTGCGCGTGGAGGTGGTGTCGCAGGGCGCGGCACTGCTGGTGGTGTTGAGCTCCGCCGCGGGCGCACCGCCGCCGCTGCGCATCGACAACTGGTCGCCCGTGGCCATCATGTTCCACCAGGTGGCGTGCGCCGAAGAGTGCGTGGTGGGCGCGGGGGCGCGCGCGCGCTGGGCGCTGCCAGAGCCCGAGGGCGCGGCGGCGCTGGCGCTGCGCGCGCCCGGCGGCCCGCGCCTCGTGCTGCCGCTGCACGCGAACGCGCACGCGCACGACTCGCACACGCTGCTCTATCAAAACTTCATATACGTCGCTTTCGCGGCCACCGCGCCCGCCGCAAACGAACACAATTCAAGGTACCACTTGTGCGCTAATCTTTACAAAAATATTGCCACAGACGTATATTTATTGAATTTATAATTTTAATAAAATTATTTTTAAATAGTAACAAGCAAGCGGGCGCCGGAACGGCCGCCGAGGATGAAGGAATCTTAGTGTTGGAAGTACCACTGGGCTCCACTCGAGTACAATTAGCGCGCAAACGATACGGAGACAGGTGTGTTTATAAACATAAAATATAATTCGATGTAGATTTGTATAGACTTTACTGTCCTCGGTGATTATTATGTGTTATGCAATTGAAAGGTCCCAGCTGTGGCGCCGCGGACCGAACGACCAGCTCATTCACGAAGGCAGCTCGCCGCCGCAGCCCACTGACGCACTCTCTGAAGAAAATACACTCTCACCTCACTCTATGGTATGTATTGCACCAAACCAGAACGTTATATACGTATAGTGAACACAAATATGTATTAAAAAATAAATAAGTAATCATATAGTTACTTATATTTATTACAACAACTTTAACATGTATGCAGGTGTTGGACATAGAGGAGGCAGCGCCGCGGCCGGGCCGTGCGGCGGCGTTGGTGCTCCGGCGCGCGGACCCGCGCCGCGCCTCCACGCAGGCGTGGCGGCTGGTGGCGCCGCCCGCCCTCGCCGCCCTCGGCTCGCACGCCACCCACGCCGCGCCGCCCCGCACGCGCATGGCCTGCGCGCACGCCAACCTCTGCGTCCAGCCGGAGAACGGACTCATGGGATTGGCTCCAGGTCAATTGTATTCGTGTTTTTAGAGTAATAATAGTAAAAGAGTGTCTTTTCTTTGCGCAAATTATATTACGTATGTTTTTGTTGTTAAAAGATTGTAACAATAGTTTCCGTGTCGGGCAGGCGGGCGCGTGGTGCTGGGCCTGCCGGGCGGCGCGGGCGCGGGCGGCGCGGTGCCGGCGGAGCAGGCGGTGTGCTGGCGCACGCTGCGGCCCGGCTCGGGGCGGCTGGCCGTGACGCTGTGCGCGGACGGGCCCACGCGCCTCGTGCGCATACAGGACCACGCCGACGCGGTTCGTCACTCCACTCACTATATCTCTGTGACTATTTGTAACATTAATTTTAATTATTAAAAAAAATGTTTTTAAGATGGTTAATAAAAGGTTTGTTTAGGCTGTATTCGAGAACAACTCGATTTCGGTTTTACTTTTGATTTAAACAAGAAGTTGGTCTGCTACCAACAACTTCTTTCCGAGTGCGTGTGTGAGTCTAAGCGTGGTGCGCAGGACAACAAGCTGGCGTCGCGAGGCGAGGAGGAGGAGGAGGGGGGCGCGCGGGGCGGCGCGTGGTGGGGCGCGCGCGAGTGGGGCGTGCAGGTGTCGCTGGCGGGGCTGTCGCTGTCGCTGGTGGCGCGCTGGCCGCCCGCCGAGCTGCTGTACGCGCAGCTGGCGCGCGTGCGGCTCACGGCGGCGCGCTCGCAGCACGACGCGCACCTCGCGCTCTCCGTGGACTCCATGCAGTGGGACAACCAGGTAATGTTGGACTCGATACGGACCATAAAGTAGTAGATAAAAAATGATATTTTAATAACACCAGTTGATACGGTCTTTTATATATAGACAGTGTTCATTAACGCAGTAAACATAACAACATGCCTTTTTCAATATATGGCTATCCTCGTGTTCGTCACCGTTAGCTGCCGAACACGCCCAGCCCGGTGCTGCTGTACTGCCTGGGCGAGGCGGGCGGCGTGCCGGCGCTGCACGTGTCGCTGGAGGTGACGCGCGCGCCGCCCCGCTACAACGCGGTGTACTTCAACCACTTCGTGGTGGCGCTGCGCCCTATCGCTGTTAGGCTGGACGAGAGGTGCGTTGCTATACCTATTATATATGTATAATTGTAAACGTCTAGGTTATCAGACTTAGCCGGTGGTAACTATATGTTAGTCGAGGAGTCACAGGTGCCTCTAAAAGTTTATTTGTATAAATAATACATGTTGTATGTAGATAACATTTTTTTAGCTTCACGTTTTATCTCCTGTGGGATAGTCAGAATAATGTTCACGCTTACTCCTGCCATTCTGCGTATCTCCTCGCTGCATATACAATTCTTTTGACACACCCACGTTCCGCTGCCGTATAACAGCATCGGAATCAGTACTGCATTGTGAACGCTGACTTTTTGCCGTCTCATTAAGTGCAGCCAGAGTACCGTTTGCACTATTACCGGCAGCAATACACCTTTCCACATCCATTTCGTATCTTCCATCTCTACTAAACATACTTCCCAGGTATACCTCCTTATTTACTTATTCTAAATCTTTCTATCTACCCTAATCTTGCATTCTCGTTGTTTTTTTATCTCTTTCAAATACCAAAATCTTAGTTTAACTCGCATTTAGGCTTAGACCATTACACACACACACACCCCCTTCTTATAGAATTGTGACTAATACGTGTAACTCGTAATCCGATGATGCAATAAGCACTACATCATTTGCATACAACAGGTAAGTAACTGTCCCATCGCCTCGCCCATAGTCATTATCTTCTTCACTCTGGGGGTCCTCATGCTTTTTACGGACCTTCCTCCTATATCTGTGATACTGTTTTCGAAGGTCAACCGAGGTCTCCCCCGACCTCTCATACGTGTCCAAACAACGTGAGCAAAGGCTAAATGCTCTCGATAAAGAGATTATCACAACTGTAACTAGCAAAAAACTTTTTCATGATCATGCGCAGAGAAAAGACTTGATAAAATGATTAGAGAGATTCCCTAAAACGCTTAGTTTTAGAAGCGGGCTTACCGAGGAAATGAAAACAGCACCTTCATACTTTTCCATATTACAACATAATCCTTAAGAACTTTGTGTCAAGACACTCCCTCCTCCATTTCGCATCTGAAATCGAAATTTATGAAAAATAGTTTAATTATAATCAACCTGTGATAAACCAAACTTCATCTGCAGACTGATCCTGCTGGTGTGGTCTTGGGTGGAGGGTGGAGGAGCGGGTGCGGGCAGCGCGGGAGCGGAGGCCGAGGAGGCGGACGAGGCGGAGTACGAGACTCGGCGCGTGCTGCACGAGCTCACGGCGCTGCACGCCACGCGGTACTACTTCGCGCTCATCAAGATTATACCAAGTCAGGTGAGCTCTCATATAATATTTGTTTTGTTTAATTGTAATGGTTAGTGACAATTGAGATCAATAACTATTGTCTTGTGTATGTGTTATGACTTTTGTTATATATTTTTTATTGATATTTATTTTTTTTACATAGCTTCACGCTTTTATCCCGCGTAGCAGGGTAAACAGAAAGTACCTAGACACTCCATATTTCGCTTTCCACCGAATTCGAAACACTGCGTGTTGAATGGTGGAACTCAACGCCGCACTTTGTCTTACCAGAATGAGGAAGAAAATGAGAATGAGGAATTAAAAATATTTGCACCGAAAGTAGAGAATACAATGAGATTAAATATCTCATTTTATTCTCTACTTTCGGTGCATTTAGAGATCGGCAAAGTTGCCCAATGTACAGTAAGTGCGTATTTAAAAAAAAAAAACAATTTCCTAATCGTAACACGGTGACGTCAATGTTGGTTTTTAATTGTTTTTGCTCATTTTGGTGTGCATTAGATCCGGTTGTCAATGTTCACGGCGAACAAGTTGGAGAGCGAGCTGAGCGCGCTGAAGCGGCGCCTGGGCCTCACGTTCATCCGCTTCGAAGACGCGGCGGTGGAGCTGGAGCCCTTCGTGCGCGCGCACGCCTTCGACACCGCGGCGTCGCTCGCGCGGCACCTGCTGCAGCACTTCAAGGACGTTAGTCTCCTTCTCTTTTTGTTATTTATTTTATTTATAAATATATGTGTAATAGTGATATTTTCTTAACTTCCCAATTTATCCCCTATAGTTTTTCTACCAAAATCAAGACGTTGCGTTATTGAATAGCGAAGTTAACGCCAAGCTTTTTTTATCACGGCACGGATAAAAGACATTATAAATTTATCCTATCCGTGTGGGAATCAAACCCGCAATCAATCGCATTTTACAGTCTGACACGGTATCATTGCGCCACAGTCGCCTCAGATGTTCATACATTAATATATGATTCTTACAACCAGATATAATTCTTGTCCAAAACCATTCCAATTTATACGTTTAATGGATTTTTTCTATTTTTACGTTTATAGAGACGAAATTACACTTATAAGCTATTATACGTAAGTATGTATGTATGTATATTATTTTAATTAAATCTTAAAGGAAATTGATTTATTTTGAGTGAATTAATTATTTTAATGTTTTAGGAGCTAAAATGGCAAGCGGCGAAGATCCTGGGCTCGGTGGACTTCCTGGGCAACCCGCTGGGGTTCGTGGCGGACGTGTCGGAGGGCGTGTCGGGGCTGCTGCTGGAGGGGAACGTCGGCGCGCTGCTCAAGAACGTCACGCATGGCATCTCCAACTCCGCCGCCAAGGTCTCGGGTGAGGGCCCGCGTACTCCTACACTTTAGTGGCGTGTTGTAGAAATGATATTGATTTACAATTATTTTAAAGTCGTTTAATAAATGATTTACAATTTTATTATGTGTTTGATAATGTTGTAATTTAATTTTTTTTCTTTTGTATTGTGCGCGTCGCAGAGACGCTGGGGGACGGGCTGGAGCGCGTGGTGGGCGACGAGGCGCACGAGGAGACGCGCCGCCGCATACGCTCCGCCGCCGCCGGCGCGCACCTCGCCGCCGGCTTTCGCGGACTCGGACTCGGCATACTCGGTGCGCACAAGCGCACTACGCGGCGCTCTACTATGCGATATAATACGCGCAATGTCTCGACGAATGTTTATGTGTATTCTGTCCACAGGCGGCATGACGTCGCTGGTGAAGCACAGCTACGAGGGTGCGGCGGCGGAGGGCGTGGCGGGGTTCCTGGCGGGCGTGGGCAAGGGGCTGGTGGGCACCGTCACCAAGCCCGTCATCGGCGTGCTGGACCTCGCGGCGGAGACGGCGGCGGCGCTGCGCGACACGGCGAGGCGCGCGGCTCGGGCGCCGGAGCGGGCGCGAGCGCCCCGCCTGGCGGGTGCGGGCGCGGCGCCGCTGCCGCGCTACTGCCCCGCGCTGGCGGAGGGCGCGGCGCTGCTGCTGGCGCTGCCGCCGCCCGCCGCCGCCGCGCCCGAGCGCTTCCTGGCGCACCGCACCGTGCGCGACACGCCGCACGACATCCGCGCGCTGCTGTCCGACACCTACCTGCGCATCGTCACGTGCAAGCACGGCCCGCCGCAGGTCGTCATGGAGACGCACCTCAGGTACGGCTCACTCCTCGCCCGTGGACTTGTTTCTCGTTAGACGAACGGACCTACTAATACGTAACGTTGTAATACAGCAACTTGGTGTCGTGCACGGCGGTGTTCTCATCGGGCGCGTGGTACGTGGAGCTGGGCGTGCGCGGGGGCGGCGGCGGGGGCGGCGCGGCGGGCGGCGCGGGGGCGGGCGGCGCGGGCGAGGCGGTGCGGCGGCCGCGCGTGCAGTGCGACAGCGCGGAGGTGGCGCGCTGGCTGGCGCGCCACGCGGCGGCCGCGCGCCAGCTGTACCACGACCGCAAGCACACGCTGCTGCCGCACACCGACCTGTAGAGTAGCCGCCAGTCGTCGATGAACGATTTGCTAATGCATACTATGATAACGTATTTTAAGTTGTAATTTTCTATTGGAATTCTACTTTTGTGTTATTTAAGTACTTTTTATTAGTAAGCCGAGCACTTTTAAAATATTGTATGCAAGTCGAGTATCGACCTATTCACGTCTGGTACTTTCGTGATAGTTCAACGGACATTTATATATTATTATTACTATTAGAATATTTTAAGAAGTCATTTGTATGGCGGGAGGGAGGAGCCCTCTTTTCTAATCTGACGTATATCTGACTGATGCGACTGAAAACATATTTTTTATTACTTTAATTGTAAGAGACAAATATTTATGTTACGTGACGTCCTTGCTAGTGCAATAATATTATTTTTAAGTTTTTTTTTAATTGTGTGAAGGTTTTTTTATTATTTAAAATAAACTTAATTTAATTTAAGTCTTAAGGATTTGACACAAATATCGAACGCACAGTTAGTTATATCAATTTTAAATATTTTTTTTAGTTAAATTCTTGTATATGCCAAAAATTATACTAAAATCGTGTAAATATAAGCTAATGGTGAGCTGTGTCGATTTTGATTGCGTTTAGTCATAGTTCTTGTACTGTTTAGAAAATAATTAATGGTTTGGTAGAAATGTGTAAAAGCATATAATTGTTTTATATTTTATTTATCTATTTAATACAAACCCAGAGAACTAAATTTAAACTTAAATAATATTAAAATTGTGTGTTTTTAGGAACTTTAATACAATCAATTAGCTAGTGACTGAAGATCGTTATTTCAAGTGCTCTGATCTTTTAATATAAAAAAAAATAGCAGCACGCCTTATCCCGCATAGCAGGATAGTCGGAGGCTACCAAGGTCAAGGGACAAGGGGACAAGGTCTGATTACCTTTGCGGAATATGATTTTCTATATTAGACTTAAATTATAAATTATTTTTTCTTTTTTAATCGCAAGGCGCGTATAACACATTTATTGATAACATATATATTTATATATATATATATATATATATATATATATATATATATATATATATATATATATATATATATATATATATATATATATATATATATGTAAAACCTCAACCTATATATTTATATATATATAGGTTCAGGTTTTTTTTAACCTTAAGTGTGAAATACCATTTCAAAAATAGTAAAATATATTTTTTTACTGATCAACTGAACCAGTCGATTGTCGAAACGAGTTATTTGGTTGAGTATTATTTGTAAGCCAATTGCATTATTATTTTTTAAAAAAAGCAGCTTCACCCTTTATCCCCCATAGCAGGTTAGTAAGGGACAACCTGGCGGCGGAAGTGAGAATAATTTAATTATAATCACTCCCCCCGAGTGGGAATCGAACTAACAACCGTTCGCGTTTACAATCGGACACTGTCACGCGGCGACACCATCGGCCGCTATTAATGTAACTTAATAAATAATATATATTTTCAATATATTTCTGACGGATCTTTTTTATTTCCAATTAAATATATATTTTTTGTCAGCAAATAAAGCTTGATATTTCATATAAATATATATTTTATATATTAAAATATTTATAAGTCACTTGTTTGGACTTTAGTGTATATCTTATAAAGGCTGTGTAGTGTGTTGTTATATGGGGTACAGATAGCAAAATATATTTTAAAATTTTATCGTTTTTTTTTATTTTAACGTCCATTATAAACTAATATTTTAAATAAAATATGTTGTAAATAGGTTTTTTAAAAGCGTTTTCTAATTGTCGAATGACCATAAAGCTACCACCGGTTTGAAGGGTAGTTTTGCTTCAAAGAGCTAACGAGAATTTCAAATAAATGCTCTTTTTTAATATCAAAATTATAAATAACTTATTTCATATTCTATGATATATTTTGCTAACTGTACCTTATAAAGGATGGTGAAAATATATAGATACATATATATTGATATATTTATTTTTTTAAATGTATAGTATTATATAATATAATAATATATAAGTATAAGTAGCTTAACGCAAATTATTTTAATTCAAATTACATTTAAATGAGTTATTTTAATATTTTTAAGTGTTATTCGTAATAAAAGAAATAAGAATTTAGGCGTATATGGATAACAACGTATGGCATAGTGGTTAACGCACTAAATATACAAGTAACCAGGATAAGTCCCAGTTTGAATTCCTGTCTATATCAAGATTTTTATGTTCCTAAAATATTTCGACTTACCTTGAAATTAAATGCACTAAATACGTATCTATATCGCTTTGTGTATTAAATTATAAACTAGCAAAACATTATATGAATTTCTTTTTTACAAATATACCTTTTATATGGTTATGGTTATGTTTTAACAATTTATGATAAATATGAATGTTTCCCACGCGAGGATATGAAGCTGCTCCCATCGCGTTTAGATACACGTTCCAACTACGTCATAATGGAATTTTTAAAATAATATATAACACAAGTATAACAACTACTACATAATTTCGTTTAATACTTGTTCTGTATATTTTTTTAATTTTCAAATTTACCGATTTTCCTACCAAAGGTTATTAATAATATTTAGAATATACGTTTTTTTTAAACTTGTGAAGCGTGTTAAGTATTTAGTTTGGTTGTAAGGAGTTAATTAAGTTTAATTTATATATTGATTTTAGACGTGTATGGATGTTGACGATGTCTAGCCTTTAGAAAGAATTTAAATAAAATTAACCTTCAGAATGTGTGAAATAACTAAATTGGTTTACCATTGTAATGGGAGAGACATGCTTTTATTGTAATTATGAAAATTTATAAGATAATATCAAAAAACATGTGGATTTAAGTATTAACAAAATAAAGTTTTTTTTTAGCTTCACACTTTTATCCCGCATAGCAGGATAGACAGAAAGTACCTAGTGTCAAGAAACTCCGAACTTCGCTTTCCACCGAATTCGATACATGGCGTATTGAGTGGTGGAACTCAACACCGCACTTTTTCTTTTAACAGAGCGATGCAGTGAAAATAATTTAAATATAATCAATTCCCCGAGTGGGGATCGAACCCACAACCGATCGCGTTTACAGTCAGACGCTGGCCCATTGCGCCACGACCGGCCTCTAAAAAAAGATTTCTTCGAACATATTATGTGTATATTGTGTTTTTTTTTTCTTTTAAAAAAAACAGTCAAAGTCATATCATATACATCTATATATACGTGGCACCAGGTGGAGTATAGACACTTGCTCTGAACAACGGTACAGTTGGGCTGGTCAGCGGTTTGAGAAGCCAAGGAAAGTATTCCAACAGAAATGTAAATAACTACAATGAATGTTGAGAGACTGTTTGTCTGTTAGGCGATCACTTTAATATATAACATGTGCATACAATTCCAACCCTATTGTAACAGTAGTAACAGCAAGTTACGATATTTTATTTAAGGGCATCTATGCATATCTATTAAGAATATGGGTGTCATGTGATTTTTTTTTAATTCCTTTTTTTTAATACTGTATGGTCTGTGGTGATTGTTGAGTTTGTTTTTACTCGTAAGTGGAGTTTCATATGTTCTTGTAAAGTTTTAAGCAATAATAGAAGTGAATATTTCATATTAATAAACTACAATTTGTATTTTGTGTTTTATTTCTTGTTTGGACTGTTGGATGCTCCTGTTTGAATTTTTTTTTTAATTTTTTGAGTTAGTGTTGTTGAGTACAAGTGTTGTGTAGCGGGACGCGGAACTTGCCCTACTAGAGCGAGGAAACAAAAATAGCTTAAATATAAACATACGAATAAATGAATTGAACCCACAATATATATATATATATATATATATATATATATATATATATATATATATATATATATATATATATATATATATATATATGTATATATATGTTTTAATAAATGTTTAGATTTTCCTGTACAAATGCATTTTTTTGTAAATTAATTGAAAATGGGAAGTGAAATAGTGAACTTTCCAGATTGTTTTGTTAAAAGTAGATAGTTATAATAAAAATAAAATTAAGTAATTAATAAACTTCCATACATATAAATAAAACTTATATTTTTAGTAACTCTAGGTAAGATTATCCAGGGGACCATCTAAGTCGTAAAATATAGTCATATTTGTCTTTCTCAGTTTAAATGTATGAACATTATTTTAAACATAGTTGCCTATACTTTGATAACGGTTAGAAATCTAAAATTTGACATCCACAATAAATATTTTAATACTTTAGAGATAACAAGCAAAGCTGAAGTACTTTATGGAATTTTTACTGTAAAAAATATATTCGTAAATACAACGCAAATCCAATTGCGAATGACAATATAAAAATTGGTTAATAATAAAAATTGACAGTATGTACATTGTTTCCCGCTTACAATTTTGCAATCAATATCGAGTATCGAGTAAGTGAGGTCAGTCGACGCCGGCAGTCGGCGCGTGCGCACTGCCACCTCGCTACTGAATTCCGTTCGAGTTTTCCAAACCTGATCTAGACCAGCAAACAGCTGACCTCTAAAGCCTCAGCCAGAAAGCCTACAAACTACTTTATTACGTACGTATTAAGCCAATATGTAAAGTAACAACTAAATATATCTAATTCTGATAACTTTTGACCTGCTGTTCTTTTTCACCATATAAATAAGTCTTTTTTGTTGATAACTTGAAATAATTGAGTCTAATTTAAAATAGATGTCTTCATTTAAATTATTTTTGTTTTGTGTTTTTATTAAATGTGTTTTGTGTATTGCTGTGGAATCCGCGGCCTTGATTGGTGAAAATATACAGTGAGTACACAATGAGGAGTTATGTCAAAATTATTTATATATCTGTTTGTCAGGTCAAGTGTATTAAATTGGAGTATATTTTTTTGTATTATGATACAAAGAATATAGGGTTTATTCATATATAATATCAAATAATTTTTGTATTTTTTTTATAGCATGGTCTCCGTAGACTATAATAGTGTGGACATTAAGGAAAAGGCGCTGTACACACCGCCTTTAGAGGAAGTGGTAGATGGTGAGATAGACGTATATTTTTTTTAACAAAAATTTGAAAATCAATAATTTACACGTATACATACTATTTTTCAAAAATGTTTTCTAATCCTAAGTGTGGAATAACACTTTAAAAATAGTAAACATTAAAATAAAATAGCAATCTCTCTTGTTAAACGATTATTTCTTAATAATCTTTAAGTGATAGGAATTTGTAAAAACTCTTCACAGAGATGCTAACAACATAAATAAGTTGTAACAAATATATAAGAATTTCGACGCAGCTGGTAGTAGATCGCTTGGCTTAGCAGTCAGAGCGCTTGGACGCGGCTTCGAATCTGCGTTCAAATTTTTATATGTTTTCTAATCCTAAGTGTGGAATAACACTTTAAAAATAGGAAGTAATGTATGTCCACGTTACGCAATACGTATATAATTATTACATAAATTAAGATAAAAACTATTTATGTAAAGTTTATAAACAATTTATATTAGTAGATATCTAGAGCAATTAAAAAACATAACGTTTGTTTCAATATGATGCTGTAGTCGGTAACTTGATGATTTTTTTTCATGAAATTCATTAAAAATTAACATGAAAATCATTAAAAATAGAATACTAAGTATAGGAATTGAAGTGTTCATTCTCTATATAAATATATATATATATATATATATATATATATATATATATATATATAACACTGGGCTCTCTGTCTACCCTGCTAAGCGCGATAAAGCGTGAAAAAGAAAGAAATTATTTATATTTTGAAAAAACTCGATAAATCATTCATTAATTTAATTTTAAATGTTAATTAAGGATTAAGCTTTGACTTAATACGAAAATCTACTTCTAAGATATAATGTTAACAGTTTAGCTATACACTGAAAGTGATCAAGCGAAGTACAGAGAGTCTTGACACTACGTACTTTCTATCTACCTTGTTATGTGGGATAAAAGCGCGAAGCTAATCCAATATATTTTTGCTAATACCATTGCCTCCTATTCCAGTGCTCTCGCGAGGTCTACCAGCTACTTTTAAGCACGTGGAGGTAACGGTCGAAGACTGTCCAGATTTGACGCAACCGCCCTTCCATTTAACGGCTCCTGGTGAATATACTAATGCAAATTAAAATTAGATTTTCAAATTTAAGTGTAATTAATTTTCTACTAAGGCCTCTTGTTTCCTATAAGGAAAAAATAATTTAATAATATATACGTATAATGAAAATATTTTAATAAGATTGATATTTTGATAGTTTAGAATATATTTGTGGTGAATAGTGGCACAGCGTTTGACTGTAAACTGATTATATTTAAATTATTTTTACTTTCTCGCTCTGGTAAAGACAAAGTGCGGCGATAAGTTCCACCACTCAACACGCATTGTATCGAATTCGGTGAAATATGGAGTGTCTGGGCACTGTGTACTTTCTGTCTACCCTGCTTTACGGGATAAAAGCGTGTAGCTAAAAAAATATTTTAGAAAACCAAATCGTTCAAACACTATAGAAGTAAGTACTTGTGACCATAGACAAAGGTCTCGAAATATCGAATTTAAAATATACGTATATCGTATTTGCAATTAATTATTTTAATAAACTTATATTTAAAAAGAAGATGAATAAATTAATTTATCATATCTACTTTACATAACAATTACGTAAGTGGCACTTGAGAGTAAATCACAAAATCAATATTGATAAGACGAACAGTAGTTTTGTTATTGTTTTGTTTCTGATAACGTGATAAGGTGTTATCAGCGGTTGACGCTGTCGTTTGAGCTAGCCGAATGTAAGGAAAGATTGCTATATGGAAATTTGGCTGGTTGTAATGGTGAATCTTTAGAGATATTTTAGCAGCATTTGTTGGTAGTGGGTTCAAGTCTCACTTGGTGTAGGTATATATATCTTTATAATGTTATTGCCTTCCACTAGACCTAGTGTTAAAACACTCCGTAATCCGCTTTCCGTCGAATTCAAGACATTGCATGTTGACTGGCGGAGCTCAACGCCGCGATTTGTCTTACCAGAGCGAGGAAATGGAAATAATTTAAATATAATCGAACCCACAACCGATCGAGTTTACAATCAGACGCTGTCCCACTGCGCCACGACCGGCCTTACTTTATCAATTTTTATATTAGCTGTTTTTAAAATCAACTTAAAGCAAAGTAATCAACAGAACGTAAAACGTACCTCCAGGTCTGACTGGAGACGCTAAGCTGATAGAACTGGGAGGACCCCCATACCTGGTGCCGCAGGTGCAAAGGGACAAGGTGTATGACTTGGCGGCGTTGTTGAAGCACCTCGGCAGGCAGCGCGCGCTGCTGGCGGGCGCCGGCGCGGGACCCTGGCCGTACATCGGAGTTAACTGTGAGGTATGGATTTTGACTTTGAGAATTTTGGATAATATGAAGATCTAAATCTATAACTTGTTGTTTATATGAAGAACATTTGTATTGTAAATATTAATATTTCTGCAAGTTTAATAATAATACATACTTTTATATTAAAATTACATTTCAATAATATGTATATAAGTTTATAAATCAGGTGCAATAGTTTCACGTTCGAGATCTTTACATTTACTAAAGTTACTTCTAAACTAAGAAGTTATATCAATATAATATCATATTATATTTTATATATATATATATATATATATATATATATATATATATATATATATATATATATATATATATATATACCTAGTGTAAAGACACTCCGTACTTCGTACTCCGTACTTTCCACCGAATTCGAGACATTGCGTGTTGAGTGGTGGAGTTCAACGCTGCACTTTGTCTTTTACCAGAGAGCGAGGAAGTGAAAATAATTTAAATAGAAACACTCCCCCGACTGGAAATCGAACCCACAACCGATCGCGCTTACAGTCAGACGCTGTTCCATTGCGCCACGACCGGCCTCAATTGGTTACTTTGAACCAATTGAGGCAAATT
This sequence comes from Dryadula phaetusa, assembly GCA_032432895.1. Lineage (NCBI taxonomy): Eukaryota > Metazoa > Arthropoda > Insecta > Lepidoptera > Nymphalidae > Dryadula > Dryadula phaetusa. The sequence continues at coordinate 3,341,643 of JAOYRS010000028.1, forward strand.
ATGTAGCAATATAACAATAAGAAAAAAAAACAGGCACAGACCTAGCCTGTAATGTTTGTTATAAATTAATATTATAAAAAAAAAGGTAATTGTTAGACATGTTTTTTGTATAGGCTTATTTATAGAAAAATAATTATCCAGTTTCAGACATTTAATTAAGATTTTAATTTATGTAGAAGAACAAAAGTAACTCAATTTAGTAATATTATTATTGCATTTCTCATAAAATATTTTTCTCATATTACATTTAAACTCCAAAATTCCAGGGTATAATAAACCTATTCCTGGACAAAGGTGTCATATCCCAAGGCACGCGTATCGTGTCGGTGGAGCCGGTGGGCGCGGCGAAGGGCAGCAGCGGCTACCTGCAGCAGACGCTACCTAACAATGAGACGCGCACCGCGCTGCTCGGCAACTACCTGCTGTCTGAGGGGAAACCTGGCAAGGTGAGACACGTTGCAATACTAGATTTGAAAACAGCACCTGTTGGGTTTCTCACCAGCTCTTCTTGGCAGAACTGTCTTTTGAGCCGGCGGTTACTTCCTACAAGACTGACAATTCTGACACTTACGATGATTGTCGATTTGAAAGTGCTTGTAAAGAGCCTATTTGAATAAATAATATTTTCATTTTTAGGGGTTAGTAATGGAAAATAGCTTATCTGGCGTTACTTTTTAAGAAGCAGCATATCCTTGGATATGATAATGGATCGACCTCATTATAATATTAATTATCTATAAACTCCACGAGCTGAGATGGCGGTGAATAAAGGGGTATTTACTTTACAAGTTTTGTGCGTTAAATCCAATGCTGCCAATATAATTTTGTAGTATATTTGAGTAAGACAAATAAATACGTAACTAGTGATTACTCGTTTCATATTCGATCACAACTGTCTCCCATATATTCACACAAAGCCAAGTATCAGTTTAATCTTACCCATCTTACCCTTAATTTGATCATAACCACCGCCCTATATCAATAGGCCTGATCCGGACAGGCAAGTCCTCCACTACAAACGGTGTACACAAGCAGAGGTTCGTGCCTCACAGGAGGCGCCCTTGTGACAATGTGTTCTAAGTTGATGGTTTCCTCTCGAGGTCTCCACGTCAAGGTCAGAGGTCTTCTAGCTCGGCCTCCCACAAAACCCGATGACGCTGTCAAGGCCAGTAGCGCCAACAACCAAACTACACGGTCGAATTTCTGTTACTTCTATTATTTTATTTTTTGTTTCAGGTTATTAAAGTGGTGGCGAAGGAGAGGATCGGCGAGTCCAACTTCATCACCGCCATCAGAGAGACCCTCAAGAAACACTATGGAGATAAAGTAATTGGTAATTCATTTTACAATAATATATATAAAAACATATAATAATAAAAATGAATTATATGCATAGTGACCTAGTCAATTCCCTAAATATGGACGTGCGTAGCTTCATGGTGGGTGTAGGTCCGTTCCCCTATTTTGGTCCGCATTATTATAATTATAATGCGCATTGGCCCCAGGTCTAGGCGGCGCGTTTCTCCTCGCAGAGGGCAAAGTGAAGCACCACGTGATGCCGGACTTCTCCGGCTGCGCGCTCCTCAGCGACAGCGACGTGGACGACTGGCTGCACTTCTTCGAGATGAGCGCGCCCATTGTACACCTCGGTACATTGGTCACTGGGGATTTGGTGGGACTTTACTTTATTTTATTATATATAGTAGATTTTTTCAGAAATGTTTCCTAATCCTAAGTGTGGAATAACACTTTAAAAATAGTAAATATATAAATAGATAAAAATGTCGATACATACATTTCATGTTATTTCTAAGATGTGTAACATAATGACATAGGAGTGGTAGTTGTTGTAGGCAGATGATTCAGTGGTTATTGCTTTATCAAAATGCGAGGCAATAGTGACCATGACCATGATGTGATAACTTAGTCATATCACATGTGGACCATGATGCCATGTGTGGATGTATGAAATCACATGAAATTTGGAGTTAAGAGAAGATATCCGTCGAAAACGGTTTTTTGGCAGCGTGAAATTATGAAGGTTAAACCTTTATAATGTCACGCTCAGGACTCTCGCAAGTGTTTGGTTATACGTACCTAAATGGGAAAAGACTGTACGATAAGACCGATTTCCAAATCAAAACATTGAAAGTATCTGTACATCTTAGAAATAATTGACTCTCACGGTCAGTTGTATTTGATCGGATGTAGATAATATATAGACTACCTAATTCACTGGCTCCAGAAAATAATAGTTACAATTTGGTATCTTGCGAAATTTTACAAAAACAACAAAGTTTTAAGTGCGCCAGACATATCTGTAACTTAAAATGTTCCATTTGTATAGATATGCAATATTTATACAAATGGAACAATAGTTTGTCTTCACTATCGAGACTACTTATCACACATAGTATTGTAACGTTGTAACAGGACCTGGACCTGCGCGTGCAGCACTTCCACGGCTACAGCGCGCACGGCGACGGCGGCCACTACCACTGCGACACGACGCCGCGCGCCGCGCACTACGCGGGGTACTTCGCGCTCGCCTCCGCGGTCGTGCGCGTCGACCCGCCCGCCGAGACGCACGGACTCGCCAGAGACTGACCGTGGCCGGCTCTGTTGTGAATATAATGCTGTTTGATTTGTGTATGTGTTTGTTTGTTTGTTTGCACGTCCCACGTTCTGTTGTGCGTGTAGATGAGAAAACCGTATTCTACTAGGCACAGGTTCGAGTAATCTTAATACAGAGTATAATTTTGTAGATGATTTCAATTAATTTAAAAGAAAGAGATACTCATTTACTTCCCTAAACTTATCGGTAAATTCCAACCATCTGTTGCTACTGTCTCAATGTTATTTTTATTTTTCAGCTTTTCGCTTTTATCCCGCGTAGCAGGGTAGACCAAAAAGTACCTAGTGTCGAGACACTCCGTACTTCACTTTCCACAGAATTCTCAAAGCCGCACTTTTTCTTAAGAGAGGTTGGAAGTGAAAATAATTTAAATATAATCACTCACACACATCACCGAGTGGGGACCGAACCCACAACTGATCACGTTTATAGTCAGACGCTGTTCCACTGCGCTACGACCGGCTTCAAATCTTTTTTTTTAACAAAATATCTTTGATTAAATGGCAATATATAGATAGTCATATTTTAGTTTAGTTTTATTTACAACGAGCTAAGCCCGAACTGTACACGCGTGGAATTCAACAGCCTTTGTTTGTTGGGTCTTTGTTTGTTAATTCTAAAGTAATATAGCTCAGGAGCGGAAAGATCCCAGTTCAAGACCAAATGTCTCCAATGTGATTTTCTTTTCTTTATGTTTCAAAGTGCATCCTTTTGTGCAAAAAAAAAACTATTATCGAGAGGCCATTACTGTCATATTTAATCTGTCGTATCTTAGAGTATATTTAAAAACAAACAAAAAAAAAACAATTAATGTCTAAATTTAAAAAAGCTAATTCATCCAATTCTATATGGACTCCTTTATATTTCAATAAACAATGAGGAAATAATTGAGAACACTTGGAGGTATAATAAAATGACAATATAACAGGTGAAAATGTATTTATTAAATATGTACACTAAACATATCAACATGTAAACACGTACCGATGTCTAATGAGGTCTATCTAGCTTCATACACTAGAGGCTCGATCAATTCCTACGTCTTCTATGCGCACTTGTTGATTTCAAAAAAAAAACACAAAAATCCATTGCGGTGCAGTGACAATGTTTGTATACATAGGCAGTGGTTGTGGGTTCGATCCCTTTCGGTTGAAAGATATTATATACACTGCTCTCACTGCCCCGCTCCAAACAGAGCACAGCGTTAGGTTCCGCTACTTTAGACGCGATTTGGGTGAAAAGTCGAGAACGGAGGAGGTGGCTTGATAAAAAATGACATACAAACGCTCAACTTGTAATACAACATCAATAATAGTGAGCATGTTCAAAAACACTCCCACAGTCTGGTCTAGGGCCTTTCATACAAAAATAACAATTTCATTTATAAAATTGATTAAAACCTACAACTGATCAATATACAATACGCCATTAAAATACACTATACATTGAAAACAATGAGCACGAAGTTTGGGAAATTATCAAACACTTTATGATATCTAATATTGAATAAATCACGAGCCAATTGAAAGAGTGATATGAGAAGAAAACATACTGATATATATACATTACTGTCAAAGACAAAGTGCGGTCGGTTCTGATATTGCCCTAGTGAGACTTAAAATTAACTAACTATAACCTAATCAACATTTGCCGTTGAAGTTGGTCATTGCTAAGATTTACTAGACAGTCTTAGAATTAACCGATTTACAACAGTAATATATACATAGAGTATTATATTTACTATATATTCGAGTATTGTCTATGCAAGTTTGCTTTTAATAACTAAAATAATAAGTACTTGATAAACTTAAATAATTTACCATTTACAATGTAATACATAGAAACAAAACAACGTCATAGCGGCGTAGTGGACGCGTGAAGCTACGCACTATGATTGCGGGTTCGAAGACAATGTCGAAAAATATATTTAAATGATGTACTTTATGGGCCGGAGAGTTGTACACTGTAGAAAAACATATACATATATAGAGATGAAGGAGATACCGAGTTATTACAACTGTTAATAAGAAAATCGACAATTTAAAGTGTTTTATCAAAATGAAACTATTATAATGTGCATTTAGTGTGTAACATACATTCCACAGCGACCAACTCAGTCGACGGCACCAGGTGGAGTATAGACACTTGCTCTGAACAACGGCACAGTTGGGCTGGTCAGCGGTTTGAGAAGCCAAGGAAAGTATTCCAACAGAAATGTAAATAACTACAATGAATGTTCGGAGATTGTTTGTCTGTTAGGCGATCACTTTAATATATAACATGTGCATACAATTCCAACCTTATTGTAACAGGAGGGTATTGAATTATTTGGTAGTTCATAATAGAAGACATGTGAATGCAATTCGTTTAAACATGGAAATGCTATAAGCTGCTGCCAAGAACAAAAATACATTTATACATACATACATATGCACAAACAAACATGTCGATATAAATATTGTAAATAACAAAATATATTTTATTTGTTCCCAAATCAACTAAAATTAAAAATATTTTGTTCGTTTCATTATTTAATATAATATAATATAAACTATATTTTTGTAACGAAGTGAACAGTTGAATGGAACGGGTCAAAGTTAACTGTTAACTAATAGTAAATAATACTTTGAAACTACACATAACATATATATATATATATATATATATATATATATATATAAATAATGTTGTAACAATATTAAAAAGAGGAGGAGTAGCTTCAAATTTTTTCTTACAAAAATACTGATCGACTGACTTACTGACAACACACAGTTTAGCGTGCTCAATGTAGGAGAGCAAAGAAATCGGACCAGGCGGAGAAATTAGTGGATTTTTTAAAAACACATAAAATAGAGAATAGAGTGTGGTACATACATGAGAGATGTAGTTTGCAAAAAACTTTCTTTTTCATAATAAAAAGGAAGGAATGAGATGAATATCGCTCACTTAATTTATTGACAGCTAACGAAGCAATTGTGACAATTTGAACATACAATACATTGTATTAAATATAACATCTCATGGTAAAAACAATATAAACTAGTTTCTGTTCCATCGCACACCTTGAGAATAATACCGAATTGTTAAAACAAAAGTGTCGTAACTCATAATTTCCGCTTTTGCAATGCATGACGATTCTCCACAATTAGTAAAATGATCAGTTAGGTCACTTTCCTTTAAGATAAGATATAATTTTCAATAAAACACGACACCGATCACTGTAAAAGTAACATGTCAGAGCTCTGTTCGTTGAATTAGCAAAAATGGAACAATACAAACGTACTACAACAGAGATGGGAGGCGGGAGTCCATCTGTCACCAGTGGGCAAATAAAAGAAGGGAAATGGCAGAGGAGAGTGTGACACTAGGACCTGAAGAACCTAACAGCTCGCACCACGTACTGCCTGCAGATGGGGCACTCCGCCAGCTGCTTGGAGCAGGCGGTGCAGGCGGCGATGTGCCCGCACTCCAGCAGCACGCACTCCAGAGGCGCCGCCATGCAGATCTTGCAGCTCTCCTCGAACGGTAAGTCGTCTATCTCTGCAATGCATTGCTTGTATTAGAACTTGTGCTAAATTGCAATTGTTATAATTGGTATACAATAACTAAAAAAACACAAATATAAATAACAAGCACGGCGTAATGTGATGTTCAGAGAAAAGGTTATACTACACTATACGTACCGTCTCTATACTTGGCGTGGTCGGTCCAGAGCGCGCGCGCGCGCTCCAGCAGGTCGGCGCGCTCCAGACAGCCGCGGAACTCGACGCGGTTGCGCGCGAGCAGCTCCTTCAGCTGCTTCACGGAGAGCCCCTCCAGCTGCGACAGGCGGCGCAGCTGCTGCAGCGACACGCTGCGCTGCGGCTCCGCGGACGCGCCGCCTGCAGTGCACGCGGCTGTACTGGCGACTGGCCGACCGGCTGGGGAGCGTAGTGTCAGCACGCCGCGAGTGGCGAGTGACAAGCCGATGTGCGTTCAAGTAAAAATACAAATAATGTGAAATCGATCAGATTTTATCATTTGTCATTAAATGCCTTCCATTTATGTTTTTAACTAAATAAATAACAAAAAAGAAACAAAAATGTTTTATTATTAAAACAAACAGAAAATCATAACAATGGCGTGTTTTAATCTAAATTAGAATTTAAAATTGAAATAGCATTGACTATAAGCAAACAGAAATCTTAGTGTTAGTTTATAGAATTACAACCCTTACAATGACGTCATTCTGACCGGTAATACACTGTCAACGAGTAGTGTGCGTGAATATTAAAGCCTCATACCCCGTACAAGTTAGCTTGATCTTTTTGACAGATGCACATTGTTCCGATCGACACAACTGAGCAATGACGAACACATTGCTTTCATAATTTAATGAATTTAAAAATCGAAGAAATATATAAAAAAATACATATAACACATAAAAGTCCCAATTCGTTTTTTAGCTTCACGCTTTTATCCCGCATAGCAGGGTAGACAGAAAGTACCTAGTGTCTAGACACTCCGTACTTCGCTTTCCACCGGATTCTAGACATTGCGTGTTGAGTGGTGGAACTCAACGCCACACTTTGTCTTTACCAGAGCGAGGAAGTAAAAATAATTTAACTATAATCACTCACACACATCACCGAGTGGGGACCGAACCCACAACTGATCACGTTTATAGTCAGACGCTGTTCCACTGCGCCGCGACCGGCTTCAAATGTAAATCTTTTTTTTTTAACAAAATGTCTTTGATTAAATTTCAATATATAGATATAGTCATATATTAGTTTAGTTTTATTTACAACGAGCTAAGCCCGAACTTTACACGCGTGGAATTCAACAGCCTTTGTTTGTTGGGTCTTTGTTTGTTAATTCTAAAGTAATTGAGCTGACGTTATATATAGCTCAGGAGCGGAAAGATCCCAGTTCAAGACCAAATGTCTTTTTGTTTTTAAGTGCCTCCTTTTATGCAAAAAAAATATAATCGAGAGGCCTTTACTGTCATATTTAACCTGTCGTATCTAAGTATCTTTAAAAAAACAATTAATGTCTAAATTTAAAAAGCTAATTTAAAAACAAAGAGGAAATAATTGAGGACACTTGGAGATATAATAAAATGACAATATAACAGGTGAAAATGTATTTATTAAATATGTACACTAAACATATCAACATGTAAACACGTACCGATGTCTAATGAGGTCTATCTAGCTTCATACACTAGAGGCTCGATCAATTCCTACATCTTCTATGCGCACTTGTTGATTTCAAAAAAAACACAAAAATCCATTGCGGTGCAGTGACAATGTCTGTATACATAGGCAGTGGTGGTGGGTTCGATTCCCTTTCGGTTGAAAGATATTATATACACTGCTCTCACTGCCCCGCTCCAAACAGAGCACAGCGTTAGGTTCCGCTACTTTAGACGCGATTTGGGTGAAAAGTGGAGAACGGAGGAGGTGGCTTGATAAAAAATGACATACAAACGCTCAACTTGTAATACAACATCAATAATAGTGAGCATGTTCAAAAACACTCCCACAGTCTGGTCTAGGGCCTTTCATACAAAAATAACAATTTCATTTATAAAATTGATTAAAACCTATAATTGATCAATATACAATACGCCATTAAAAATACACTATACATTGGAAACAATGAGCACGAAGTTTGGGAAATTATCAAACACTTTATGATATCTAATATTGAATAAATCACGAGCCAATTGAAAGAGTGATATGAGAAGAAAACATACTGATATATATACATTACTGTCAAAGACAAAGTGCGGTCGGTTCTGATATTGCCCTAGTGAGACTTAAAATTAACTAACTATAACCTAATCAACATTTGCCGTTGAAGTTGGTCATTGCTAAGATTTACTAGATAGTCTTAGAATTAACCGATTTACAACAGTAATATATACATAGAGTATTATATTTACTATATATTCGAGTATTGTCTATGCAAGTTTGCTTTTAAGAACTAAAATAATAAGTACTTGATAAACTTAAATAATTTACCATTTACAATGTAATACATAGAAACAAAACAACGTCATAGCGGCGTAGTGGACGCGTGAAGCTACGCACTATGATTGCGGGTTCGAAGACAATGTCGAAAAATATATTTAAATGATGTACTTTATGGGCCGGAGAGTTGTACACTGTAGAAAAACATATACATATATAGAGATGAAGGAGATACCGAGTTATTACAACTGTTAATAAGAAAATCGACAATTTAAAGTGTTTTATCAAAATGAAACTATTATAATGTGCATTTAGTGTGTAACATACATTCCACAGCGACCAACTCAGTCGACGGCACCAGGTGGAGTATAGACACTTGCTCTGAACAACGGCACAGTTGGGCTGGTCAGCGGTTTGAGAAGCCAAGGAAAGTATTCCAACAGAAATGTAAACAACTACAATGAATGTTCGGAGATTGTTTGTCTGTTAGGCGATCACTTTAATATATAACATGTGCATACAATTCCAACCTTATTGTAACAGGAGGGTATTGAATTATTTGGTATTTCATAATAGAAGAATATGTAAATGCAATTCGTTTAAACATGGAAATGCTATAATTACTCTCACATGTGACTTCATATGCCAAGAACAAAAATACATTTATACATACATACATATGCACAAACAAACATGTCGATATAAATATTGCAAATAACAAAATATATTTTATTTGTTCCCAAATCAACTAAAATTAAAAATATTTTGTTCGTTTCATTATTTAATATAATATAATATAAACTATATTTTTGTAACGAAGTGAACAACTGAATGGAACGGGTCAAAGTTAACTGTTGACTAATAGTAAATAATACTTTGAAACTAAACATAACATATATATATATATATATATATATATATATATATATATATATATATATATATATATATAAATAATGTTGTAACAATATTAAAAAGAGGAGGAGTAGCTTCAAATTTTTTCTTACAAAAATACTGATTGACTGACTTACTGACGACACACAGTTTAGCGTGCTCAATGTAGGAGAGCAAAGAGATCGGACCAGGCGGAGAAATGAATGGGTTTTTAAAACAAACATAAAATAGAGAATAGAGTGTGGTACATGAGAGATGTAGTTTGCAAAGAACTTTCTTTTTCATAATAAAAAGGAAGGAATGAGATGAATATCGCTCACTTAATTTATTGACAGCTAACGAAGCAATTGTGACAATTTGAACATACAATACATTGTATTAAATATAACATCTCATGGTAAAAACAATATAAACTAGTTTCTGTTCCATCGCACACCTTGAGAATAATACTGAATTGTTAAAACAAAAGTGTCGTAACTCATAATTTCCGCTTTTGCAATGCATGACGATTCTCCACAATTAGTAAAATGATCAGTTAGGTCACTTTTCTTTAAGACAAGATATAATTTTCAATAAAACACGACACCGATCACTGTAAAAGTAACATGTCAGAGCTCTGTTCGTTGAATTAGCAAAAATGTAACAATATAAACGTACTACAACAGAGATGGGAGGCGCAAGTCCATCTGTCACCAGCGGGCAAATAAAAGAAGGGAAATGGCAGAGGAGAGTGTGACACTAGGACCTGAAGAACCTAACAGCTCGCACCACGTACTGCCTGCAGATGGGGCACTCCGCCAGCTGCTTGGAGCAGGCGGTGCAGGCGGCGATGTGCCCGCACTCCAGCAGCACGCACTCCAGAGGCGCCGCCATGCAGATCTTGCAGCTCTCCTCGAACGGTAAGTCGTCTATCTCTGCAATGCATTGCTTGTATTAGATAACTAAAAAAACACAAATATAAATAACAAGCACGGCGTAATGTGATGTTCAGAGAAAAGGTTATACTACACTATACGTACCGTCTCTATACTTGGCGTGGTCGGTCCAGAGCGCGCGCGCGCGCTCCAGCAGGTCGGCGCGCTCCAGACAGCCGCGGAACTCGACGCGGTTGCGCGCGAGCAGCTCCTTCAGCTGCTTCACGGAGAGCCCCTCCAGCTGCGACAGGCGGCGCAGCTGCTGCAGCGACACGCTGCGCTGCGGCTCCGCGGACGCGCCGCCTGCAGTGCACGCGGCTGTACTGGCGACTGGCCGACCGGCTGGGGAGCGTAGTGTCAGCACGCCGCGAGTGGCGAGTGACAAGCCGATGTACGTTCAAGTAAAGATACAAATAATGTGAAGTCAATCAGATTATATATTATTCATCATTAAATGCCTTCCATTTATGTTTTTAACTAAATAAATAATCTGATCTTCCGATCGACACAACTGAGCAATGACAAACACATTGCTTTCTTAATTTAATGATTTTAAATTTGAAAAAATATAAAATAAAATACATATAACACATAAAAGTCCTTAAAGATATTTTAATATGACTAGCCCTGTGCCAATAAGATCAAGCTCACTTGCACAGGGTATACATACTTCTGCCCATACATCCAGGCCGCCGTGGCACAGCGGGACGGCGTCTGACTGCCAATGCGACAGTAACGGAACATTTCTTTGTGTATAATTTGTTAACTTGTATATATGTCATTTGATCTCGAATATTGTTCTAATCGACCTAAATATCATCTTCGTATATTATAATGAAATCTAATATAATATGTACTTTTATTCATTTTTTTGTGTTTAGTACAAAATTTAAAAATGTATATTTGAAATAAATTTTCTTTAAGTTATTTTTAAATTCAATTAAAATCGTTTTTGGTATGATAGTGGTATTGTATTCTACCCCATCCCCTCCCCTCACAGGGAAGTCCATATAGTCGTGTCCGTCTTCCACTTTTCCTCCCCAAATTGAATGGTGAAACTCAACTTTTTCATTTCTTAATTATACTGAGATTTATATAACACAGACAAACGCACCCGCAAGCAATTGCGTTGCATACAGTGCTCTGCTAGTACTCACGGGGGCGCGCGGCGGGCGCGGCGGGCGAGGCGGGCGCGGACGCGTGCAGCAGCGGCTCGTCCTGCAGGCTGCTGGAGTCGGCGGTGTCCGCGCTGTGCGCGCTGTGTGCGCTGGCCGCGCCGTCGGCGGAGGCGGCGCCGCGCAGCTCCAGCTCGGACGCCGCGCGCTGGGGCGTAGCGCCGGGGCTCCGACGGGAGCGATCTGCCGCTCGGAGTAGTACTTCTGAATCTGTAACAAAATGGCAATATCATAGCAATCGTACGTATTTCTGTGCAGTTATTGTATAATATCATTCTATATATTTTTTATTTTATCTTTATTATAAATTATATTTACACATATTAAATGAAACTATCTTAATACGGATTTATCGCACGGATTAATCGCAAATATTTTGGTATTCTAAAATACATTTTTGGAAACCTGACGTTTCGGACACTTTACAGTAGTCCGTGGTCACAGGTAGACTAAAGTGGTGGATTTGTGTCAGTTGATACAAAAATTAATTATATCAATCTACCGTCATCTGTTTCTTAATTTGTATACCAAAATTACGCGATTAATCCATTTAAAATAGTTTAATTTAAATCTTTATTATTATCATTACATCACCACATTCAACTGCTAATGTTCATAGCAAATGGTTAAAAGATTTTTTTTGCGTACAAAAATATTTTAATTTTCGGCAATCACTTTTAGAAGTCACATAGTTATTAATAGTATTTTTTTTAGCTTCACACTTTTATCCCGCATAGCAGGGTAGACAGAAAGTACCTAGTGTCAACACACTCTGTACTTCGCTTTCCACCGGATTCTAGACATTGCGTGTTGAGTGGTGGAACTCAACGCCGCTTTGTCTTTACCAGAGCGAGGAAGTGAAAATAATTTCAAATATAATCACTCCCCCGAGTGGGGATCGAATCCACAACCGATCGCGTTTACAGTCAGACGCTGTCACACTGCGCCACGACCGGCCTAGTATTAGTAGTTAGTAGTAGCATAATGTAATATTATAATTTTAATTTTAATTCGTTGAACAATTTTATTGTAGTATCTGACTGTATTTACATAGTATGATATATATATATACATACATACATACAATTTGAATACGCTTTATTGGGTTCAGTCACTCAATACAAATTTTATAGTAAAAAAGTTATATAAAGAAAAAATAATAAACACCCATTTCTCACCATTAGGCAACGGATCAGCAGGTCTCGTAACAAACTCCCACCCAGTGTCATCAAGGTCTTCTATCTCGAAGCAATCAGTCGTGTCCACGTGGATGCTATCTCCGTTACCGCCTTCACTGCTCTCCCGACTCTGCGCTACACCGTTCTCCTCCGACACTGACACTCGGATGTCGCGCTCTCCACCTGAATTGTGTTATATAAAGGGTCACATGAATTTCTTGATTTTTTGACCTCTTATGACAGGAAGGTAAGTAGGTAGGTAGGAAGGTAGGATTTGGATTGGATCGCCACAAGGACCTCATGTAATCTAACGGTAAAGAGATATCAAATAATTTTCTGTTTTGTAATAAAAATTACCTGGTGTGGGTGTAAAGCGTCTGTCGGGGATGTTGTTAATATCTGGCGTTGCACCGTTGGTTGGTGAATGCGCATGAGACGAATTAAAACAATTATCTGAAATAATCACAGATCAAATTTATTTAAATATACTTAGCAGTGTCAATCTATCAAAAAAAAATTTGATAATATTAAAACAAATACACAATTAAGTCATTTCATTAGTATGGATTCGAATTGTCCAGCATCAAACCCGGCTACGTTAAAATGTATTACAAAATATTAAAAATTATGACACTACAGACAGTTCCAAAGGGACATACCTCTAACTTAAGGAAGAATTTCAATTAAGAAAATTATATATATATATATATATATATATATATATATATATATATATATATATATATATAAAAAAAAACTTGCAACTCAAGTACAATATACAGATAATATTTAAAACGCCATTCATATTTACATTTAGTTAACTTAATACAGAAATAAACACTCCTCCGATTGGGAGTGTGTCACAATGACCTCTAAGGAAAAATAAATACATAATTTCCATACAAAATAAAAATATAACTCACTTCTATTATTCGGTGGGGCAGGTTGACCAGGATTGCGTAAGTCGAAGGCGGAATTGATAAAATCATTAATATTATTGGTGAAGCCCTTGAGGGAGCTGAAGGGGCTCGCGCCAGCGCGGGGTCCTCGCCGTCGGTACGCCGTACTATTTACATGTGAAACGCATAAATTGACTAGTTCTTCTTTTTCTAGAAAACAAAGTTGTTATCATAATTGTTATAATAAAAAATAAAAACTTTTTTATTTTTTAAATATCACTAAATATGCAAGTTTTGACGACGGTAAAAAAACCCTTGACAGTAGAAAGGGTATCACAGCAGAGAACTTAAATAATGTTTCTTTTTTTTCTAGCTTCACGGTTTTATCCTGCATAGCAGGGTAGACAGAAAGTACCTAGTGTCCATACACTCCGTACTTCGCCTTTCACCGAATTCGAGACAGGCGTCTTGAGCGGTGGAATTCAACGCCGCACATTGTCTATTACCAGAGCGAGGAAGTGAAAATAATTTAGATATAAACACTGCCCCGAGTGGGGATCGAACCTTCAACCGATTGCGTTTACAGTCAGACGCCGTCCCACTGCGCCACGATCGGCTTCAATAAATAGTTTTATTAATTTAAGCAATTAACTCTGTTATTATGGTATAAACTCTGACTCGTTTATTTATTTTTTGCAGCTTCACAGGAAAAAGGCTGTGAAAAGAAAAAGGATAATCAGGACCCAGTGTCTAGACACTCTTTTCGCCACTTTCGGGTGGCATAATCAGGGACTACGCCGAATGAATAAGAGTGCCGAAATAAACGCGTTAGCACCGGTGACAACTCAGGAGCACGTACACGGAGCACTAAGGGAGAAATGCCATCCAGCCCACTCGACTTGTGGATGTCCAGAGATAATATAGCTTGCCGAACAGCTTTTTGGGTGATGTCGGACATTAAGCTACTTAAACTCTGGCACCGCCTAATGGTCGGCAGCGTGGTTCCTCTGTCGTCCAAAGTCCAGTTGGAGGCGTAGAGTGCGCCCAGGAGATCGGCTTTCTTTTTCACTGTGTGGACCAGGGTGTCATTCTCGGTGCGCAACGGCGGAAACGAAGACTGGCTGGAATTGCCAAGTGCCTTTGAGAGCGCCCAGAACTGACGTGTTCCGGACGGGTATCTCTCAAGCTTCTCACCGATTTTAGCCATGCTCGGACTTTGCATTAGCAATTTGCCTTTTGAAGTACCTTGAGGCACGGTTATACTTTCTCTTTAAGGCCGACTTTCTCACCTTTGGATCCTTAGTGACTAGTGCCTCAGCCCAGATTTGATATGCCTCGCGCTTGCTAATGGCAGCTTGTTTGCAAGACGTACCAAACCAGGACCGTGACTTGCCACTGATTGGCACCACAGAGCTAGGGACGTAAAGTTCCATACCCTGTAGAATCACGTCGGCAACAGCAGCGGCACAGTCACTCGGATCATCAAAAGAAAAGCAAACCGGCCTCCTGGGATAAAATGAGCAAAAGGTACGCATACCATCCCAATCTGCTGACTTGTAGTGCTAAACGCGACGGGTTGCGGGTGTTTTGCAACTACCGCGTTTAACAGGCACTACACTCCGTATCAGGCAGTGATCAGAAGATGCCAAAGGGGCAACGACCTTAACCTGATACTGTTCTGGATGTGAAGTCAGCAGAAGCTCCAGTAAGGAGGCATTGTGCCTGTCCACATCTAGGACTCACGTAGGCAAACTAACCAATTGGGACAGTCCATTTGCCACAGCAAAGTTAAACGGGCTGCGTTTGACTTTGCTGTGGCAAATGAATCCTGGCGTAGTTGGTAGCGCGTGATGTAAGCCAATCGGCATGGTGCGCGCATTGAAATCGCCAAGTATCACAACCTCGACAGAGGGTAGTTGGGACAGCATAACGTTAACAGCCGATTGTATGTGCTCTATAAGTAGATCCGTTTCTGCGTTACCACTATGGAATCTATACATGCATGCGTAGATTCGGATGCGATCATCTGAATCAATACAAAGCCAGATGGTAGACGGGCCCCGACCTTCGAAATTGGCAAGGCGACGAAAACTCAGGTCCTCCGTCACGAATACAGCGACCCCGGCATGACGCACAAAGTTATGCTCCATTTTGTAGCCGGGGTATTGGAGATGTCGCTTGGTTGGGCAATTTAAGTCTTCGTCAGAAATAAAAAGGCCGGCCGTGCCGTCTCAAGATGGTGCTGGAAGGCATTCAAGTTGGAATGTAGACCCCTAAAGTTACAAAAATCAACGTTAAGTGTGGAAGAGGCTGCCGTGGAGCTTACGCCTCGTTTGCCTTGTCTCTTACGCGGTGCTTTGCCCTTCCAAGAATTCGAAGGGCGGCCTGAGTTTAAAGATTCAGGGGAGATTCTCCATCATCAACAATGCTGGTACCCTCCAGGGGTAAAATTTCTTCAAGTACCACTCTCATTTTGGGGAGAAAGGGGAGAGTTTGGGCGCCGGAGCCTGGCATTATCTAATACGAAACGCAATGGCATAAAGCCATTACTTAATGTCGGTTTTTAACGCCAGGGGTGGTAATGATCCGGTTGAGTCTGCCCATTAGCGCCATCGCTGGCAATGTGACGCTACCACACGTATTTTAGTGGCCTCTTACGACATCACCAACACCGGGGGTTATCCTATTCTAAGTATAAATTAATTATTTATAAAATTACTAAATCATAAATTAGACATCCAATAACAATTGTGTAATATAATTGTGTTAATGAATGCCCTTATCAATCACGTAAGTCTTATCAGCTTTAATAAGTTCTTTTACAATATAGATTAATGCTAGGGGACTTTTTGATTATGATTAATTGCCAAGCGTAATCAATTATTAGTTTATAAAGCCTTGATAATATTAATAGAATGTTTTTGATTTGGTTATTGTATAGAAGTTTACTAAATTTGAGGCCCATTGTGGTACAGTGGGACAGTGTGCGACTGTAAACGTATTCAGTTGTGGGTACGATTCCCACTCGGGGGATAGTGATTATATTTAAATTATTTTCACCTTCTCACTATGGTGCAAGACAAAGTGCAGCATTGAGTGCCACCACTCAACACACACTGTCTCATATTCGGTGGAAACAGAAGTACAGAGTATCATGACACCAGGTACTGTTCCATCTACCCTGTTATGCAGACTAAAAAAGGGAAGCTATAAAGGTCACAAAACTTTATTTTTAGATAATTTTTTGAATAAATGTACATATTATGTTAGCAAAAAGTGTTATTAAATTATAGATAAGATACAGATACTACATTAATATTGTGAAATATAAATATTTTTTTATCAGTAACCACCTAAGTAAAGGCGAAGACTGTCACATAATAAAATAGATGTATAATTTTAAGCTAACATTTTAATCTCTACTCTCTATAAACAAACTGACAAGTTAAACAAATAAGTAAGTGTAAATTCAATGAGCCGTAAAATCTAAAATGTGAATATATATGGGTTTGTATGTGTTTGTGTTTGTATATGTATATACATACTCATACATATGTATGTATGAGTGTACATGACATTTTATTATTATTGGCAAATTAAAATATAAAATATAAAATTGAGAAACTACACATGTTCAACTTCTTTTACATCCATTTTTTTACCTTTTAATCAACACACTAAGTATCAATAACATTTTCAACAATGTTAAATTATGTTTACTTAATTCTATAGCTTGGAAATAGTAAATTGTTGTTATCAAAGAAGAAACAATTTTTAAAAAATACAGCTATCATAGCATTGGTGTTACACTTTTTTCATTTGTTTGTAAGATATATAGAATATGTATATGATTGCATTATGCTTATGATCATTATAATATATTGTGATTTTTCATTACTACATATTACAATTAAAGGCCTTTTGGGTTCTATGTACCTATGCTTTTGATTTCATGCATCACAAAAATTAAAGTAAAAGTTGATTTCAATAATTTATCACTGTAAAATTAGAATCATTTAAAATACAACAATAAATAATTTAATTACATTTTTAAAAATTATATTTAATTGCCATACTTTTTAATATAAATTAGTAAAACTGCTTAATCATCCCAAGATAGTTCTAGAACTTTTAATCAATTTAATCACAGGTTTCTTAATTGTATGAAATACTTACCAACACATCCTCTTGTGGAAATGTTCTGGCGTTGTAAAAAACATTGGAGGTCGCGAACTTTCAAGTGAGCTATGGCCTGCCTGACCAAGGGTCTAGTCGAGAGGACCCTGCAAGGAGCACACATAGTACCTCCGCCTCGTCGAAGGCAGCCGCTACAATAGTATCTCTCGCATTCGGAACATGCTCGTTTCCTCTTAAACACACTAAATTGAACTGCGCAACTCTCACAAGGCATTTTTAAGCACTTAATTTCTCGTTCTATCATCGGATTTTATATTCTTTCAAATTTTTCTTTGAAGTCATTTTTGCACACATTAGTTATTCAATCATTATTAATTTTATAACAATGTTTTTTTTTAGAATAATCAATTACTTTATAATTTAAGACATTGGACGTTACAAAAAGTTATTTCGTTTAAAAAAACCAAAACATCGCACAAGTCACAACTGCCATCATGAAAAACAACGTTTCGTATGTGTTCACAGATTAAAAATACTATTACAAAAGTTTATAACTATAGATTATATATAGGTGAGATTGTTTAAGTCCTGTTTGCATTTAGTAATTATATGTCAAATTTTATGATAAGCTAGAATATATTTACACAATATAAATACAAAACAATATCATAACACTTGTATTTATGCTTTGATTTTCGTTTATCTTTTTGATATTAGTAATTTGTGGCGGAATTCTACTTTTTATTTAAATGCTTTTGTTAACATTACTTGTATGATAATATGCTTTTGTATTGTAAGGAAATCTTTACATAGATGGATAGTTTTTAGTATTTCTTTACAATTTGGATATATATACTTTTTTTATAGTACGATTAAGATATTAATTACAGGATTACATTAAGCTCCTCCTGTTATTATGTAGCAATGTATAATATAAAAAAGTGTAAAGATGATGGAAAAAATAGTAGTTGTATTTATCGAGGCACGTTACGATGGGTTTTCCAACTCGACCTAGGACTAATTGTTCCTTGCCTCAATTCTGATCTGAATAAATCTGGGGTAATTTTTGAAATTTATTAAAAGTTGAGTAAGATGAATGAACATGATATCTCAAGGCATTCTTGGTTTTATTTGGTACAATGTACACCTGTACATGTACATTTGGCCAATATTAGGATCACAAATCGCGAATTTGCGAATGGATTTTACGAATATGGTGTTCTTCTTTGGAATGGTTCGTACGAAGCGCCATTACTAAAGAACTAAGCTAAATTGAGTCACGACTTAAAAACATATTTTTTTATCAATAGGATTTATGAATATAATAAATCCTAACAAAAAGCATATATTTCAATAATTCAAAAAAAAATGTTACGTTTCATTTTATTTTTGAAACAATAAGGTTTCATAATTTGAACAAAAAATCTTTCCACAAAATGGAAAAAAAAATAAAACACAACTTATTTCTTAAAATATCGCTGAGGACAGGATTCGAACCTGCGCGGGTAAAACCCATTGGATTTCAAGTCCAACTCCTTAACCACTCGGACACCTCAGCTGTGTGCAATTAATTGAATATTTTAAACATATAAAAGTAAAAAAAAAGAAAGACGTTATGATACTCTTTAGCACTCTTTTTAGTTAGCATCTTTGAATTGCTGGGAGAGCAGCTCGGAGCAGCTCCCGTGGACTTGTGGCTGTCTATGGCTATTCCTGGTCACTTCGTTCATAAGGTGGACGTTAAAGACGTTCAAGTAACTAACAGTGTTAAGACATTTTGAGTTGTTATGTTATTTACTAAAATAATTAGAAAAATATATTTAAACTTAATTAATAATTTAAATATACTTCTTCATTATTCTTCTAATGCACGCTGGCAGGCAAAATATATTCCATAGTACAATAGATACTAAATATATTTATCTTCTATCTGTACTATTATAGAGAGAACCTATGTTAACACACCTTGTTCTCGGGAAAATGAAAATAATTTAAATGTAATTATTCCCTCGATTGTAAATTGAACTTACAACCATAGATTTTATAGTAATACGCTGTGCCACTACGCTGTGATGACCTTTTTATTTATTCAATAATTGGAAACAAACGATATAATTAAAATATCAAAATTGTAATTAAGTTAGATTAGAACATATTAAAACACTTGTTTAAATGTTTTTTTTACAAACATCTATTGTTGTATATTTATATATATATATATATATTTTTACAGCACTGATGATATGGCTGAGGTGTCCGAGTGGTTAAGGAGTTGGACTTGAAATCCAATGGGTTCTACCCGCGCAGGTTCGAATCCTGTCCTCAGCGATTGTTTTTTTTATTTAAATAATATTTTTTACACTTTATTATAGAAGCACATACGTGTGTACGGACTTATTTGTCTTAAAAAGTGTATTGAATAACTTTTATATTATATATATTTTTTTATATTTTGATCTTACAATTAGATAAAATAATAATGTACTCGTGATGTATGTCCTATTATTTTGAATGTTTTTATCATAAAATTAAGGTATGAATTCTAATTTTATGGTTTGGATTTTATTAACTAAATGTTTAAATTTTTGATTGCCACTAATAGACATTTTTGTAAAGAATTGAGTTAAAAATTATTCCGCTGAGATCATTTCAACGTCTGAGGCATTCATTTCAATAAATAGATAGTAAATTATTTTACCTAACGTTGCATATAATTATTTTATTAATTTCGTCTATGAGATCAGTGGTACACACTTCGAAGGTTAAAGCACGACTGGTGAGTAAAGTTTTAGAGAAGAAGCTCTTTATATGGTGAGCTGGAAATAGTGAAAGGAGCTAGGAGCAGTGCCTGGGTCTTGCTACTCAAGTGTAGACTTAAAAAATCTCTTTAAAATGCATTAACACTTACCTGTCACTGTCAAAGTTTATCTAGTAATTAAAACTAAACGTAGAATTATTTTTTTTCTTTTTTGGTAGCCTCATGCTTTTATCCCGCAAAGCAGGGTAGACAGAAAGTATCAAGACACTCCGTAGCTTTCCGTCGAATTCGAAACATTGCGTGTTGAGTGGCGGAACTCAACGCCCCACGTAAAACACATAAACAAAATTACTTTTGATATTTTTATTATTTTTGTATAAATTATACAATGCATATAGTAGCGTAATACATTTAGACTAAAATTAAAAGTTTAGTTAGCTAGGTATCTTCGGCCTGAATACTCGATGTCTGTATAAACACTACTGTGATTAAAATGACCTTTGTCTCGAGTTAGATCTTAGTTATCAGGTACTGGGATCTTTTCCCAATACTATTCACGTAAAGGTATAAATTCATCAGATTGTTTCTAAAAGAAGTAGAAACGTAATTAAATATTACACTAATATTTTAATATTTTTAACCTAAAGTTTAAATCTACAAATATTTTTTTATCTTTCATATATAAAGGTTTTTTTATGTATATATCTGTCATACTATGTATCATTTGTATACCTGTACTTGCCTAGGAATAGATAATTTATAACTAAAATAAAATAAAAAGGAATACCGTTAGTATATTTACAAATAGTGTTGCGTTGTAATTAGCCTATAATTTATGTTAAATTTGAAAATATTGATCTGTACGAAAAATAACCGAGGTCTGCTCCGACCTCGCATACCACTCACCTTTGCTTAATAAATATTTCTTACCATTATTTCATCACTCACCCTGTCGATGTACCCAAACCACCTCAGCACGTTCTTCGTCATTTCCACTATAGCTAGCCAAAAGTTTTGCTTTTCATACCATAGATATTGTAGGTATTTTTATATATAAGTAAGTACTCACATTACGACATGTTCCACACGGCTGAGGTGTCCGAGTGGTTAAGGAGTTGGACTTGAAATCCAATGGGTTCTACCCGCGCAGGTTCGAATCCTGTCCTCAGCGATTATTTTTATATTATCGACTTTTTATATGAAGTGAACAAATGTATTATTTGAAGGGTATTTCAATTTTATTTTAATATTTAAATTAAAGTGTAACGAATAAAACAACACAAAGCTATGTAAATAAAGTTATTATAGATGTTAATATAATAATTGTTATAGATATTAATAGTTTTTGTGATTTTTGTTCACGTTTTTAAGTTGAATGACTTAACTAATATAGAAATACGATATGGAAATTTTTCCCTTTTCAAGTTTGAAGGGTCTAATCGTTAATAAGGCTTTGTATACCATCTCGAGAGAGAACAAATTATTGTTATTACAAGTTAAATCAATCTATGTGCTTAGATGAATGGCTTATGGCCATCGTGGCGTACAGTGTTGTGGGTTCGAATCCCACTATAATTATAATAATTATTTTCATTTTTTCTACTCTGTTAAGGCCGGTGATCGGAGTGTCTTAACACTTAGCTCTCATTGTCCATATAATTTT
Organism: Dryadula phaetusa; assembly: GCA_032432895.1. NCBI lineage: Eukaryota > Metazoa > Arthropoda > Insecta > Lepidoptera > Nymphalidae > Dryadula > Dryadula phaetusa. The sequence continues at coordinate 3,363,853 of JAOYRS010000028.1, forward strand.
ACTAAAATTATACAAATTATACATTTTCTGTCATTGTATGTATATATTTATGTAATTTAAAAAATAATTCGTTCACAAAAAAATAGAATATATCTATAATTTAAAATTTGCTTTGTGCAGCGTTGTTAATTATTTATTTGAACCTGTGACCTATATACCTCGTATGTGATATTCACACAACTTTCTATATACACTGTAAAGGTCGTTATAAAAATGTACGTTATTATTATAAGGAAAAAATTGGAATTTTCTCAAGCATTCGGTGGGTTGTAGAAGCAAATGTTTCTTTGAAGTGGTGATTCACGCCTCAATCAGTTCTGAGAAGCGGTCGGGATGCTGCTCCTGAGCCAGGGTTCACTACAAACGTTTTTTTTTGTAAAAAATATATAATTTTTTCTCTATTTTATTTATTTATTTTCAAGGGAAATATACAGTCTTATTTTTATTTACATATTGTGTAATTTAAAAACTAATCAATCTTCCACAACATACAATTATCTAGATGTAATAAAAAAATGCTTTGTAGAGATGAACATTCTTACATGAACGAATCTCATATTATGATGCCCGGGGCAAGAAATACTTGTGATACTTCCCCACTTTTCCTTCAATTAGAGACAGCTATTGGATGACGTAACTCAACGCTGCATTTTACATAGTCAGGATAAATTAGTTCTGTATGCTTACTAATAATACTGTCTAGAAACTGCCAACCCTATACACTCAATGGAAAGTACAGTTGGCTTAGAAGATTTTTATAAAAATATAAAAGCACCTTACAAAAATTGTTCTATGTTTTTATAAACGGACCAAACTTACAAATATATTTTTCGCAGTGTTTTTTCTACACGCTAACGAATCGTTTACTCAACCTGTTGTCACATTTAAAAATGTAGCAGCATATTTTTTTAAATATTTTTTCTCTAAAAATTTTAAAGGCTGGAAGGTGTATAATGTATACAAAGATATATATAATTGTGTGTGTGTAAAACATAGATTATTAACGGATTTAGATCCATTGCTAGTTATATACGCTTTCATCCCGCATAGCAGGGTAGACAGAAAGTACCTAGTGTCAACACACTCCGTACTTTGCTTTCCACCGAATTCGGGACATTGCGTGTTGAGTGGTGGAACTCAACGCCGCTCTTTGTCTTTACCAGAGCGAGGAAATGAAAATAATTTAAATATAATGAGTTCCCCGAGTGGGGATTGAACCCACAACCGATCGGATACAGTCAGACGCTGTCCCACCGCGCCACGACCGGCCTCAATAATATCTGTGGTTATATAATATCTGTGGGAGCAGATAAAAAGAAGTTAGTCATTTAGAAGCTTATATTTTTTGGTTTATAGACAATCATTTTTCCAAAAAGACACAATACAGTCACTTGCATGAGAAACAATATTTAACGTTAACTAATTTAAGGTTAATCTGGATTAGTGGACTATACACTAGTAAGAATAAGAAGTTTGTTAATAGTATGTGGAAGACTACTACAGAAAGAAAAGAAAAGATTAAAAATTATAAAATATTGTATAATATTTTTTTGTTTTTTAGCTTCACGCTTTTATCCCGCATAGCAGGGTAGACAGAAAGTACCTAGTGTCAACACACTCCGTACTTCGCTTTCCACCGAATGCGAGACATTGCGTGTTGAGTGGTGGAACTCAAAGCCGCTTTGTTTTTACCAGAGCGAGGAAGTGAAAAAAAAATTCAAATGTAATTACTCCCCTGAGTGGGGATCGAACCCACAACCGATCGCGTTTACAGTCAGACGCTGTCACACTGCGCCACGACCGGCCTTAGGCCTCAATATTGTATAATCTTTACTAAAAATATACAAATTATACAATATTTTATAATTTTTAATCTTTTTGAAAAAAAAAATCCAGAATATACATCATACAATATCTTACTAAAATATACATATATTATACAATAATTTTCAGTAGGCAATGAAAATGCTTAAAATAACACGGAGAGTAGAAACCTAGAGAACATTCTTCTCCATTTAGGGGTCATTCTTCAATTATGTCATATGAATCTCATGATTTTTGACCCCTCCCCTGTTATCCGACGTCACAGTTGACCCCCTCCATCCACATTAATTGTGACGTTAATTTATGGACGGCCATAAATGTCTTTATGTGTCATTATTAGCCGACAGATTATATTTCGATCTTTTTTATAGTTAGTTATCATAAATGATATAAAGTTAATACGGCCGCCGTAAAATAGCGTCTAGGCGTAAAGATGAGGTGTGATTTCTATTCGGAGGTATGATTATATTTAAATTTTATTTCCCGCTCTGGTAAGATAAAATGATGTTTCGTCATTCAACATGTAATTTAATTATGAATATAGGAAGTTTTTAAAACCCACAAACTGGCAAAAAGCCACTAAAATAATATCCTGACAACTATTATAGGGGAAGCCCCTTATAATGTTTGTTAGCAAATTTTTATTTCTAAGTTGCACTTTTATGTACAGTAAGCAAAAAAAGGTTTATAAAATATTAATGTAATTTATAATTTTTATGTGTATATATATATATATATATATATATATATATATATATATATATATGTATATATATAGGTTCTAGTTTTATCCCTTGCGGGGTAGTCAGAGAGCACGGAGCGCCAAACGCTACGGTCTCTGCATACCTCTTTCGCCTCGTCCACAGTCATTATCCTCTTCACACACGCCTTCGGGGGGTCCGCATGTTTTTTACATGATCTTTCTCATTCATTTGTTTTCGAAGGTCAGGTCTCCCTCGACCTCTCAAACCACCTGAGCATTCTTCGTTCGTTCGTTCGTTCTTCGTTCTTCTTCATTCTAGTAAGAATTTACGCCTATATATATATATATATATATATATATATATATATAACTACAGTCATCGTATTAGTATTCAGCAAAGCATTTTAAATAAATAAATAAATAAATATTAACCTTTCATCTTCATACTACATTCTACAGGATGTAGGCAGATTTATCCTGAGCGTGCCTTATATATGTAAAAACTTCACGCTTTATCCAGCATAGCCGAGAAGTCTAGAGACTATTTAGTGTCAAGACACTCCATTGACTGCTTTCTGTCCAAAATAAAGGCATTGCGTATTGAGTGGCAAAATTAACACCGCACTTTGTCTTGCCAGAGCGAAGAAATGACAGTAAATTTTAAATATAATCATGCCACCGGATGTAAATTGAATCTATAACACACAGCTTTTGTGATAAGACGCTTTTCCACTGCGCCACGATGGTTTCCAGATGTATTTTTTAATACAACAAATAAATTCTTTCGTCGCCTGTACTTATTATGTATTATTTAGCGTGGATATGAATCTGCTGACTAGCGCATTGACATTTGACTCCTAGCACACAAACACTGTGTCAGCGATGACCGCATAATATAGAATAGTCACCTTAATTATTGTGCAATAAATATGTATCTATAAGAATTTATTATTTTTAATCTATAATAGATATTATTTGTTTTTTTTAATATTAATTAAATTCAAATTTTAATAATAATATAATATACATTATTTTACGTACATACATCATTAGGTAGTTATTAGAGCCAAGTGTCAAAATATTCTGTGGTCATTTTTTTTTAGTGGAGGCCTTTATGGTATAGTGGTACAACATCTGGCTATAAATATGATACAGAGTTCGATTCCTTTGCTCCGGCATGTTCTACCACTCGACTCGACATGTAACGAGCCGAAAATATTTAACAAATATATTTACTGTTTTAAACACTCGAATTTGTAACACTGGTGTTTATTTCAAATTATTTTCATTCTCCTCGCTTAAGTTGTACAAAAAGCGGCGTTAAGTTCTGCAACTCATCGTACAGTGTCTCGAACACGAGTGGAAAGGCTGTATTGACACTATGTTTTTTTTTGCCTATCCTACTATCACAATATATACTGAGAAGCTAAAAAAATGAACACATAACCATTGACTTCAACTGTACCAGGAGTATGTCGTTTTATTACTGTGTTTTTTTAAAACAAGTTATTAATTACTTTTGTGTTTGAAACTAAAGTAAACAAAGAAAAGCAATAATAATAAATATTTGTTTAGTTAGTACAGGGTAAGTACAGCTTTAGGGGGGTTGCGTCTTGTGGAACTTTGGGGTTTTGAACAAATACTTTGAAATGTCTTGATTCTTGAGAGGTTTCCACTGAAACTTTCTCAAGAATTCCTTAGCTTTTGAACTATATTATTTTTAACTTTATTTTATTAAATTTTCTTTAGGAAGTAGGGCAAAGTCTGACAGTCTGATTGTTAATGATTATATTTAATATATTACAATTTTCCCGCATCGACTAAAAAAGCACGGCGTTACGTCCATTCACCTAACACACAATGACTCGAAGTAAGTCCTAACTTTGAATTTAATGAATTTAAAAAAAAACATTTTTATTAAATGGTAATTACGCAAGTAATTACGTTTACTGTAAACGCGATTGGTTGTGGGTTCGATCCCCACTCGGGGGAGTGATTATATATAAAATTATTTTCACTTCTTCGCTCTGGTAAAGACAAGGAGCGGCGTTGAGTTCCATTACTCAACACAGAAAGTCTCGAATTCGGTGGAAAGTGAAGTGCGGAGTGTGTTGACACTAGGTACTTTCTGTCTACCCTGCTATGCGGGATTAAAGCGTGAAGCTAATTACGCAGTATATACTAAAAACAACCACCAACCACGTGAAATATTCACGTAGTGGGATTATTCACTCACCGCCTTAATTAGTAAAGTCTATACATTACTGCCATATTTTTAATAGAAACGTATTTTATATATCAACGGGTTATAATATTCCGTTAATTCCGGAAATATTCCGTTAACTTGCAAATTATTTGTATTGATTTGATTTGAAAACAACATCATAATATATAAGTTGACTTCCTTCGCGTACTCTGTTTATGATAAAGGAAGAAGATAAAACAAAACCTTCTTGCATGCGTGCTATTTGTCGCACGTTTTTTGATTTTAAGCTCAGTATATATTATTTTATTGTATTTTAAAAGAATACATATTTTAGTGTATATATATATATATATAATATATATATATATATATATATATATATATATATATATATATATATATATATATATATATATTATAATTAAAAATGGCCCACGTACATATAATTTATAATCAAAACTCGAGTGGGTGTGACGTCATTGCGTGCGTATGCAAGTCGCAAGTTGTCATTGTTCTCGAGTCCTGAGCCTGACCGATAGCGAGCATGCGTCAGTATAAATGGAATTTATTCATATACTTTATTAATTAATTAATTAAATTAAACTTATATATTTTATTATTATAATAATATGATTTGTCGCTTTACGCTTTTATCCCTCATGGCTGGCTAGACAGGAAGTACCTAGTGTCAAAACACTCAGTGCTCCGCTTTCCGCCGAATTCCAGACATTGCGTATTGGGTGGTGGACTCAATGCCGCTCTTTGTCTTTACCAGAGCGAGAAAGTGAAAATAATTTAAATATAATAATTTAAATTAATGCTTAAATGAAACACTTCTATTCTAATGTACTACGCTTACTTCATAATTTTTTTTATATCTTTCATTCGTCGTGATGTCTGATGACGTTACAATGACGCAGTGATGACAATATATACTTAAGTCATAATACAAAGCCTGATCGTCGGTTCGAAGCCGATTCATGAAAATGTAAATAAAAATTATAAATCCTTTTTTTTAAACAATGTTAAATATGTATTAGCTCCTGTCAATTTATACATCTGAGTGATACCGAGAACGTAGAAACTGGTCACTAAAAGGTTACGGCGTTGAGTTTCGCTGTTTAGTATGGTATGCTTGGGAAAGTGAAGCGTGATATTTGGACACTACGATTGTATACTCTCTGGCTATCATATTAGATGAGAAAAAGCGTAAAGCTGTAAAAAAAAGCAGTTACAGAATGATAAATAAATTGAATATTTAGCTTCACGCTTTTATACCGCATAGCAGGGTAGACGGAAAATGCCCAGTGTTAAGACACACTATACCTCGCTTCCCGCCGGATTCGAGATATTGTGTTGTAAGTGGCGGAGCTCAACACTACGCTGCTCAATTTAAAAATAATCTTTTCCCTAAGTAAGAATCAAACCCACAATCGATCGCGTTTACAGTCAAACTCTGCCCCACTGCGCGACCACCGGCCTCATATATACTGTTCTAATCAATGTTATATTTGGGGTCAAAAATATTTTTATTAAGTTGTACAATCCCAGTACAGTCGTCAGCGTCAGCGAACCGCTGCGTCAGCCGCGTACCTACGTAGTGGCACATTTTTAGTTATTACTTACTGTATTATATGCAATTAATTACATATTATGAGGTCATTTTCGCGTAGTTAAATGACGTTATTTTTATTTCGCACCTCTGGTAAGATGAAGCGCGGCGCTGAGTTCCGTTCAACTCATAATATCTTGAATTAAACCAAACAGTAGAGGACGGAGTGGCTAGATACTAGATTCTCTTTCTGATTGAGAACAAAATAATATTATTTATGCTAAATATATACAATTTATATTTATATCAATTTTATAGCAATTAACGATTGAAAGTTAGTTAAATATAGACCAAAGACAATATAGAGAATGTGGTGTCAAATGAATGAAGGTGGAATAAATTAAAAAAAAATTATCTATACTTTAGTCATTTTCCATTACAACAGTACTTTCGGTGCACATCACTTGTTATGAATAATAAATTATTTCTGCTAGTTCGCGATATTGGATACTTTACAAAAACAAGAATTATAGCACGTGCGTCAAATGAAACTATATGAGAATGCATTCTGGTTAGAAATTACTTAAAACCTTGCAATCGATGCCTAAAAGGCGAGGCGATGTCTGTAAACCAGAGCGAGATGGAGGAGCTCTGTGGAGGCCTAGACCTAGACCTAGGGGACCAGGATATACACGCATATTATAGACATTTTAAATTCACGCTATTATCCCGTGTACCAGGGCAGTCAAGAAGAACCTAGTGTCAGGACACTCCGCAGTCCGCTTTCCGCCGTATTCGAGTCATTGTGTGTTGAGAGACGCCTTTAATATGGGGTTTCACAATAAGAACGATATGTTTTGAAATTGAAATAAAACATGTAATATATGTTCGAAATTTTATGCTATTTATGATTTAAACAAAATGTCGTTCAAATGACCGTCACGACTTTTTTGCACGATCAGTCCAATTTTCGATGAATCGATGCAGCATTTAGGCTGGTATGGCCGCTATAGTCGCTCGAATGTTGCGTTCAAAGTCTGGAATCGTAGCTGGTTTATTGGCATACACTTGAGATTTAACATACTCCCCACAAAATATAGTAAATTTTGATAGCTCACAGCAGCTATCAAAATCCTATCATTTCTATCCTATCATTACATTTCTAACACTGTATTATATACCTAAATAACAAGTTTTTAAATATTTTGTATGACATATGTAGATTTATTATAATATGGTATGGTCGCGCTGTACAAAAGTGTATGACTGTTATATTTATATAGATTTTTTTCCTTGGTCTGGCAAGGCAAAGTGCGGCTTGGAACACGCAATACAGAAATGCAGATAGGGAGTGGGCTAACACTATCCTTCTACCCTGCTGTTGTCAATGCTTCGTTAATATGTTTATTCGATTTCTTCTCTTCGCCATGAAATGAATTCAGCCAAAAAATCAGCCAACGGAGTTTTGCCTAACTGCCTAGGTTTTCTCTGACTGCCTTTATATGTGGGATGAAGCTTGTAAGTTCATATAAAATTATTAATTTTAAATATAATAGATTATAACCTTCAATTTTAAATATAATAAATTATAATTTTCAATCGATAAACATATTTATAAAGTGATATTTGCGAGCCGTCCAGGCGTGTCTCGTCGCAGCACTCAGCGCCACTTCACCCATGAAATAACCTTCGCCTTACCTTATCTATTTCTATATATAAATATACTAACGAGAACTCATCTAGATGACTGACTGATTGATCACTGTCACCGTCTGCTAGAGATTATGACATTTTTTCACAAAAATATCTTATATTGGGCGTACATGATAGGGCACTAATGTGAAGTTGATAATTATATATTTTACCTTTTCTATTAGATTCACGCTCTTGTCCCGCATAGCAGGATAGACATGAAGTACGCAAGCAGAAATATAGATTAACCGTTCAAAATAATACCGCAATAGTAAAGTACGATACTTTATTTATATATGATATTTTTTTTTAGCTACAAGCTTTTATCCCACATAGCAGGGTAGACAGAAAGTACCTAGTGTCAACACATTCCGTACTTCGCTTTCCATCGAATTCGAGACATTGCGTGTTGAGTGGTTTAACTCAACGCTGCGCTTCGTCTTACCAGTGCGAGGAATTGGAAATAATTGAAATTAATTAATTCCCCCGAGCAGGAATCGAATTCACAATCCATCACGTTTACAGTAGAACGCCTTCCCACTGCTCTTCGATCGGCCTCAATAAATATAAATATTTTAATATTTATATAATTTAGTTATCCATGCCTTTAAAATAGCCGGAAATTAGGCTTCACATTTTGTCTAGATACTCTGATCTTCGCTTTCGAGATAATCCGAGACAGAGCGTGTAAAGTGGAACTTAACGCCGCGCTTTGGCTTACTTGAGCGGAAAAATGAAAATAATTTAAATATTCGTCCATATGTCGCCCACAATATAAAGAATTACAAAGTATTGTATACTATAGTCTGCACTGCAGCTAGAGAGTAATGTAGATAACAAAAACGATCACATCTATTTATTTTACCAAAATTTTAAATCCGCCATTTAATTAATTAAGTGTTTATATAACATAATATTATATATTTACTATTTTTAAAGTGTTATTCCACACTTAGGATTAGAAAACATTTTTGAAAAAACGTATTAAAATGCGTTCAAACGCATGGCTTAGCGGTCAGAGCGCTTGGACGGTATCCAAGAGGCGCGGGTTCGAATCCCGCTGCTTTCAAATTTTTATACGGTTTTTCAAAAATATTAACATAATATTAATATCTATGATTATCGCGATTTTTACATATTTTAAATGTTTTTTTATAGGTAGACGTCAGCCTGTGACCACGGACTATTGTGGCTAAAGTTCGAAACGTCAGGTTTCCAAAAATGTATTTTATTTGGCTTCACGCTTTTATCCCGCATAGCAGGGTAGACAGAAAGTACCTAGTGTCAAGACACTCCGTACTTCGCTTTGCACTGAATTCGAGACATTGCGCGTTGAGTGGTGGAACTCAACGCCAGACTTTGTCTTACCAGAGCGAGGAAGTAATAATAATTTAAATATAATAACTCCCCCGATCTGGAGATCAAATCCACAACCGAACGCGTTCAAAGTCAGACGCAGCGCCACTGCTCTTCGAATACCAAAATATACGCGATTAATCTGTTTAAAACATTTTCATATATGATATTAATATTACAATATTATGAAATATGTTTATTTTGGAGGCGAAAGTCCATCCAGCCGTCTCTCCCTTCGTCGAGTCTTTGAAGCGTGAAATGAGTCTCTAAAACGTTTAGTAGCAAGTTGACCGTCAATGTACCTGATGGGATTTGTAAGCCCTAGGCTATATAATTGAGGATGTACAGTATATAGGAAGCAGTATTTAAAGCTATATAGAATTTGTGCTGAAATTATTACCATGACACCATCGTGGCGCTGTGGCAGTGTTTGAGTTTGTATATGATAGTTGTAGGTACGATCCCTACTTGAGAGAATGATTTATGGAAAATTTATAAGAAACAAATCAGTGGGACTGTATTTGTCTTCAAAGAAGAACAGCTTTGAGTTCAGATTATTTAAATGTTTAGAAATCAGCGGGATTCAAACCGCGCCTCTTGAAATCCATCCAAGCGCTCTGACCGCTAAGCCATGGGTTCTATACTACCAGCTTCATGGAAATATTTATACGTTTTATTCTTGTATGTAGAGAGATTTTTATACATTTCTGCAAAGATTATTAGGAAATAAACGTTTGGCAAAAGAGAATGCTATTTATTTTAATATTTTACTATTTCACTTGGCCGGCATCCAAGAGGCGCGGGTTCGAATCCCGCTTCCCAAATCGTTCAAATTTTTATACGTTTTTAATCTTAAGTGTGGAATAACACTTTAAAAATAGTAAGATAGCTACATGTTTTTCTTAATAAGGTGGCAGGCAGGCGATGGGTGCGCGTTGCCGAGGGCCGGGAATTTTGTCGCTCTATGAATATCGCTTAGTGGATGGCAAAAAAAACATTTTTTCCTATCCTAAGTGCTAAATTAACCCATTATTATTTGTTAAAATATTGAGGGAATGATTATATTTAGAATTATTCTCATTTCTCTGCTCTGGTAAGACTTAAGTCTTAACACTAACACTGCTCGCTAGATTGTCTTTGACTACTCTATTGTCAGTTGACGAACTAAAAGTAGCAAATATCCGGCAAGAAATAACAAGTAATTCAGAGTGTACTTGACGTGCAGAGATTTCTTTTTCAAAAAATAACCTTTTTTAATGTAAATTATATAAATAATACAATAAATAAAAATTTAATATCATATTTTTTTTTATATATTTTTTTTAGTTGCAACCCAAAAGGACAATCCATGCAATGCTAAGAACTTCTTTCTGGTCTATTCTTTTTATTGATCTTTGGAAGTGCCACCTAAGACTTACATGTTTTATCTTCGTTTCGAAGGTGTCATTTTTTTCATTTGGTGTCGAATTCGAGATATTGCGTATTGATATTGTTGAGTGGTGGAACTTAATGCCCGCACTTTTTCTTATAAGAGCGAGGAAGTGTAAATAATTTAAATATAATTACTTCCCCGAGTTGGAATCGAACCCACAACCGATCGTGTTTACAGTCAGACGCTGTCACACTGCGACACTATCGGCCAAAATGGCTAAGGTGTCATATGGTGTCAAAATTATTCTAGGAAGAGTGATGACATTGTGGGAGCGACTCGAAGCGCAGACTGTGGCGTTACTCGCGAGGCCACAGTGACGTAACGTTGATGAAACTTTGAAACACTTGTAGAAATCAAAAATTACAAGTTTTTTTAATACTCATATTGTCTATGAAATAATTTATCATGTTTCAACAGAATTATGTTGGTAAGAGCTAGCCATGTAATTGTCTCTGGTCAGTGTTCAGTTGTTGCTGGAAAAAATAATCATTGGAGCTATTGGGAGTGTATGTAGAGAATAAGACTTTTAATGTCGTCGGCTTGGTTAGCTATAAATGCGGCGTTGGGTTCCGCAACCCAACCAGGAAAAAGAGGCTGCAGTTATTTTTCAGTATATATATGTTTTCTTTTAGGTAATTTTTAGTTCAATACTCTTCCGAGCCGGTGGCAGCTTCCTGTAGGGCTGTAGATACTGACACTTGTGTTAATTAACGATTCGAAAGTGCTTGTAAAAAGCCTATTTTAACAAAGAATATTTTAATTTTGATTTTAAAAAAGATTTTGATCTTAAAGAAGATGATTGGTGTCTGAATTGAACCTGTAACCTTTATAAAAGTTGAAAATGTTACAATACGATTAATTGTACAATACAATTTGTATATCTTAATATAGAATTTTAAATCGTTAAAAGTATTTTTTTAAATTAAAATCTATAATAAAGTATACGTGCGAATGAATGCGGTCACCCAACACGCATTTAGAAAAATAATAAGCAACTGAAAAAAAACATTTCAATATACTAAATGGTAAAATTTTAGACATGTTGGGTCACAATTAAGGAAGACGCGTTGTAATTTAATATTACAACATCAAAGTGAATTAATGAAATAATATTTTAGTTTTATGAATATATAAAAGCGACCTTTGGCTTGTTGCGAGCGTATTTTACGAGGAACATGTCAAACTCATCTATTAGACGTACGTAATGGCCACCGAGACCCAAATTAAATTTTAATGTTAGTTAAACAGATAAATTATATTTCGCGGTGACGTGGTGGTTGTGTGTTCGAATTCTGTTTTTATAGACCCACGCATCTCCGGTGTATAGCAAGAAAACTGGAAATAACACAATTTAGATACTATTTCCGGTAAATTTTGAAGAATTCTTTATTAAATAACGGTATGCAATGCCACACTTTATCTTACATTATTTGACAAATTAAGGTCGAACGTCTCACTGGTAAGATAAAACGCGGCGTTGAATTCCACCACTCAACACGCAATGTCTCGAATTCGGCGGAAGGCAGAGTACGGAGTATGTCGACACAAGATGCTATATCTATCCTGCAACCAAGATAAAAGTGTCAAGATAAAATATATATATATATATATATATATATATATATATATATATATATATATATATATACAAAATGAGAACAAAATAATTTTAATTAACACAAGAAACTACATAAAAACCATCGCGCTTACAGTCAGTCAGTGCCACTAAGTCACGAAGGCGTCTTTATAAAAATTATATTACAATAAATAATCGTATATACGCAACATTGTAGCACATTCTGATATAGGAATACTTTTATCTATCCGCCTTCTGGGTGTTGAAGCTAACCAAACCCTAGCATAGACTCGTATATCGTTACTTTCCGCGTAACCAATACAGATGGCATCTGTAACCGCACAGCATCCAGTTACAAAACGCACGGGATCATCTCGCATGCCTCTGGTGACTGATCTGTAGGTACTTATTATTTGTTTGCTTGAGGAAAAATTTTATAATGTTTTTTTTATCTTCACGCTGTTATTTTGCATAGCGAGGTAGATAGGTACTTAGTGTCAAGACCCTCCGTACTCAGCTTTCTGATGTGTTCGAGATATTGAATGTTGAGTTCCGCCACTTAGTACTAGGAAATAAAAATAATTGAAATATATTCATTTCATTCTCGAGTGGGAATCGAACCCACAACCGATCGAGTTTACTTTGACCCTTTTTTGATGTAGTTCAAGAGGATCTAGTATAGTAAAAAAAGGGTAAGAACGTGACAATTTTCATAAGATATCCAATAATATGGCCATTATTGAAGTTAACACAATGAAATACATTTTTTTAACGTAAGTTTTACATTTAACTATATATAAATATTTTGTTTTTATTTCTATGTGACGTTTTAGCTTATGTCAGCAAATCTGAAGACAAAGAGAATATTGCAACCGACCACATGCCAGGAGCAGTGGTGGCAGTGCCTGCAATGGGAAATTCGATAAATTACAGAACAATGTCAATTACATTAAATTCTTTATATCTATATTATAGTAATAAATGTGTTATAATATTTTTGAAAAAACATATAAAAAAATGAACGCAGCGGGATTCGAACCTGCACCTCTTGGATACCGGTATCCATATGGTATGGGTAGGGTATGGTATCCAAGAGGCGTGGGTTCGAATCCCGCTGCGTTCAAATTTTTATACGTTTTTTCAAAAATGTTTTCTAATTCAAGTGTGGAATAACACTTTGAAAAATAGTAAATATTAATGTGTTATAATGTCATTAAAATATATTACATTTCTTTAGCTGACATACATAGTTCTGAATAGGCAATAGCAATACTTTTTTGTTAAAGAACGAATCTATTCGTCATTATCCATGTCATTATCAAGCCAAGTAGCAGGTAGCTTGATTATATCTGATTGTAAACTCCAAAACTAAGTATATTGGTTTTGAAGACAAACCAGAATATCTGAAACCTTTATTATTCGTAACCATGCCAATGATGCCTGTAACGTTCTCTACGCTAGCTTCAACGCTTTTTCAAATGTATCGCAGCATAATCGATTTACATCTTGCATTTCTGCTATAGAAAGAAGAAAGTTATTTCTTTATTTCTGAAAAAGAGGAATGCCTCTTTTTAATTCTTCATAAGCTTCCTTATATTTATTTATTATAGATCGATCTCTTTGTATTTTCTTGAAAGGTTTCCTTGGCATCTATGAGCAAAAACATGACATAATTTGATCGCAACCGTACCCAAAACCCTGCTTTTAGCAAGTTTAAGCAAATTTTTAAAAATCTATTATTTCAGCATTTTTATTTAGAATTTTTAAAGTAAATTGAATAACTACTTTGTACCTCAAAAGGCAAGGGGTGTCTGTACAGATGTAAGCGTCGCGCGCTGACTGACGTAAATCTTTGAAACACGCTCACGTTCAAGTTTTGAATCACGTAAAGCTCACATTGTAAGAACACGTTCACGTTTCACGTTTTAACACCAACCCTCTAGTATTCATTATAGATTCGCTAATATTAAGACTGTCACTTCTGTACCCTGTTATACTCTACTATGTTTTCCATCCTTTTTAGAGATATTTGAAGTTTGATGAATGAAATCAATATAAATCAGTTGATTTTTATGGATGTTTAATATACAATAAATCAATCAGAAAAAGTCACTGTTTTGTCAATACATTCTCTCTATCCCAAATATAGGTACATTAAATACATTTTCTCTCTACCTCTATTTTTATTATATGTAGAACCTGTATGCCATACATAATGTTAGTACTGTCGTTAAGGAAATAGCTGCCATCTAACGATCATTAGCAAAAGTGTTTGCTCCCTGCGTTGCTATAAACTTGTCTAATCAAGTTATTGGTGTAATAAGTCATACCAGAGGCCTGGTTGATGCGTAAATACGCGTTGCCTTAGTAACGAGTTTCTCACTTCATATAAAAGTCTACGTCAACCACTTAGGTAGAGTATGCTATGCTAGTTTTAAAAAAATAATATTTGAAGCATTGATAATGTCATTCTGTTATCATCTTAATCCTATTTTTTTCATACTCTGTATATTCTATTAATATTGTATTGAATTGGATGGAATAGAACCCACAACCAATTGCGATGCAATCCAACATTGGGACAGAGTCTAACTGTGCCACGATGACCTCAAAGAATGTAGGACGTGGTATATGGAAAAGATTACTTTTCCTTTACACTTTTATTCTACAAAAAATATCTTTTGACTGTTTTAACAATACAATGCGTGTTTTCGGACACAACTAGCGCGGTCCAACTAACGTATTGGATATTTTTTTAATATACTTCAGCCTAGTTTTAAAAGGCTGACTGACCTCCCTCTAAAAAACTTCTCGACCTTATTTGGCACATTTATCCAAACAGAAAGAAGGCACGGCTTCGTTTGCAAAAAGATTGTTTTTGAATGAGAAATTCATGAGCAAATTTAGTTCAATTTTTTTCAGTAAACAAGTTCGGAATATTTGTAGAAATATAAAATTTTAAATGAATTGAAATTTTTTTTTGAGGAATTGGGGAAAAATGGCAATGTTATTTGTAGTCACATTTTTCCATTGCGCGCTTTATTTTGCTTGAATTTTATTTTATCATTTTAATTCTTTAACAATAAAAAAATTGTAAATAGTTGATTATTTTTCGAAAAATGATGTCGTAAATAAACTTCACATCTATTAAGATTTTTATTGTTGCGATTCTTACACGCTTTAAATGAAGCTATTTTTAACGGACTAATCGTGAATATTTTGGTATTCAAAAATACAGCCTTGCGGATCATGCTATTATCTACTTTCTCTAGCGATCTTATCAAGCCTGATGTTGGGCTTATTCATTGTATCTTCACATATATCTGACTGCAATACACATATCCATTCTTGACATCGGAGATGTATTCACCCTAACTAGTTTAGGGAAAATAGATACGTGTTGTGACACTAGTTATCTAGTTAGCAAGGCTACAGCTTTGACAGACATTTCCGCATATCAAGCGGAAATATGAGCAAAGGATTAACCGAAAAATAAATAAACGGCCCTGGTTTGGTACGTCTTGCAAACAAGCTCCCATTGGCAAGCGCGAAGCATATCAAATCTGGGCTGAGGAATTAGTCACTAAGGATCCAAAGGTAATAAGGTGCCTCAAGGTACTTTAAGAGGCAAATTGCTAATACAAAGTCCGAGCATATCGCTAAAATCGGTGAGAAGCTTGAGAGATATCCGCCTGGAACACGTCAGTTCTGGGCGCTCTCGAAGGCTGCACTTGGTAATTCCAGCCAGTCTTCGCTCACGCCGTTGCGCACCGAGAATGACACCCTGGTCCACACAGCGAAAGAGAAAACCGATCTCCTGGGTGCTCTCTTCACCTCGAACTCGACTTTGGACAACAGAGGAACCACGCCACTGACCATTCCGCGATGTTAAAGCTCGATGCCCAACATTAAGTTCATCAAAAAAGCAGTGAGCGGCGAATTCTATTTTCTCTGGACATCAACAAGTTGCGTGAGCCGGATGGCATTTTTCCCTTAGTGCTCCGTGTGCGTGCTCGTGAGTTGTCACCGCACCGCAATTCATGGAAGAATTCATGGAAGAAGAAGAAAAAAGGCGATAATTGCGATCCGACTACAGGCCTATCGCTATCACCTCCCTGCTCTCTAAAGTATTGGAGAGCATAATAAACAGCCAAATCCGTCTGGATACGTGGCGTTCTGCTACTGTGCGGTTTTGTGGGAATTTCCTTCCACGTGCCACACAACTGTGGAACGGTCTACTTGCGGCAGTGTTTCCAGGTCCTTCCGACAAGAACACCTTCAAAAAGCGCGTTTATTCCCAAGTTAAAAGCCGGCAATGCTTCTGTAGCTCCTCTGTTGCTACACGGGGCCGTGGGCGGCGGTGATCACTTACCATCACGTGACTCGCACGCTCGTTTACCTTTTCTATAAAATAAAAATTTTAACTATAGTAAATAGCTTTAACTAAGAAAGCTTTTGTTATTCATATACTTACGTCACATTAATTAATCCACGAACTTTATATTTTAAAAATTATCTTTTAGTAGTATTGTAAATTTTTGTAATTTTAAACGTTAAATAATTTATATTTTATTAATATAAACTAGTGAATATCGTAAAGGCCGGTCGTGGCGCAGTGGGTCAACGTCTGACTGTAAGCGGTTTTGAGTTTGATTTCCACACGGATGAATGATTATATTTAAATTATTTTCATTTACTCGCTCTGGTAAGAAGCGCAGCGTCTCGAATTTGGCGAAAAGCGGAGTATGGAGTTTTTTAATACTAGGTATTTCCTATCTATCCTGATATCCGGGATACAAGCGTGAAGATAAAAAAATATTTACTAACCCGTTACCCCCTAACATATGTTTTATATAAGTCTAGTCTAGTCTTTTTTGTACTGCCCTCTTGTACTGCCCTCTTGTACTGCCCTCTTGTACTGCCCTCTTGTACTGCCCTCTTGTACTGTACTCTTGTACTGCATTCTTGTACTGCCCTCTTGTACTGCCCTCTTGTACAGAGTTCAATTTGTTCTTGTACAGAGAATTATGGGGAAAAGTTATATATAGGCACTTAAATTAGTGAATAAACGTTAATTGACATATAAACATCGATATAGGTGATTCCCCGGTCTCGATAGTCCAAGATTTTGAACGCTACGTGATTCGAACCCGCGCCTCTTGGAAACCGTTCAAGGGCTCTGACCGCTAAGCCATGCGTTCAACTACGAAATTTTTATACGTTTGTTACAATTTATTTATGTTGTTAGCATTAAAAAAAACAATTCTTATACGTTATTTCAAAGATGTTTTCTAATCCTAAGTGTGGAATAACCCTTTAGAAATAGTAAACTAGTTTTACCCTTAGTTTTTATATTATACCAAAACGCCAAATATAATATAAAAATTATCAAAAGGCACGGGCACTGATGAGCCCGAGGAAAGAGTTTTATTATAAAAAAATATAGAAACTGTGAAGATAAAAGAAACAAGCGTTTAATTTTTTTACTATTTTAAATGAAAATTTTGCTTGTGTTTTCTACTTTTACACACCTTTATTATACAATGTAGGCGGAGAGAACAAAGACCAAGACCAAAACCAAGACACTTCGTTCCTAGAAAGCAATAAATGAGATTATAAATCAATACCCCGAGTGGAATACGAACCTTCATCCATCGAACATACAGTCAGACACTGGTACAAATTCCACTGTGTTACGATAAAATATATTTTACAAATTTCCAAAATTTCTAAAATAGGAAAACAATCTTTCTAATAGGTATTTCTGCTCCGAACGTCATTAATATACTATTTTTCTCGGAAATTATTATCATAATCGCTATAATTCATAGAAACATATAAACCTATACAAATAATTATATGTTTTTAATGTTTATTTATGTTTTTTATAAGTGTAAAAATAATAAGGAAATTTTTGTGCCTAATTTAATTCTCAAATGTATTGTTATGCAATATATTCGAATGTGACTGGTGGTAGGTTCGATTCCCACTCGGAAGTAAGCTCCGCTACCGGAAATGCAATTACGCAACGGAGTGTCTTGACATTAGGTCCTCTCTGATTACCCTAATGTGTGGGGAAAAGCGTAAATCTTTACGTGTTATGAACGATAATATAATGTAATTGTAAAGTAAGGCTTATTACATTCATTTTTATTATATTTCTATCTGCTTTAGCTGAAAATCTGAAAATATTGAATCGTTAGTTTTACTATTTTTGCTGATCAATTTGCTTGAAAATTTACATCCAACCAATCAGAATCAATGATGCGGAGCTTAACGTCGCGTTATGGCTTGCCAGAGCTCGATAATGCAATACCAATTTAATATTAAAAACTATATAAATTAACTTGTAAACACGTATTAAATTATTTGAACAAATAAAAAAATTTAGATAAAAACAAATAACTAATTAAAAAAATCATATATACATACATATAAGTTAATTAGAAATTAGGTAAGTGTCGATGACCTGGCGATGATCGCAAATCACCGCATAATGCAGGTCGCTGCATGGAAGGCCGTTAACGCGCGCGCAGTGAAGCCAGCTACGGAGTGCCGGAGTGCCGGAGTACCGAGGGACCGACACTCGCGCCACGGCTCCCAACGCGACCGCACGCGATGGCCACACCTTAACGCCGAGCTATACACTATATATACGCGAACAAGCCACACGTGCCACAAGCCACAAGCCACGGTCCAGCCAGTGCCAAGCCAAATCGTGCTATTTTGCCAAAGGTGTTATTCGAATTCGTACAGGTAAGTGTTTTGTTTTATCTACCCTGATTATTTTATTCTGTCTTCATCGTTTGAGTTACATATTATAGATATGTTTATATATTTTTGAATAGAAAAATATCTTTTTGTATTGTGCAAGAGTTGATTTCGAAATTATTTGATGTGAGTCAGCAATAAATTCCATGAAAAACATTTATCACTAACATTTTATATGCAATATCTTTCTAGGATATATATATATATATATATATATATATATATACATATACATATACACATAATATAATTCGTCGCTTTTTAGTGTTGTGTAGTGATTATTTAATTCATTATGAATGGAGCTAGCTGTCGGTATTGTTTTTGTAACTCGCAGTGGGCTCCTCGCCGCCGTCTCCGGTGACAGGCCCGTGTTTTCTGCAAATCGATGAAATTGCCACTAGAATCGTATTTCTGGAAATATTTAACTTAAAATATTAATTCATAGTAATGTTACAAGTGTTTTTTTTAATATAATCGATATTCAATTGATATTAATTAGATATTTATTCTTTTCCTACGATTTACATTATTAACTCATCGTAGTTGACAATAATAATAATTATTATACGTATGTACTCATATATTCATCTTAATTATATATATATACATATATATATATATATATATATATATATATATATATATATATATATATATTGTTTAAAATTTACAATTTCGTGACATATGAATTAGTATTTTAATTAGTATTTTATTCGTTTTCCTATTTCAAGGCATCTATAAATATTACGTACTTAATCACGGATCTCGGCGACGCATTGTCTAACCAAATTGGGGGAACACCGGCATTATGAACGTTTCCCCCAGCAAGGTTTATTACAAAACCATAACGTTTACATTAGCCACCCTAACCAACGTCATATGGGCGTGAAAATTAAAACGTAGCATTTCTTTTAACACCCTGTATTTCAGAAAATTCCTTAACATATTTTACCAATGAGAGACGAGGTGGGAACAGTTCCTGAGATTTGCGAAGCCGATGTAGGCTTAAAGCTCCTTTAAAATAATTTTATCAAATATCAAAACACCCTCTCACTTCCACCTTTAGAATACATGCTAGAAATTAACTGAAGATAAATCTAGACAAGCCTGAATATAATAATTCAAGTTATATTATGATTTTTGGTGATATTCTAATCCGATTTCTTTATACTGGTTAGATCATTAGAGTGTGGAAAGCGGAGTAAATTGACACTAACGCCTTTTTAACTCTAATAAAGTCATTATAAGTTTTAAATACCATATATATCATATTATGATATATATTTTAATAGGAGTGATAATAATCTGTTAGTATAATACAACTTACGTGGTAACACAACGTAGACGAGGCTGCGCTTGCGCATAGAAATGAATTCTAATAAATGACGTAATGATCTTTGACCGCCAGAGTCGAAAATAATGTGATATAAAGTTTAAAGTATAAGTGTAAGTATTTGCTATATTGTTTTTTATTTGATGTACTTTGTCATTTGCGAAGTCATGGAGACCTTAGTGAAGGGTCACTCTTTTCTCTAGTTTTTGCTATTTAACGCTTTATTTGACCGATTTGAGATACATTATATATATATATATATATATATATATATATATATATATATATATATGATGAGATTGATTTGAGATACATTATATTGAGATATATTTTAAATACCTCTTATAAAGGTAACCGATACATATATGTAGGTGCCCGAGAAGGATTCACACTCACGATCAATATATAATTTTAATAGGTACAAATATGTTATAACTGCTTTTTCCTTATGGTCGGTCACAAGTCATTGCTTTAACACACACACTTAAATGACGTCACAGTTGTGTAGATGGGCTGTGCCTAAAAGAATTCGACTTTTGTGGTTTTTCACAATATATATATATATATATATATATATATATATATATATATATATATATATATATATATATATATATATATATATATATAAAAATATATTTTCTCAGTTTGAATCGATAAAACGTCATTAAACTCCGCGTATTGAAACGTGAGGTCTCTAAATAATTTTTAAAGAATCAAGACATTTTTGTATATGTATAATAAGCCACCTACTTGACTGCATTATTCATTTTTATTTCCTCCAATACTTGTAATGTTCAGACAAAAACACACGGTATCTTTAATTAATATAATTATTTTAGTTTATTTTACTTAAAAAAAATATATAATTTTTATACAAATGTATACTTTGAGTGGGATTTGTATCCAATATTAAATATGTATTAGATGTACACTGGCAGGCTCGCTCCAAATGCGCAACTAGAGTGTTATTACACGAACTACACATATTTAAAAGTACACATATTCGTATATCTGATACTTTAATAGGAAAATCTTACTAAGATTACTACATAGGCTTAACATATATCTACATTTAAAATACGCCTTTCCTTTTTCCCGTAAAGCAGGGAATACTAGCAACCCTATGTTTCTGCTTGATGGTGGAATATAACAACGGGTTTTTATCTTAGCGAAGTGGAAAAATAAATATATTTAATATTATTATGTAGAGTGAAATGGAAATCGAACCCACAACCAACCGCGTTTATATGTAGTAAACAGTCTGATCATTTAAACACAAAGAAGATTGACGACAAAATTAAACAATATTGCTTACATTGTTATTTGCTTTGGCTAAGATTTGAACTCACTATTCCTAGTTAGACATGAAATAATAACCACTAGTCCAAGATACCAAAACTCAATTTAACTCATATATAAATAAAGTATCGTACTTTACCATTACGGTACTATTTTGAACGGTTAAACTATATTTCTGCTTATCCTTAGTTTCTCAGTATTAAAACTCCATAATATTGTCTGGTATGGCATTTCTTTAAGGATCCCCTAAAACGAATTAATAAGTAAGTCTTAAATAACAAAATGTTTCAAATTTACGGTTTTATACATTTCTAAATGGATTTAAAAGAATGAGGAAGGAATATAATGTCTCGAATTCGGTGGAAAACGAAGTACGGAGTGTCTTGACACTAAGTACTTTCTCTCAACCTTGCTAAGCGGGAAGCTAAAAAAAATATTTAATTCCGAATGCTTTAATGTACGAAGATACATTTTTTTAACATTCTTTACTATAAAGCGTTGGAAACACTTGTTGTGCTTTATTTAAAATTTTCTCCATTTGCTAACGGAAAGATGTTAGTTATAATTTTTTTCTCTTTTTCTCTACATTACTTTAAAGCCTCATCTTATTTAGTTTATCTCAGGAAATCCTCGTTAGATCCAAAATTCATATTAATAATAAAGTACAAGTGTACATAAAATTACATAAATATTCACAAAATGTATGTTTCTGTCTTTTTTTTTTAAATGTTACTTATTATTCATCAAAGTGAATCAGGTTTTTTATTTGGATTTAGCAAAAAAAAACATTATATTAAGAACTTCCTGTATACATAAATACATTTATTTTAGTTCCATTTACGCGCTCTATATAATGCATTATATAGCAATATTTGTATAGATCGTGTTGCACATTGGGGCAACGCTCAACTGTACTTACAAGTGGTTCTGGGTTCGATTCCCACTCGGACAAATGATTGTGTTTAAATTAAATAATTGTTTTTTTATCTATTAAATCTGTATTTTTCTGGCAAGAATAGTCAAAGTGGAATTTCGTGCTGTATATTTATATTAAAAAATGTAAAATTCTAATTTTTATACTTTTACTGTTTAATTACTGGCCGGCTCTTGGCGACAGAACTGCTCACCAAGCTTGACGGTTTTATATTCTTTCTACGATACACAAGCCTTTGGAAACAAATTATTAAGAATAAAATCTATTTTCAATTGGAATAGTACAGTAGAAAGCGATATAAATAATTTTTAACTAGTTATATTGTAGACCATGTTAGTTATAATGGTATACCTTGGTTATTTTTGATTGTGTCTACGTTACTTTCATTAACATTATATACTTTTGATGTTCTATCCCGCATTGTACTGTACTCCGCATTCCTACAAATTCGAGACATTGCGTGTTGAGCTGCGGAACTCAACACCGCGTTTTGTCTTATTATTACATAATTATTATTATTATTAAACACTTATCTATTGTATGAATAATAAGAACGTGTATTCAAATTTGAGTTGATTTTAATATATTTTTTTACCTGTCATACAAACACTCTAATCAGCTGTTCACACGGAGGATCCTTACGGAGCGCGGAAAGAGGGGCGAGTGTAGCCCTCTCTCTTGGGTAGTTATTAGGCTTAATATAGTAATGATAACAGTTGTTTAATAGTTCAAGAACCTAAATAATGTTAATTGAGACCAGAAAAAATTATCTAGATATTAAAGATTGTTTTCTACAGCTATATCCCGTATATCGCTATATCCCGTATATCACTTTATCCTGTATATCGGTTTATCCTGTATATCGCTTTATCCCGTATACTAGTTAAAATGTGTACACATAATTATATATATATTTTTTTGTTAATGCCTGATATATCTTTGAAAGATGATCCATATACTTTTAAATTTTTAAATTGTATTTTTTATTGATCAATATTTCAATATCATTGTCACTGGTGGAACTAAATATATAAATAAAAAAACCGTCAGGGACAACCCCGTGTCAAGACACTCCGTTGACTGCTTTCGTCGTATGCACTGAATATTTCAAAATTAAAACTCAACTGCTCGCTTTTTTTTTGCTAAATCATGGAAAATAGTATAACTATAAATCCCTTACCAGATTTGAATATACGAATATCTCAAGAATATACAACAATTGTCCTATTAATTTATAAACAGGCCGGTCGTGGCGCAGTGTGACAGCGTCTGACTGTGAACGCGATCGGTTGTGGGTTCGATCACCACTCGGGGGTGTGATTATATTTAGATTACTTTCACTTTCTCGCTCTGGTAAAGACAAAGAGCGGCGTTGAGTTCCACCACTCAACGCAATGTCTTGAATTTGGTGGGAAGCGAAGTACGGAGTGTCTTGACACTACGTACTTTCTGTCTACCCTGCTATACGGGATAAAAAAGCGTGAATCTAAAAAAAAGAAGATTATAAAGTTCGAAGAATAACTCGGCTGTTGGTTACGCGGAATGTCTATTTATAATGTGTACCACCAGCCCCCCTAGACCCTGTGACTGTGACGTTGTGACGTTGAACACTACCAAGTAAGGAAGGATGCAGCCATTATTGTATGGTAATAGCTTGCATTACAAAGCGTGCATGTGTATGTACACCATCGCTTCTGTTTATTCGAATACTTGATATTTCAGCTTATAACTGCTAAGAAAATGAAGAAAGACGTGAATTATCCATCAGACTATACGCGGCGTTTGGTTCCGACACTCAATACGTAATGTTTCAAATTCAGGTAGAAAATTCAGAATGTTAGAGAGTTATAACATAAGGTTCCACTTGCCTATACTACTGTTAGGTTGGTGTATCTTTTCACTATTTCTTAGTATTTATGTATATATATATATATATATATATATATATATATATATATATATATATATATATATATATATATATATATGCATACCTCTTTCGTCTGTCTGTTGTTTCGCACGATTGCTAAGAGCAATCACAGTACGTTTGTTTCTTTCGCTGTCCTCTTCGTGAGGATTTCCTAATTAAATCTACTCTAATCTACATTTGTGTATCCTGCATGAGTCAGTTTGTAAATATGTACGTCATTTAATCACAAGTGGTTTTATATTTTAAAATGTTATTCATAATATGAACATTATATACATAAAACGGTGCAAATTTTGGTTCCTTATTGTATGAATAATACATAAGTAATGTCAATTTAATGTTAATTCGGTGAGTTAGGAACGTTTAGCACAGTGATCAGTTGAACGTAGTAAGCGCATTCAAATCCTGTTTATTTTAGATTTTTTATATGAGTTTTTTAATATGTTTCAATATAGTATAGATTTAAAATGCGACAACTTGTTATATAGTAATTAAAGAAGTCATTATAATATATATTCTAGATATATTTTTATAATTGATTATTGTTAATATTTACTATTTTCAAAGTGTTATTCCACACTTAGGATAAGAAAACATTTTTGAAAAAACGTATAAAAATTTGAACGCAGCGGGATTCGAACCCGCGCCTCTTGTCTTGGACGGTATCCAAGAGACGCGGGTTAGAATCCCGCTGCGTTCAAATTTTTATACGTTTTTTCAAAAATTATTGTTATTATTGTTTTTTATATAACTATATATAATATTTTTTTAGCTTCACGCCTTTATCCCGCATATCAGGGTAGAAAGTAAGTCTGGTGTGATGACACTCCGGACTTCGCTTTATACCGTATTCGAGACATTGCGTGTTGAGTGGTGGAACTCAACACCGCACTTTGTCTTTGTTCTATTGTCAACGTCTATATTTGGAGCTAAAGGATAAGAGCCTTTGTTAAATTGTTAATTTGGAACGAGAAACTATTTTTGAAAATTGATATAAATTTTTTTATGATATTTTAACCTACTACACACCATGTGTCCGGATCTGTGTCAGGATAGAGAAAAAATATTTGTGTACTTGGTTATGCACTTCATGAAGAAGGCTAAGAGCTATTGTGTTTTTAATGGCGTAAGAAAACCAAACGAAAGATAGAAAGAACCATTTTTGCATAGGAATCGAAGCTGCAACCATCGCATACAGTGAGATTTAGCACTGAGCTACAACGGTGTCATGGGCTTATATAATTAAAGCATATTTTGACGGGTCTCGAAGTGCACTCGCGGAATAGCAAGGTGCTTGCGTAAGGTAATTGTTAGCGCGCACACTGAATCGCGAGCGACGTCTGTGTAGGCCGAGGGCTGTTGTCATTATTGTCACTCAGTTATATTTTTGATAATAAAAAAAAACATATTTCTTAATGGTTCTTGACGTATGTAAAATTAATATTAATATTATATGTGCGTAATATAAGTACTTTATCAGGTGACGTGTTACTTGGATACTGTTCTATACAAACTACACTACAGTGCACAGCTTAAGATGTTATGTTGAATTATTTAATAAACAATGAAATATTTTCTTTTTATTTATTTTAAGTAATTTTAGCGTCATTTGCTAGGTAAAATCGCTCGTACTGGCATCAATGTTAAATTTAATATTAAAAGCATTTAAAACAATAATTTTCTAGTTCTATTGCGGTACAATATAAATTGCCTATAAAGAATCTTCCAGATACTAATCCCCAATTTCAGTCAGCCGCCCCCCGCGCTATGCGGTGCACGTCAACAGACTGTCGCGGATGTCGTAAGCGGCGCTTGTCTACTTGCCGGCGGAATTGGAATTAGACTACGCTACCCGACGCCCATAGCAACGCGCACGACACCTTACTACTTTGCATATGTGCATGTGTCTGAATACTT
The DNA here is from genome assembly GCA_032432895.1 of Dryadula phaetusa. Lineage (NCBI taxonomy): Eukaryota > Metazoa > Arthropoda > Insecta > Lepidoptera > Nymphalidae > Dryadula > Dryadula phaetusa. Next base: position 3,390,381 of record JAOYRS010000028.1, read on the forward strand.
CGCACTTGCTACTGTACTGTACTTGGTACTGTATGATATTTCTTTCTGTCTTTGTGAGTGAAAACCGCGGTAGCGATTTTGATACATATTTTTTTAAATTAATGCCGGTCGTGGTGCAATGACATATCATCTGACTGTAAACACCATCAGTTGGGTGGGTGGTTCGATTTCTACTCGAGGGAGTGATTTTCTTTAAATTATTATCACTTTTTTACTCTGATAGGAAACAAAGTGCGACGTTGAGTTCCGCCACTCAATACGCAATATCTCAAATTCCGTGGAAAGCGAAGTACGGAATGTCTTGACACTAGGTACTTTCTGTCTACCTTGCTATGCGGGACATAAACGTAAAACTAATCGAAAGGTTTTCCTTTACGTATCAATATCAAAAGTATTAGAACCCTCGATGTATGATGCAATTTGAACTAAACAACCTAACATTTTATGTCATTTATATGATGAATTACAGATATGCATGTTTGAATGTTGCACCGGTCATCGACCCCAGCTTGCCAAATTATACATGTCTAAGCAAATGTACTGTTATGTTGTTAAATAAAACCAAAAGAGAATACTTATTATGTAGATTGCTATCAAAGTAAAGTGTCGCTCGTGGCTCAGTGGGCTTAATTATGATTTGTTGGTAGGAGATTCGATTCCGGCATTTGACTAGTTTTTATAAAGAAAATATATTTCCTTTGTCTCTTTCATTTTTTTTAACATATATTAAATATCAATATATAATAAAAGAAGAATAAAATATTTAAGGCGAGTAACGTATTTGCGGAATTATTCGCAATCTATATTGAGACAGCCTACGTACTGGTAAGCAGAAACACGGCGTTGAGTACCAATTAAAGCATAATCTCTCATCATGTTACATGAAAAATGGGGAACAGAGTGTCTTGACATTAACTTCTCTCAAGTCTACCAAGTTGTGTGGGAAAAAATTGTATTTTTCATACATCTATCTAATATAAAAACATTAGTGAAAGTGTTTTTAGCTGAGTTACACAACATCTGATGGCCGGTGCACTCGCATTTGGCAACGTGACAATTACATTATAATCTCGCCACGCCGCGAGATCTGACGATACCCCTGATACCTGTTCCAGCTTCATATTGTTCTTGAAACAGTGAAATTTTACTTAAAATTTGAATTGGCCAATGGTTGTTACAAAAGCTTTTTGTCTTCGCGTACGTATCTTCATGTACGTATAATACCTTCCACGTTTTTTACGTAGAGAGGCTTTGGTGAAAGAATAGGGTGGGTTTCACTTTTGTGTTGAACAAAAGCGTTGTTGCTTTGAAATATTCACATGTAATATTTTTCCTTAAAGGAACACATGAAAAATACTCTTTATTATTTAATTTATGAAATGCCTATAATGATTATATTTAATTTTCCTTATATTTCTCTACTATATCAAGACGGAAAGTGGCGTTGAGTTCACCATTCAACGCACAATGTCTTGTCTCTGTCAACCTCAGGTCGAAAACAGTCAATGAAGTGTCTAGACATTAGGTTGTCTTCGACTATCTTGTTAAGCGAAATAAGGCGTGAAGCTAATGATAAAAAAAAACTCTATTTCCCCAATTCAGATTGCCACTGCTTGTTAGATCACAAACTTTATGTCATTTTTTTATTTGTAATTGACCTTTCTTGCTGCACCGTGGACACTACATTCTCCAATTTCTGCCATTATTTGAGACATTGCTTGTTGAGTGTGGGACTAAACGCCGCTTTCTTTATGTCCCCCGATCTGAGCATGAATCCATAACCTTCACGTTTACAGTCAGACGCTGTCAACATAACTTAGATTGTGACGATCAGCTGATAACCCACCACGCTTATTAATGACCACGTCTAAATATAGCTCTATGTTTTAATTCAATTTCGATGTCTATTTTCTTTTCAATAGAGACCGGATTCGATTAGCAACGTGTTGACATGCCGTGGAGCTCTCCACTTTCCTTGGACGCATGGTGCGAATGAGTAATTCATGGTTTTGTATGCGCGTGCGCATGACAGACCCACACACGTTAATACTATACAATACAGTGTTAAAATTCATACATTAATAATGGGATATGTTATATTTGACTCTTATTATCTATTCTAATATTATAATAAATTGGTGGTATTATCTTTTCTTATTATGATCCTGTGTGTCTGTTTGTAACATTAAAATAACCAATTTTCAATAAATGCATACGTAGTATATTATATATCTACATGATACATATATTACCAAAACAGCAATATTTCTTATTTTTGTCGGTCTGTTTGTTTTCTTGTGTTTTGTTCCAGCTAAACTCTGGAAAGGCCGGATTAATTTTTCTACCAACTGTTAAAATTATTTATATATATATATATATATATATATATATATATATATATATATATATATATATATATATATATGTGTGACTTTCACTGGCATTTCGCTGATGTACCAAAGATTAATTTGAGCTACATTTAATTTTTAAATAATAAAATAACTTAGAGGAGTTGACGTGAATGTTAACAATGAACTTAACTTTTTAACATATATAATAAACAATAGTTCTTTAAAACATTTATGGAAAAACGTATACAAATTTGAACGCAGCCACGGTATGCCAAGGTTCAGCCAAAATGGTAAATAATAGTTCCTTAAGCAATTATTAGACTATAGAGTAAGATCGAACCACCAAGACGGAGAGAATAGTAATTAATATCTTTAAAATTATCTTGAATAGAATAAAACGTGAGGCCGGTCGTGGCGCAGTGTGACAGCGTCTGACTGTAAACGCGATCGGTTGTGGATTCGATCCCCACTCCGGGGAGTGATTATAATTAAATTATTTTCACTTTCTCGCTCTGGTAAAGCCAAAGAGCGGCGTTGAGTTCCACCACCCAACACGCAATGTCTCGAATTCGGTGGAAAGCGAAGTACGGAGTGTCTTGACACTAGGTACTTTCTGCCTACCCTGTTATGCGAGATAAAAAAAAACGTAGAAAGTTCATAATTTCGTAGAATATTTTAGAAGACTATTTTATTTGAGAAACATTGAGTGGTACATAATATCACCGTTTGCTTTGTTCCATTTGAACATTTAACATTCCACTATTATCCATATGTTCTTCTAGCTATATGCATTTTAAAATGAAATTAATAATTATTTGATACATTTTAGTATAGTCGAATATATCAATGCCCTATATGACGATTTTTATAATTTTTTTTTATTTGGGTAACAAAAACAAACCAATACAAAAACAATAGATATATTGACAACTCCTGAGGATATAAAACTGCATGATATCGAAGACGATAACGGAGTGTCTTGACATTGGGTACTCTCTGACTATCCCACTATGCGGGGAAAAGTATGAAATTAGTATTATAAAACATTTACATACTAATGAAGGGAAAATCCACAATAACTATCTGTGGTTTAATAGTTGAGCGTGAAAATGAGATGTTTTGCGGTTTTTTCAGATACTAACACAATGCATTTGTTGTCATATTATTTGTATGAATAATATTTTATATGTGGTTTTTTTGTAATCCCAAATAAACATATGTATAGGTATGTTAAGAAGCTTGACTGACATTACTGACTGACGATAATAATCTTGTGATAAGTTATTTTGTAGTGTATACCATCAGCATTATTATATTATATTACCATTAAATTGGGCTAGAATGGTCTAAAGTCAAGAAAAAGAACCTCTCAAGACCTCTCTGAACTGAGTGGTGGAACTCAACGCCGTGATTATTCTTACCAGTGAAATGGAAATATTTTAAATTGTAAATTGTATTTCCTCTTGGTATATACGTTAGATTGTTCAAACCTTTTAAATCTGCTAAAGACAAACCCTCGGCTTGTATCTATTTATATTAATAGATGAAGGAATATTTTCCGGTCCACCTTTATAGGAACTTTGCATTTGCAGGAGTATAAAATTATATTATTAGGGATAATCAATGTTTATGTATGGAAGAAGTATAGAACTCAATACTTTTCATGACGATTACAGCAAATATATTAAATTATAACTAGTTAACCCCGCAACTTCGTCTGCGTGAATTTGATTCTTACTATAATTTTAAATAGATTTTTCTTACAAACCTATTGACACTAAATAATCACTTAATTGTTAAAGAGCGCTGTGAAAATACAATTGTGAAAATTGCATTTATATTGGCTCTATCATTTCTGAGATTAGAATGCACAAACGCACAGACAAACAGATAAAACCTTTAAAAATCATTATTCTGGATTCTATTACATCAATAAATATCCATGATAACATTTCTCATATATTTTCCATGTACAGACAGCTAGCAGTTTATTATATTTAATTATTGCAAGAGAAGATGCATTATTCACTTCCTTGCATCAACTAAAACGCAGTAAGATGTAAGATAAGAGCATGATGGGACGCAGGTCGCCTGAATAAAAAAAAAGTTGACGCGATCATTCGAGACAGGCGACCTTAAGGCCGGCCCTGGCTCGCGGGCCGCGTCAACACCGCGTCGCGCTGCCGTTGAACATGTATATTGTATTTTTGTAAATGTTCCTCTTGATAAATATAAAATCTATTAATATAAAAAACTAGTATTGTAGTATAGATGTGTCGTGTATAACATGGAATAGTAGGGGGTTCGATACCTGCTCGGAGAGTAATTATATATACCCTATTTATACCCTATTTACTTTTTTTAAAGTGTTATTCCACACTTAGGATTAGAAAACATTTTAGTAAAAACGTATATAAATTTTTTTTGAACGCAGCGGGATTCGAACCCGCGCCTCTTGGATACCGTCCAAGCGCTCTGACCGCTAAGCCATGCGTTCTACTACCAGCTGCGTCTAAATTCTTATACGTTTTTGTTACAACTTGTTTATGTTGTCAGCATCTCTGTAGAGAGATTTTTGCAAATTTCCACTACTTAAAGATTATTAAGAAATAATGGTTTAACAAGAGAGATTGCTGTTTTATTTCAATATGTACTATTTTTAAAGTGTTATTCCACAGCAGTCTTTTCCCTCTCTTCACTGAAGTCCAACAGGGTCAACAGTATTTGCTAATTATCATAAAGTTATGTCATCCAACAGCTAAATTTAATACTTGAAGCAGAGAGCGGTATGGTGACTCTTTACTTTTGCTCGTCAACCATTCACTCAGTAATTACATACATTAAGTCACTTAGGCTGGTCGTGGCGCAGTAGGACAGAGTCTGGCTGTAAACACGATCGGTTCTGGGTCCGATCAACACTCGGGGGAGTGATGATGTTTAAAAATTATTTTCACTTCCTCGTTCTGGTAAGATAAATTGCGGCGTTGAGCTGCACAAAGACAACGTCTCGAATTCGGTGGGAAGTCGAGTACAGAGTGTCTTGACACTAGGTACTTCCGGTCTACCCTGTTATGCGAGATAAAAGCGTGAAGCTAAAAAAAGTCAGTTTCCTTCTTATATATTTGATACAGAGATTCTATCCAGAGCAGGATAGAGAGCCACACGTCAGGTCACTCCGTTCTTCCGTTTGTCCGAAACCAAACATTGCGCTTGCGTGCCATTATTTAATATGACAAGGAAATTGCGTATTATAATATAGTGTTATGTGTTTATGTTCATTAGTCATAGCGCGGTCTGGACGGAGCGCGACGGTCAAGGCTTGGGTTGTTTTTTTTCACATACTTACCTCCTTAGATATATGTTGTAACAGACTATATTGATCGTAAGTTTAATAGATAAATCAAGTATTTTTTTATAATTTCACGCCTTTAACCCGCATAGCAGGATAGAAAGAAAATATCTTGTGTCAAGACACTCCGTACTTCGCTTTCCACGGAATTCGAGAAATTACATGTTGAGTGGAAGAAGTGAAAATTATTTAAATAAAATCACTTCTCTGAGTGGGGATCGAACCTGAGTTCGTTCCCCACTTAGGGAAATGAACACAGTGGAGTCAGACTCTTTCCCACTGTGCCACGAGCGACCTCAGTAAATAAATAAAGTTATACGTTCATTTTCAGTATTTAAAACTGCAATATTTATTTGTAACATTAACAGTCTAATTATCTAATTTTGGTCTATCTGTTCGTCTGTTTGTTCCGGTTAAACTCTAGAATTGCTTTACCCATTTTGATAGGACACTGACAGATAACTGATAAAAAATCACGTAGGCTACATTTCAGTATTATAATACAAATATCCAGTTATATTAACTTCCACGTGGACGTAATCGAGCCCGGAGCTCGTTTTTAATATATTTATTATGAACCCACTACCCTATTTCGGTGGACACTGTCACGGTACAAAATAATCAAATGACGAGGAAACGCACCGGTCGGCCTTACGCGCGACCGTGAAAGAGCATCGGTACGCACACCGGTCAACGATCACAAGATATTTTTTTGTATGTATTTATTTATATATTTCTTATTGTACTTCACAATAAATAAAGGAATTACGATATATATATATATATATATATATATATATATATATATATATATTGACGATTGTCTGTACGTACTTTATCTGGCCGGTTGATACACTGAATGTTTTTAAGTTCTTCACTTGCTATTAAATTACCATATAATGTTCTATATACTGATTGACTGGCACAATATCTCGAATTCAAACAGAATGCAGTCAACGGAGTGTCTTGACACTAGGTTGTCTTTTACAGTGCTATATAAGCGTAAATCTATTTTTTTCATATTTGATTTAATTTAATAATTAATTGACTGAGTTTAAATATTAACTCAGTTAAACGCTAACTGGTATCTGTGGGTGCAAATAACAAAATATTATAATATATAAAAGACATATAAGTTGCTTTTAATAGTCATTGGCAACGTTAACCTCTGTGTTTATAGTTAGGTACATCCAAAGACGTAGTGACGTATGTACGTATATACAGTGATTCATGAATTTGTACAAGGATTTTAGACTATAGCAACAATTGTAACGGTATTGTTAAGAGGTTTTATATGTCGGTGATCTTGTTTATGTTACCTGGGTCTGGATGTGGGTCCCCAGATCCAATCTGGGTCTGGATTTATTAGGGTCTTCTTTAGAGGATTTAAAAAAACAGAAATCATGCCTATAAGGAGTAGAGAATTCTTCTTTAGGAGCGCGTCTTTGTTTTAATAAATTTGTGATACGGGAGGAGTCTCTCAAAAGGGATATCTGTTAGGTGTGTAGAGTTGCAACGCATTGTCCAGTTATCCCTTATTATGGATTTAATACAATTTTTTTTTAATTCTCTCGTACTGTACAGGAAAATTAAAAAAATAAATAAACACAATTTGAGGTGGAAATGAAATATAAGAACGAAATTTCTTTACACTAAATTCGGTCTAGATATAGTAAAAAGCACTAACCTTTAAAAAACAAGTTTCACATATACTTATATATATATATATATATATATATATATATATATATATATATATATATATATATATATATATATTATATATATATATATATATATATATATATATATATATAGAAATACCGTACCGTCGAGATGTTTGTACAAACCCTTAGGATTATTATGTGTACAGTTCACTTGACGTCCGCTACACTGACGTGAGTCATGCGCCGTGAATCACCGTGACACCGTTGTTCCACCTCTCCTGCCAGTGTTTGTAATCTTTACTTATATTATATTGACCTATGATTGGTAATACTATATATTATTTACTAACTTCTAATCTTTTCACGCTTCTATCCTGTATAGAAAGGTAGACAGGAAGAATCCAGTGTCTCAGTACTCCGCTTTCCGCTGAATTTGAGACATCGCGTGCTGAGTGAGCGAAGAAATGAAAATGAGTTAAGTATACTCCCCCGAGTGGGAATCAAATCCACAACTGATAGAGTTTACAGTCAGATAATGCCCTACTGCGGCACCACCGGCCTTATTTATATACTAACTAAATGCTATATCTTATTTAACCTTATTTTAAGACCACCTTCTATACTATAATTACGTTAAAACGAATTATGTCGCCCGCAACTTCATCTGCGCCAACCCATTCCCGTAGGAATATCGAGGATTCTTTTCCTTGAACCTGACCAGATCATTCCCCAAGGCTCAATGCCAATTTTCAACTTATAACGACTAGTGGTTTCTGAGTTGTTTTGTTTGTCTATCACGGTGTGTGACGAAAGGGTTTCTTATAAGAAAATATATTAAGAAATGGTTTGGTGTACTTAGTAAGACATAAATAGATAAAACAATCAAAAAGTTAGGCCAATTAATTCTTCACTTTCAGTCAATTTACTGATATTTCTCAGATATTAAGAGCTGGATACGAGAACTAAGGGTGTCTTGTTATCAACCTAGACCGAATAAACATAAAAATCAAATTGTGTGTTAAAACGTGATTGGCAGAACTTAACGCCGCAAACTATTTTGCCAGAACGAAAAACTTAAAGACATAATTGGGCATTAATGTCAAGAAAAAATATATATATTATTAAAGTATCAATATAAATAAAATAACAAAAAAAAAATTCTACGCTAAACGCTCATAAATTGTATGTATACAAAAAAAATATAAAATACATGTAAAGTACATTATATTATACGTATATAGGCTTCCTCGTCGCGAGCAACGGCGCGCGGAGACCTTCTGTCTGTAACCAATCGATTGTCAAAACAACGCGGTCTATATAGCGGCTATATTCGTAACCCCATTTACAGTGACTCATATTGTTATTATTAAAAAGCAATTTATCTTGCATAGCCGGGTAGTCAGAGATAACCTAGTGTCAAGACACTATGTATTGAGCGGCGAAATTAACGTCTTACCAGAGGCTTACGGAGAAAATAGAAAATAGAGAAATACTTTTTTAATTATAAGCATTCCTTCAAATAGGAATGCTCAACCAATCGCATTTACAGACAGGCGGTGTTCCTCACGATGATTTTCAAGTTATAATTTTTTGTATTTATTGTTATTATATATTAATTAACATATGAAATATTTCTGAATGCTTTTTTATTTATAAGTATGCTCCTATACTCTTTCTATCGTGAGGATATCCGTTATGGATTCCTGTCAGATTGGAGACTCAGGAAGGGTTATGTGGACTCTGAACGTCGTCCTGAACCTAGTAAAACTTGAACGTCGTCCTGAACCTAGTAAAACTTGAAAACTTGAAAACGTGCTCCTTCTCGAACGCCGCTAGCCAGATTACGGGAGCCCCGTTCTTTCGGAAGTTCCGCGGCAGAACCCTGCGAGGCACGCAGAGCTTGTGTGTTCATAAATAAATTAGTGAACTAAATATAATATTAATCATACTAAAATGAGTTTATTTCATCTACTTCTGGATGAAGGCAAATAAACGTTGTAAAGGTAACGCGTGTTCTACTTGTCAGGGTCTTTATAAAAGCCGGCCGGCTCGTTTTTTACTTCATTAGTTTACGATGAGACAATTCGAAATATATTCTTCTCTAATAAACTATTTTCAACGGATTAATACGCGTATATTTTGGTATTCGGAAATACATTTTTGGAAACCTGACGTTTTAAACACTTTACAGTAGTCCGTGGTCACAGGTAGACCTGTCAACTGTGATCAATATAAAAATATACGCGATTAATCCGTTTAAAATAATTTCATTTAAAATAGTCTAAGATAGCTTTCAGTCCTAAATTCGAGACGTCTAAAAATCTAGAACACTGTGTCGTAACTAACGTGTATAATTTTTAGTACATTAGAAAGTATTTGTGAATTGTATTGTACTTATAAAAAAATGTACCGCTCACTGTAAGTAGGCTGTGCTGGTAAGTTTTTATAGGGGCTTCTTAAAAACTAATTTAGCACAGAGAGGCGACCTGAATGCCTTCATATCGTTTGTACTTCAATTGGGACGAGACGTCGTTAGCAACTTACTTCCTTTGTTAAAATATATTTTATATTTATCTCTTAGAATGCTAGGTGGCGGAACTCAACGCCGCGTTTTGTCTAATTTCTTGTAAACGTAAAACAGTAAACGAAATATTATTTGTTACAAATTTTCCCTTGAATGGAAATGGGAAGGGAATCCCCTAATATTGTTTTTTTTAGCTTCACGCTTTTATCCCGTATAGCCAGGTAGACAGGACTTACCTAGTGTCAAGACTCCGCTTTCCACCGAATTTAAGATATTGCGAGTTGAGTGGCGAAACTCAACGCCGCGCTTTGTCTTACCACAGCGTGGAATTGAAACTAATTTAAATATAATCATTCCTCCGAGTGAGAATTGAACCCACAACCAGTTGCGTTTATATTCAGACGCTGTTCCACTGCGCCACGACCGGCCACGTCTCCTGATATTTACTACGTTAGTACTTAAATGTGCCCATGCTTTTATAAAACATAATATTCATATAAAACTCTGCTGTTTCGCCTGGGTTTCGAAGCTGCGCTCACTGACCTACTTGCAGAACCAACCACCTCGAAATGAACACGTAATATGATGAGATGCTTCCAATTACTTATCGACACTAGCTTTTTTTATCCCATTTCTATTTTCAAACGGATAGCTCGTGTTTATATATATATATATATATATATATATATATATATATATATTTCTTCTGTTGCGTGTTCTGGTGTGATTATATTTAAATTATTTTCATTTCCTCGGTCTGGTAAGATAAGGTGCGGCTTTGAGTTCCACCACTCAACACGCATCGTCTCAAATTCGGTGGAAAGCGAAGTACGGAGTGTATTGACACTAGATACTTTCCGTCTACCAAAAAACACTATATATGAATACTTGTTTAAACAACCATTTTTTTAATTTTTTTTTATTTATTTATTTGTATGAAAAAGTATGTTAGGTTTTGTTACATAAAACCTAAATATTTTTGTTCAAATAGTTTGTTAATAGTATTTTTGATTGTCAGTCACACAAAAATGCCAGTATTGTCAGTCATACATGAAATTGGTGTAGCTTTGCTAAGAGAAGATCCGGTATCGAAACACTTAATAGCTCCTTAGTCACTCCTTAGTCGCTTTTCTATGAAATAATAAACGTTAAAATTTAAACTTTACGCTTAAACCCGCATAGCAAGGTAGTTAGAAACAACCTAGTGTCAAAACACCCTCCTGACTGCTTTTCACCTAAAATCGAGATATTTCGCATGGTGTAGCGTACTCAACGCCACGCTATGACCAGATTGAGAAATGTGAAACGGGGTGTGGAATCGAATCCAAAACGTATGAGAAATCCGAGCCACTGCGCCACTACAGCCACAAACTAAACGTAACAAATTACGTATAACATATAATAGCTTGTAGTGACGTCACAATGTCTAATAAATGGGCGATTAATCTTAAAATCCTCTCTATAACACAATTAGCCATGTTAATGAATTAACCTAGATTTTTATGGCTCGTTATAGCTATAATAAACAGATGACGTCGTGGCCTTTTGACTGTGAATACTGGAATGTAATACTACATGCGTGGTAACAGGTTCAAAACTGACAGTGTTTGTTTTTTTAATAAGTAGTAGAAATACCTATTGCTTTACTATCGATTAATTTCATTTTTCTCCGTCTTCTTTCTTTCCGTGACGTACGCGAAACTTTTGGTGGGCTTCATGCTTCATTCCGTATACGAGGGTAGTTAGAGAGAATCTGGTGCTTCTATATTAAATAAGTGTATCAAATGAATAAGAGAGTACAACCAGTTTTTCATTTAACTAGAGAAGCTCTCCTTCTCTCTGCAGTCTCTTTGTACTACATATATAAGCAGCTTCAGGCTTCATCCCGCATACCAAGATAGACAGAGAGAATGCAATGCAAATACATGCTTTGTATAAATTTACATTTTTTTTTCTTCAGAATAATGTACTTACAGAGTACGTAGTATCGAAACACTCCGTATTCTCTTTATATATGTCCATAAGAATATCGAAACGTTTCGCGTTATATAGCATAGTGATTTTTATTATCCTACTAAAATCGTTCTCTATTTAAAAAAAATAACAACTTCACGCTTTATTCCGCATAACAGAATAGTCAGAGACAACCTAGTGTCAAGACACTCCATTGATTACTTACTGACACTCCGTTGATTGCTTATTTTAGAAACAAAACAAAGAAATACCATGTTTAGAGAGCATTTTTTAATATAATGAATCCCGTTATTTAATTTCGATTATACATACGTACATATCTTGATATATACGAGCGCCGTTACAGTGGCAGCACCACGCCGCCACGCCGCGCGCCTCCGTGAAAGTGTCACACTTGCCTTCTTCGACCTTGCACACTGAACTAGTTGCCGAAATCTTCATTGATTCAATGTATTTTTGCGTTTTGTGCGATTTTATATCATTTTTGACCGTATTTAGTCCGTATTTTGACCGTGTTGGTAGAGAGAGATAGGTCTTTTAGGTCTACTTAAAAGAAAAAATATCTGTATCATATCGTTAAAGACCAACAAACGTCGAAAGAAACTATTAGATTTTATTCAACTGGGAAGCGGAGAATGGAATGCCTCTAATTTTGCTCTGAATAATATAAATAAGCAATCAAATATGAAACCTCCCACAATAAGACGTTTTAGCTTCAGGCTTTTGTCCCGCATAGCAGGGTACACAGAAAGTACCTAGTGTCAACACACTCCGTACTTCGCTTTCCACTGAATTGGAGACATTGCGTGTTGAGCGGTGGAACTCAACGCCTCTCCTTGTCTTTACCAGAGCGAGGAAGTGTAAATTATTTTAAATATAATCACTCCCCCGAGTGGGGATCGAACCAACAACTGATCGCGTTTACAGTCAGACACTGTCGCACTGCGCCACGACCGGCCTCTTTATTATTAATATTCTATACATATCAACATATATCATAAATTAAACATTAAAAACCAAATTCTGGGAAACAATAAAAAATGATGGCAAAACTTTACATAGTAAAGTATACATACATACCATCCCAGTGTACAATTTATGTGTTTTTATTACACATAATTACACACTCGTTTGCCACATTAATAGCATTACAATATACCGTGTAGCCTTGTTTAAAACGGCGACCGTTCACATATCCTATTGTTAATTTGTTTCGGATTATGGAAATGATTGTAGGAGACAATAAACAGACGATATTAATGTTTATATTTTATGTATATATAATTTTAGTATAGTAAATCTTAACAAATAGCGGGTGAATGAAACGATTTGTAACGGATTAATCGCGTATATTTTGGTATTTGAAAATATAATACATTTCTTGCAAACGATGAAGATGTTTTGAACACTTTACAGTAGACCGCAGTCACTGGTCCACCTGTATGTATCTGTTTTTGAATACCAAAATGTACGCGATTAATCAGTTTAAAACAGTTTCCTTTTTTTTAGCTTCACACTTTTATCACATCAGGTTAAACAGAAAGTACGTAGTGTCAAGACACTCCGTACTTCGCTTTCCACCGAATTCGAGGCATTGCGTGTTGAGTGGTGGAACTCAACGCCGTACTTTGTCTTTCCCATCGTTTCATTTAAAATGTGTTAAAATTGTGGTAATCAAAAATCTTATTAAAGAGCGTGTAATTTAGGTAAAATACGTTTCAACACAAAGCTCCCAAGCCACATTGTGGCTGGTGGTGTAAGTCTGTAATGGAAAATCTATTTATTTATGGTTTTCTTTTTATCTGTCTTCTCTCTAATGTTTTCCCATAATGGGCGTCATTTAGTAAAGTACCCTTTAGCTGATAGCAAGTGTCTATAACAGTGTCTTTTATTTCCCAGAAATATATATAAATATATAAATATATATATATCTCTTAAAAAGGCAAAATGTCAGAAAAAAAGGAGAACGGAGTGTCACGACACTAAATGAAGTACACGCAGACCGAAAAAAAATATCTATAAAACATATCTTATACAGTGGTGATTAAAAAATGACTTATGATTAATAACTTGCCGGGTTCCGTGCTGTCCCAACCGAGAACCAAACTGGCAACCACCTTAAATTCTAACCTATACCATATATATTAGCGCAGAAAAAAAGCTACCTTTGCAAAATAACTAAAAGACTTGAAAATAGCACACCCCAGGGGATTATGTATGAAGAATTCTGCTTCCAACTCAACCTTTAGAAGTCAGCCAATTAGCACGCTTAAAAATGTCGCATATTAACGCTTTGGATGTAGCTACTCTGTTACCCAAACAAAACCACCCTCGGATCGCACAAGGTATCGGTTTTCGTGTATATACACATTTTAAAAACGGATTAATCGCATATATATGGAAAAGTGTATTTGAATTATTTTTTTTTATTTATTTATTAAGGTTTAACAGCAGTTTCGTTAATTATTCTCCTATACATTTCATGATTATTGTGTAACTATATAAAAGTAAACACAGAATGCGAATTCTATAATCTTATAACATAAAACAATCTGTAAAAATGTTTCCAAAAAATGTTTTCTAATCCTAAGTGTGGAATAGCACTTTAAAAATAGTAAATATAAAATTGATTATTTTGGAAATATTCTGTAATGCCGTAGTGTTTTACCTAGTGTTACGACACTACGGCCTTTCGTACCGAATTCGATACATTGCGTGTTGAGTGGTGGAACTGAACGCCGCATTTTGTCTTACCAGACGCTGTCCCACTGCGCCGCGACCGGCCAAGAATTTATTTTGGAATGCATTAATATTATCGAAATAAAAAAAATTCAGCAACCAAACTACTACTTAAAATTTTACTCATACGAGGAATTCTAAATTCACACCAAGTGCAGTATGACGGAATGGTATAGAAAATGATGTGATCCATGACCTTGGGTGTTAACGAGGTTTAAGCTGCTTAGCATTTGAGAATAATCAATATAGTTATTTAAAACTAACTTTACTTTAACAAAGTGCGGCGTTGAGTTCTACCACTCAACACGCAATGTCTCGAATTCGGTGGAAAGCAAAGTACGGAGTGTCTTAACACTAGGTGCTTTCTGTCTACTAAAAAAAAACTTTACTTTAATCTAGCTCTATAGAAATTTAATGTTTTTAGCTTTTCCCGTAGGAAACTCTAGGTTCTAGAAGCGTATTACTACTACCGTACTACCGTAGTCCAAAGTATTTTTTACGTATCATATAAAACAATTTTAGTGCTTGATTTGAAAAATTTTCTTACTCTGTTTATTATGGAAAAACGTGAAAATTCAATTATTTTAATATTAATGACGTAATCATATACGTTGCGCTACGTAACTGTACGTACACACTCTATTTCCGTTAGTTACATATTTCATGGTTTTGTACGTGGTGTAGGGTATTTTATTATTTATTTAGTTAAAAACACAAGAGCTTTTTGGTATTTAAATGTTTTTTTTTTTTCATAATTTTAATGATTTTTAAAGACATTTCATATTCAAAAAATGTCGTTTTAAGATTATCGATACAACCTTATAGTATTTTTTAGCTTCACTCTTTTTATTCCGCGTACCAGTGTAGATAGAAAGTACCTAGTGTCAAGACACTCTGTTCAATCATTTATTAATTAATTTATTTATTTATTTACTTCGATCAATCAGTGATAATTATATTAAACAATGATCAAGAGAAAATATAATTTAAAATTTAAAGCCAAATGTATCATCTTTCAAGTACGTTTAAAAATGAATAAAGTGTAGTTATATTTTATTATTAAATCACACAAGATCTATCTATCTAGTTTTAAAATACTTATACTGCTATACGTTGAAAATAAAATCTGTGTTGTGTGACGGAACTCAACGCTGATGAAATGAAAAAAAAAATTAAACATAATCATTCCCCCGAGAGGGAAAAGAACTCACACCCTATGACGTTTACAGTCAGACGTTGCCCCACTGTATCACAATGGTTACAATTTGAACTTTTCATTTAAATAACGTCATACATTTATCATACAAAAAAAAACACAATTTGCCAATAAAGCTATATTTCATCTAAAATGTTCCCATTCAATACGTAACGTGTATTCAGCCTCCGAGTACCATTTCTGGTCTAACGATCCTTGTGGGACAAAGGATCGAGAGGTGCATTATACTTGTGTGGTCTACGAGAACGTACGGCTCGTGTAGTTGTAAGCGAAATGGAACTTTTAGTTTATATAAGCTCCATACATGTGTAGAATTTCAGATATATGTTTTAGAATTTGTTAGAATTTGTTTTATTAACACAAAATTGTATTTTTTTTAAACGATCGAATGTATTTCTTATTTATGTATAAATAATTATAAGCCCAGTTAAGTACTAGAAAAATCTATGAAAGATGCGGACCACGCGTTTATGGTTGTGGGTTCGATTTCCATTTGGGGGAATGATTGATTAGACACTCCCTAACTACAGCTTTAATAAGGCGTGAAGCTCTTGCATTTTCACCTTCCAGATACCAGAATAAAAATAACAATATTTTCTAACTAAAATAAAAACTGAAGTTGACAACTACTTGTAAAATAGTTAATTGTCACTCGGTAAAGTTCGAGTACAACATTAATTAAATACTCAACAAGCATGAGAAATCGAATTAGATACGTAATGTAAAAACTAAGTGTTTTTTTTATATAAAATGCTACAATTTTGTCTAAATTGTTTTTTTGCAGTAGAGGAATGTCTACTGGACAAATTAACCGCATACGGTGTAATATTATTAGTGATAGATGTACAGCCAATTCTAAATTATATATATATATATATATATATATATATATATATATATATATATATATATATATATATATATATATATATATATATTTAATTTTTTTTATTGCCTATTTTGTTTGTCTTTAAAAATTTATGTTAATATACATATGGCATATGGCATATGACATATGATGTCATGTCATACCAAAAGGGAGTTAGATTGCTCTAACTGACTGACTTCATGAATGAATGATGAATTGATGAATGAATGAATAAATAATTTATTTTTTCATAGATATTTGTCTGCTTTAGTAAGACGAAACGATGTGGTGAGATATAAACTGAAAGAAAAGCCTATCATTGCTTATTTCACAAAAAACGCCCTGTTTTTGAGGTATTATCCGATGGCGGAACTAAACGCTGCAGTTTATATAGCTTTTTGGCTTAACTCCCTCTCTGAAGCGTTTGGTTGAAAAACAAAACACGCTTTGTTGTCAAGACACAGTAGGGCCTCTGCGTTTATTATTATATTATGTGGGAATATATGAATTCAGCAGGACTTGATCCTCCACTATTGGAAATCGTCCAAGCGTTTTAGCTAATTATACCATTATTATAAAGCTACTTCAAACTTCAACACTTGTTAAAATATAATATCGCTATCTAACTTGAGATATCATTTAGTATTGGCGGAACTTAACGCCGTATTTTAATCTAATACTAATTTAAATTGAAATGCTATACAAACAAACGCTCAATATGGTCCATGTAATAGGAAAAACCTAAACGTACTTTTGGTTGCTTATAAATTCCATATTCGTGCTACCGAAGGTCGCAGCCCATGACACTCGTATATCGCATACGGCCTATTTCTGAGCCTTTGTGATCTAAGAAACAATGATCTAAGAACAAAAATTTATTATTTTTTTTTATTTAGGTAGACACAAAGCACTTTGTGTTAAGACACTCCGTGCTCCGCTCCAAACAGTTAGATGAGTGGCGGAGCTCAACGCGGCGCTTTGTCTTACCAGAGAGGGGAATTGAAAATAATTTTAAATATAATCATTCCTCTGAGTGGGATTCGAACCCCAAAAATGTTTACAGTCGGACACTGATCCACTGCGCCACGATCGGCCTCTTTTATAAGTTTATTATATATTAAATGAAATAACACAATACTAGTATTTAAGTTCTATTTTAATCAATAATATTACGAAGGTGTTTATTCATTTCCTCACTGTGATAAGATAAAGTGCGGCGTTGAAGTCCGCAATTCAATACACAATACCTGAAATTCGTATTGCGGAATACGGAGACGTACGACGTGACCCTGCTATGCAGGATTAAAAGTGTGAACGTAAAAAAAATTACAATTAGAATTCAGTTTTTATAACATATAGGAAAGTCTAGAAAGACAGATATTACAATATCTATATACATAGAATTATTTGTATAAAAGTAAGGGGAAATAGTAAAAAAAACAGGTCAAAATTATCACCTTGCAAGTCCTTATAAGTATCGCCTGCTTTCTTGAAAATTATAATTGCGTGTCATTAAGCAACTGACAATTATAAACAATTATACGTGTGGCCGTAGTGGTAGTGTGTCACGCTTCACTAGTGAGTCGGCAACTCGGCAACGTGACTTTAGATCATACAACAAACGCTTCACCAATTACTTCATCATTTCTCACATTTCTATGTAAGAAAAAAGCATTTAGAGATCGCTAGTGGCACAATGGGATGACTGACTGTAAACGCGATCGATTTTGGGTTCGATCCCACACATATTTAAAATGTTTTGTACAAATAAGGCAATGCGCAGCGTTGAGTTCCGCCACTCAACACACAATGTGATTCTAGGTGCTTTCTGTCACCCTTGCTGATGAAAGCGTGAAGCTAAAATGTGAAGTATTTTTTTTATTCTTAAACATCTTTTTGTATTAAAATTTTTAGATAACCTATCAGCAAGGCATAAAGCGTGAAGGGATTTTACCTGAAAAAGATATCTAAGCACTAATTTAAACTAATTTTAAACTAACTATGATTAATTGACTATATCCAGCTGTCAATGTCTAGACTGAAATTATTAATTAAAAAAAAACATTTAACCCAAGAAGAACAAACCCAACAATCTCGTCTCTAATTCTAAAATTATACACACCTAAGTAATCAAACACAGTACCATGAAAATGTGACGTCATGAGTTACTACCGCTATGATTTTTGATATATGATTTTTTTAACACCATTACGCCTTTAACAATACTGCCATTTATTTTAACGCTAAAACTTTATCCAAAATAGTTAAGTGAACCAAAATTCTTAATATTTAATATAAATTGTTTTTGATACATTAAAACATTATTATCGTCTATTAAAAGAACTATAGTATTTTAATGATCTTATAAATGACTCAGACATATTAACTCTAATTAGAATTTTAATGTACGTATTTAAGAATAATTTTAACACATACTTAGAGCCAAAAAAATGGGAGTTTAATTTTATATACGTTTGTAAACTACTTGTTAGTAAAAACATAAATTAAAAGAAAAAAAAACACTATTTAGTACTTCCCCATAATAATAGAGCCGTTTGTTATTGTGTGTTAAACAGATTATATTTTATATGCAAAGTAGAATGTAAAGGCTGTGTACATGGGATGTTGGTTCGATTCTCACTAATGGGTTATTTATATTGTACATGATGTAGTACAGTATAGCTCATTGCTATGTAGATAATAACAAGTGTATTCCTATCTGAAAAAAATGTTTATATTTAAAATATATTTTTTTATTCTAGAAATTCTTATACTATTCTTTCCTAGTAATTAGATTTTCTCAAATATTAAAAAAAAAGTCTAAAGTCACGTGTATATAGTATATAGAGAATAATCAATTCATTGGCAGTCTAACTCGCCTTACACGTGTGCAGGCACGCTTATAACTTGATTATTAATTAGATATAATATATATATATATCTATCGATATCTATCGACATACTTATATGACGCCGTTGGATATTGTGTAAAAGTACTTAAATTTGCAGAAATAATTCTTTTATCTAACGGTCCAAGAGGAGAGGGTAAAAGGGAAGAGAGGGTAAGAGGGAGATTGTCTTCAATTGATCACATTTTCACAATAGACCCTTTAAAATTGAGGGTTATATAGAACTGTTTTTTTTAATTCTTGCTTTTATCCCGCATAGTATGATAGGCAGAAAGTACCTAGTGTCAAGGTGGTGGAACTCAACGCCGCACTTTGTCTTACCCGAGCGGGGAAGTGAAAATAATTTCAAATATGATCACTCCCCCGAATGAATCGTGAATTGAACCCACAACCGATCGCATTTACAGTCAACTGTTAATCCGTCTATTTTGCAATGAGTATATATCTGTTTAAAATCTAAATTATTGAGCTAATTTTTTTTCATGTATTTTTACATTCTTACATGTAGGTGGTTTTTTTTTATTACAAAATTTTATTTTAGTAAAATATTATATTTATTTTAACTAAATATGTAATAAATTGGTAATATTTAATTTTTAAAAGCAACATACCCATAGGTCCCCTGGTGTCACTTACCACCATATGATGATGTTTGCCATAATTTGGCCTTGTCTTTCCCATAAAAAATCACTTAAGCGTTATGTTAGTACAAATTTCCACCAGTTAAATATTGTAAAGACACCCATTTTCATACACTCTGTTCTCTTCTGTTCTGTTTTTGTTGTATTTTGATTTTACATATTTTTTTAGAAAGACCTCGCTGCTTTTCGCACGTCTGTCTGTCCGTTTGTTACTAGACTGTATCTCATGAACAGTGATAAGTAAAAGACGATTTTTTTACAGATAATGTATTTTTGATTCCATTGTAACATAAATAACTAAAAATGTAATAAAAAAAAAACTTAAACGGCCCTCATAAAACATATTTGATATTTTTCAGTTTTTGCAAACAATTGTACGGAACCCAACGTATTCGAATCCAACTCGCACTTGTTTTAATATTTGTATAATGTAATATATATTTTTGTTTGTTTATAATTCTTAGTAGAAATGTATTACATTTTAATTAATTAGTTCTATTTATAGTATTAAAAATATTTCATATATTTTATTCAATAATAATATATAAGTATATAACAATAAATTAAGTTAAAAAAACGCAAACATCCAAAAAAAACCTAAAAAAAAGCATAAATAATAAAAATATATAAAAATGACAATGGAATCACCTTTATTTTTTAAATAAACATTAATAAATATTTTCTATATATAAAAAAAAAATAAAAAATATAGTCGCTGAGGACAGGATTCGAACCTGCGCGGGTAGAACCCATTGGATTTCAAGTCCAACTCCTTAACCACTCGGACACCTCAGCCGTGACGGCAATGCGGAAATACTAAATAACTATCTACAATATTCTTATCGCATACGTCACTAGCTTATCTCCGCCATAATATTAAAATTATATGTTTTATATGTTTCTGTAAGTACCTAGAGGTCCCGGTGATGCGTAAACCACGCGTTGCCATAGCAACGTGTATGCCACTTTATAAGGGCGTGTGTTTAATACAGTTTCGTATGAAGTAGTGTTTATTATAATTATTTTATTAATTTAATATATTTATATTCTAGTTATCTTTCCATAATCTACTTAAAAAAATTTTGATGTTTTTACGTTTCACGGAATTATATATGATTATATGTAAAAGCAATATATGATTATATGTCTTGGCAAACGTAGTGTAGGACGCCCTCTGGCCCGCTGGACTGACGACATACGCAAGGTTGCCGGAGCAGGCTGGATGAGGGTTGCGGAGGACCGGGATGTTTGGCGCAAACTTGGGGAGGCCTATGTCCAGCAGTGGACTGCGATTGGCTGACGACATATGTCAAAGCGCTGTTGTGACATGTGTAACTTTTATTGACTATAGATTAAAACTTTGGAGGTCGGTAGTGGCGCAGTGGGACAGCGTCTGACTGTACTTCGTTGTCTGGTAAGTCAAAGCGGCGTTGAGTTCCATCACTCAACACGCAATGTCTCGAGTTCGGTGGAAAGCGAAGTACAGAGTGTCTTGACACTAGGTACTTTCTGTCTATCCCGCTTTGAATAAAAGCGTGTAGCAAATAAAAATCTTATAGCAAAAACTATACTTTAAGAGATATTAAAAAAAATTACTATATTGAAAATTGAACCTGCGTCAGGTCTTCGTGAAGATCAATTAATATATCTATAAAAAAAAACCATGTTCAAAAACCATTCAATCTAGATAATTGCTTTTGTATTTTTATTAATTCAGTTTTTTATTACATCTGCGGAGCTCATCTTGTTCCAAGGCTAGTTTTTGTTATCACTAAATAACTTACCACGAGCTCATCATGGCACAGTGGAATAGCGACATACTGTAGACGCTATTGTTTGTGGGTTCAATTTTGACTTTGGGGAATGGTTATAATTAAAATTTATTATCATTTTTCCGCTCTGGTAACACAAAGCGCGCTGTTGAATCCGCCACTAAGCACGCAATGTCTCGAATATATTGTAAATATTTATGTCAAATTAAAAATATTTAAGTATTGGTTATAAAATACGCCGTAAAGTGTTCTTTGCGAGTATATCTCATATCACAGTGATATTCGGTTGGTATGTTAATTGTTTAATTTGCAACGCTCCAACAACAGAAATGTTTCGGCAATATTAATTAATTAATTTACTAGCTTTTTTATACTTATTACAAAAAAAAAGTATAATAATTTTTTTATTCAATATATTATTGTCTTTATTTCGGACGGAGAGCTATTAACGGAGTGTCTTGACACTAGCTTGTTTCCGACTACGATGTTATGCGGGATAAAGTGTAAAGGTGAAACATCGAATAACTAATAACAGACATTCTAAGATCGAGAATCGATTTAAAACAATGAGAAATAATCGATATTAATATTACTTTTTCCGATCTATTAGAAACACAGCGCGCGGTGTTTAACTCCATAACATGAAACATCAAAATAAACAAAATAAAAAAATATCATGACATTGGCTTATAAATTAAGCTAATAAGTTTAGAAATTATCTGTTGTTTAACGAATGTATTGAAAATGCAAAAATATAAAATGCAATATTACGCGTTATCATATGAGAGTGAAAGGTTATAATTGCTTGTTTTGTTTGTCTAGATGGGTGTACTGTTATAAGGCTATGTAGGTCATTGGCTGTGGAGGCTGTTAACTTCTATTGGTAGACATTTTTTTTCAAATGAAACTATTTAAAACGGATTAATCGCGTATATTTTGGTATTCGAAACTATATTTTTGATTTCTATGTAACAAACACTTTACAGTAGTCTGTGACCATGAATTCCGTTTAAAATAATTTCATTTAAAATGTGTAAAAATCATGCAAAATCAAAGATTTTTTACTATTTTTTTTTTTATATAAATTCAATTAGGTCTAAGCCTTTTAATATTAAGAATTTAATTTTAGACATATTTTATCGTATAGCAGAGTGGGTACTCAGATACAACCTAGTGGTAACCATAAAACATCAAAATATTAATTCTATCATACAGATGCTATATTTTAAATTTCATAATATATTATCTACTATGACAATTCGTAAAGACACGATCATACACACGATCACACACACACGATCGTAAGGGTGTTTTTCGATGTTTCACCTTTACACTTTATCCCGCATAGCATTGTAGCTGGAAACAACCTAGTGTCAAGACACTCCGTTGACGGCTCTCTGCCCGAAATAAAGACTTTAATATTGAAAAAAAAATATATTGAAAAAAAATATTATACTTTTTTTTTTGTAATAAGTATAAAAAAGCTAGTAAATTCAATACAATCAGACTATATATAGAGAACGAGTGCAAAAAAAATTTTTACTATATTTTATTACAAATTAAATGGAAGTCGGTCGTGGCGCAGTAGGATAACGTCTGACTGTAAACGCGTTCGGATGTGGATTCGAACTCCACTCGGGGTAAAGATTGTATTTAAAATTATTTTCACTTCCTCGCTCTGGTAAGACAAAGTGCGGCGTTGAGTTCCACCACTTAACGAACTGTCTTGACAGTATATATTTTCTGTCTACCCTGCTATACGTGATAATTCCAATTCATGTAGACTTTTGTTACTATGGTAACACGTATTTTACGTGTCAATGAGTCTATTAGTATTACTCAGCTACCTTATTAGATTTGTATTCCTCTCGTAATCTAATCGTAATCCTAGTTGGTTTTACCTGGTCTGTTAAGATTATTCACGGTGTTATGTTCCGCTACCTAACAAGCAACATTGAGGCCGATCGTGACGCAGTGGGACAGCGTCTGACTATAAACTCGAACCATTGTGGGTTCGATCCCCACTCGGGGTAGTGATTATATTTAAATTATTTTCATTTCGCAATGTCTCGAATTCGGTGGAAAGCGGAGTACGGAGTGTCTTGACACTAGGTACTTTCTGTCTGCCTGTACCATTATATGTTTGAGACGAAACTAAAATATAATTCTCTGTAGTCTTGTGTATAGATATATAAATAGTACGTAATAATGATTTAAGTCTAGAATGAGGTAACAGGATATGTTTATTTTGCACATTTTTTGCTCACGTGATTCAAATTTTAAAATTAACCATGAGTTGAATAATTTAGACACAACATTAAGCGTTTGACTCATTTACCTATTTTGGGATTAATTATTTTCAGATATATAGTGTAAAAGAAAATTATTATATGAAAAATATATTATTATTTGATGATCTGACATTTAATAACTAACTTATTACTATCGTAACAAATTGCGGCGTTGAACTCCGCTATTTGTCTCGATTTTAGATGTACATGGAGAACGGAGTGTTATAAAGCAAGTATTTTGACTTGTATTTGAAAAAAAACGTGAAGAATTGTATGCGTAGAATAAATCATCAAATGTTGAATGTTATCAGAACTTCTATTAATATAATTGGCCATAGTTCTAGAACATCTTGTTCGTATATGGCGCTGTAGAACAGCTCCCGCATGTAAATTATATTGGTTGTGGGTTTGATTCCGACTCAGGGAAGAGATTGTATGTGATTATTTTTATTTCTCCGCTTTGTGGTTATACAGAACCCGGCATTAAGTTTCACCATTCAGAGCTTCGCTTTCCACCGAATTCGAGACATTGCGTGTTGACTAGTGGAACTCAACGCCGCACTTTGTCTTACCAAAACGGAATGTTTCACTTCACAATCGGAAGGTGAAGAACGCAGTGTTACGACACTAAGTTATCTATAATCACCCAGCGTTGCGTTAGAAATTATCAAGGTGTTTTTTTGTTCTAAAACGTATATAATACATTTTTGAAAAAACGTATAAAAATTTTTTGTTTTCTAATCCTAAGTGTGGAATAACACTTTAAAAATAGTAAATATTAACGTATATAATATAAAATGCATTGCATATATATGGTACGTACAAAACACTTGAACTATAATGGAAAGTAACAAAGAAAACACACGATGATCTAGATTTGTACTGTGTTTCCAATTTACCGTCCATTTAGTACGATAATGACGTCCACGTCATGTATTTGTTCAGATGGAAAAATTGTATTTTTGTAGTATTTGTTAGCAGACGAGCGATATAGTGGAGTGGTGTGGAGTGGAGTGGGTTGTGATTGGTGAGTTAGGTTTGGTTTTAGGAGTTTGAATGCAAGTTAGTATTGGATGTACAATGGAATATTTTTCTTAAGCTATCTGGTTAGTTGTTTTCTATTGAAAATCGGCTTTAAAGGGACGTCCCTTTTCCGGTATGTTTTGTTTTTTTATATTTTTTTAATTAAGTATGAATGGAATAATTTATTTTATATTTTTTTAATATAATATATAAATCGTGTTGTATCTAAAATCATTATTTGCAGTTACAATTGCGTCGTGAATATTTAAGTCAATTAGAAGCTATACGTGAAAGGATTTATACAATTTTAACAGTTTTAAGCTATTTAGAGTAAGTATAAGACACTGTTGTGGGTTCGATTCCTACTCAGATAGTGATTATATTTAATCTTTTCACTTCCTCAATCTGGTAAAACAAAGTGAGGTGTTAAGTTCCGCCAATCAATACGCGCCAGTCATTGTCTCAAATTCATCGGAAAACGAAGTACGGAGTGTCTTGACACTAGGTACTTTCTGTCCATCCTGCTATGCGGAATAAAGAAGTAGCTAAAATTAAAATAATATCTTAGCTTTCATAAAATAAAATATTTGAACTATAGGCGTAATATAGTCGTGTAGGAAAAGAACAATAAAGTTCGAATGCTGTTTGCATTCGATCAATTAAGACAAATTTTTATCCGGTTTGAAATTTATATATATTTACTTACGCAACTTTAATATCTAATGCATTATATGAAAACAAATCAGTTAATAAAGAACTGGCGTAGATAACCAATAAGCTTTAAAAAAAACAGCCTCATGCTATATCCCGTATAGCAGGTTGGTGAGAAACAGTCTAGTGTCAAGGCGCTCTGTTGATTGTTTTCCGTCTTACAGTCGTGATACTGCGTGTTGAGGGACGAACTCAATGTCACGTCATTTTTTTTAGCTTCACGCTTTTCATCCCGCATAGCGGAGTTGACAGAAAATACCTAGTGCCAAGACACTCTGTACTTCGCTTTCCGCCGAATTCTAGACATTGCGTGTTGAGTGTAGGAACTCAACGCCGCACTTTGTTTTACCAGAGGAAGTGAAAATAATTTAAATATAATCACACCCCCGAGTGGCCAACGTAATTGTATAAGTCTTATATATATATTTTTTATAATAATGCCGTAAACTAAAGATAATCAGAGCATTCTCAAGGTACTTTAAGAGAAAATTGCTAATAGCACAGATAAATATAATTTAATTACTTTTCAATAAATTATAAATTATAAAAACTCAACTTTTTTATTAAGTACAGTAGTTTTTAATTAATATTTGGCAATCAACCTCGGGGATTTCCCCAAATCACCCTGAAATTTGTAATAGTTCATCCATAAAGTGTTTTTATACATAATTAGTTCAGTTAATCTCTACGTATAATAAAAGAACGACATGGATTTGCTTATTTTTAAGAGAATTATGCGTACAGAGTGAGTGAGCCAAAGCCAAGAGCAGAAAGTCATAATTTGTAACAAAGGTAAAAAACTTACAGTAAAGTAATAAAAAGGTAACATAAAGCGCGGCGTTGAGTTACGCCACTCAACGCTTTGTCTTACCAGAGCGAGGAAGTGAAAATGATTTAAATATAATTCCTCCCCCGCGTGCGCATCGAACCCATAACCCATATTGTTTACAATCAGAGGCTGTCACACTGGGCCACGATCAGAATACAAGAAGGAATACCGTAATAAGTCATTTAGTTCTCAACTTTTCTAAATTTTATTGAACACTGAGTTCTGAGATTTGGTAGTATTGACCAGACCAGATAAAAAACCAGATAATGAAAAACTATACTAATACTTATAATTTATTTAGTAAATTAAAAAAAATCTAAAAATTTCTATACAGAGATGCTAACAACACATGTAAGTTGTAACAAACGTATAACGATTTCCACCCAGACCGTAGTAGAACGCATGGCTTAGCGGTCAGAGCGCTTGGACGGTTACCAAGAGGCTGCGGGGTCGAATCCTAAATCAAAAAAAATTATATGTTTATATCATTTTTACAATATTATGGGTCTATACTCAACCAGAAACACAAATAACACTGAAATAGCGCCAATATCTGTCACATAATCTCATTTAAATCATATACTTTTATAAATCAGTACTAAGTTAACCTGGATAGAAGATGTATCTTTATAACACCAAGTAGGTATAATAATAACTATAACCAGAACAAAGTGGATGACTCACCGATGAACGTGATACCAGGTTC
Organism: Dryadula phaetusa; assembly: GCA_032432895.1. Classification (NCBI taxonomy): domain Eukaryota; kingdom Metazoa; phylum Arthropoda; class Insecta; order Lepidoptera; family Nymphalidae; genus Dryadula; species Dryadula phaetusa. Next base: position 3,417,951 of record JAOYRS010000028.1, read on the forward strand.
CTTTTTTTGCGACTTCTTGAACTAGTTTTGTACTAAATTAAAATGATAATATATAACTTAAAAAAGATAGTATGGCCATTGATGATTGCCTTTTTTGATGATTGGAAATTTTGAATTGTTTTCGAGGTCGGTCGTGACGCAGTGTGATAGTGTCTGACTGTAAACCCGAGCGGTTTTTGGTTCGATTCTCACTAAGGGGTATCATTCATCGCTCAGTCAGAACAAAGTGCGGTGTTGAGTTCCGCTACTCAACTGACAAAATGAAATACAGATAAAAATCGAGAAGCTAAAAAAATGTTTTTGTTATAAGTTATTAGAGAGATCGAGTTTGAGATTATATGTATGTAATAATTGTGTTTTTAATTAAATCGATTAAATGTATGGTACATTTAATCGATTAAATAAAAAACACAATCGATTAAATGAAAAAGCTATAAAATGTTCGAAACATCGAGTTTCCTAAACTGTAGTATCGACTACCAAAATACAAGAAATCGATCCAGTTGTAATAGTTTCATTTAAAAAGCGTCAAAAACGCTTAAGCATTCTGTTATTACATACATTCTGAATTTCTGATAGCCATAGAGCAGCTAGTTATAATATACATCAAAATATTGATTTAGCGGATATCGTTCTTTAAAATTTTTTATCTCCAGATAAAAGCGAAAAATATTTAAACATACAAACACTTCCCGAAGTCAAACCCATAAACATCACGGTTAGTTAGAACCATGTCAACTACGTCATAATGATTATTATGTCATTAAGTGGGACAGCGCCCAACTGTAAACGCGATCTGTTGTGGGTTCGATCCCCCACTCGGGGGATTGATTATATTTAACATTATTTTCACTTCCTTCGTCTGATAAGACAAAATGCGACGTTGAGTTCCACCACTCAACACGCAATGTCTCAAATTCGGTGGAAATAGAAGTACGGAGTATCATGACACTAGATACTTTCTGTCTACCCTGCTATGCGGGATAAAAGCGTGAAGCTAATAAAAAAGTTAAATTAGGAAATCCCATGAATCTTTACAAAACAAGTGAAGCTTCACACTGTATCCCGTATACCAAGGTAGTCAGGAACAACATTGAGTCAAGACACTTACTTACTTACCACATGAAATTCAGACATAGTGTGTTGAGTGGCGAACTGAACACCGCGATTTATCTTATTAGAGCGGAGAAATAGAAATAGGTTTTATACATTATCATTGCTCCAAATGGAAATTGAACCCACAACCAACCGCTTTTACAGCCAGATGCTGTACCACTGCGTCACTATAGCCAGATGATTGTTTATCCTACTATATATAATAACAAATAATAATAATATACATATAATATATATATATATATATATATATATATATATATATATATATATATATATATATATATTTACTACATTTTGTAACCGTGTCAAGTGGAATTATTATTAAAACAGGAGCGTTTCGGCCAAATAGAAAACTTTTTAGTGTCATTGTATTTGCGAATAACGAATTTCATTTCGCAGTTTTACAGATACTTCAGTTTGATGCCATGAAAGTCAAATAGGCAAAGTTTAGTTCAAACAAATGAGACAATAAAAATATTATAAATTATTATTAATTTAATAAATATTATTATTATTGATATCTCAAATTCGGTGGAAAGCGAAGTACGGAGTGTCTTAACACTAGGTACTTCCTGTCTACCCTGCTATGCGGGATAAAAGCGTGAAGCTAACAAAAATATGATACCCAAAGTTACATTTCTAAAAAAAGGTTTTATTACAAAAAAAAACATTTATTCAGTCTAACTAAAAATAGATAACTGTAGACCGTCAACTATCGTCGCTAGAATATAAAGTATTTATTACCTATATTTTATATTAAATTATATGTAAATTACGTGTATATAATTTGTTTGCAATTGAAGATGACATAAAAAAAACAGTATGTCAGTAAGATATTGTCAGTCAGATGTGTATCAAGTATAGATAAACTATGCATAAGTAAAGAAATAACACCAGAAATTACCTAAGTTTAAGCGAGCTCGTACGTAATGCGGGTAACGTTGACGTCAGCCGATGAGCAATGGCGGGCAAAAACGTTAAATTTGTTGGTATTTAGATGTGTTTTTTTGATGGAGACACTTAGTGATCGGTCATTACGTTAGTGACGCATTACATACTTATGTAGCTAGTGACCAAATTCTACTTGAACACAACTATTGCGTATATCTACAGCTTCACGCTATATAGCTCATAGCAGGGTAGTCAGTCACAATTTGCGTTCTAAGTGGTATAGTCTACCAGAGCGGAAAAATAACAAATGATTTTAAATATAATCATTCCACCTAATGGAAATCGAACTCACAACCAATCGCGTTTACAGTCAGATGCTGTTCCACTGTGCCACAATGACGCATATTTTTAGATGGAATTCGAAATTAGCGTTGTTATAAATAAATAATTAACAATAATTAAAAAAAAATAACTTAAATGTATTGTTGAAATTTAAAAAAAACAAATGAAAAAGATTCATATATGAAAAAAACCTTTCAAGTCCGAAAATAAGATAAATCGTTGAGTGTGGAGGGGGATGAGTGGTATGTTTACTCAAATCTGCATATAGAGTGTACAATGTAACCATGACGTAAGTGCACGCTATCTAATACACCGCCCGCCATAAAACCAACCAATCTATTTACGATTCACACAAAATACAATGTTCCATGTATTTTTCCAAGTAAATAAATTATTGATTGGGGCCACAGACTGTAAGTTTGTGTTTTTAAAATATTTTTTATATAATTTATCGTATTTTACTAATAATACCTCACAAAGTACATACGATCACGTGTTAAGTAAGTATTTTATTTGTTTATAATTTAGTTTTAGTGATCCAGACTATATAAATAACTGTGGTTATGTTTTTATATTCTGTCAAATTGATCTTTCATATTTTTTTTAGCTTCACGCTTTTATATCGCAATGCTTGAATACTTTTATTTATAACATTTTTAAAGAAACGTATAAAAAAATTATTTTTTATAGTCTTCTGAAAAAATACTTGCAAAATATTTTTATAATAAATAATATTTTTAAACATGATTTAAAATCAATAATCAATATCAAGAGCTAACTGTGTACACTTGGTCTTCAAACATCGCGGTAACTTCAGAGCTAATTATATATTATCTGTGGACTAGTATAATATTTACCCGGATAGTCTGTTGCAAAAATCTGTCAATATTTGGCGCCAAATTGTACGTAGTGTTCCCTGGAAGGTGTAAAGCTATATTATTAAATTCAAAAATAAACAAATCTTTTTAAATTGTGCATATTTATTGTGTAAACAATACTTTTAAGCTTTAACGATATGTTAATGTAAATATCAGGAATATTGTCAAATCATAACGAGTTCCGCAACTCATAATGCAGTGTCTCAAAAGACGGAGTGTCTTGACACTAGGTTCTCTTTAATTACCTAGTAGATATGGTGGCAAAATAGCGAAGCTGTAAAACCTGTTTTTCTTACATATAATGTATATGTTAAGTGGCATATGTTGAGAGGCGGATCTCATCGCCTCATTTGGTCTTACCAGAGCGAGGAAATGAAAATAACTTAAATGTAATATTTTGTATACATTTTAATTTTTTGTTCACTATACAATTTTTTGTTCACTATTTATTACAACGTAATTTAGATTTTTTCAAACATAACAAATATTAAGTAACTCAATTGTTTCTAAAAAAAACAATATTTTTCTACCAATGTTTATAAATTGTGCTCTTTGTTCTTTTGATATATAAACTAAATTATTGCAAAGTTTTATATAGATCTGTTCAGTAATTTTTAACAAGTATTGTTTCTAACAAGCATTGTTACACCTTCACATACTTATGAATAATATTAGTAAAATTGTACCTAATCATACCTTTATAACGGAATTAACGTACAATGTTGACACTATAACTATATACAAAATAAAATGCGACAGATAAAATAATTAACATTATAGAAAAATCAAAATGGCGAACCGAAATCGAAAATCACGATTTTAACAAGACAAAAAACACACACCGCCATTTCTAATCTTGGCGCTGAAAAGGAAACGGTGGCGCGCCCAATTTTGTTTCAATTACACGGTGGCGCCGAAACCGCTAGCACCACTACCACAGAGTATTAATATATTTTTATTTTTTTTTCTATATTAGGTCAATGATCGCGACAATCTCGGAATGTATCGCAAATATTCCGGTTTAAAAAATAAATAAACGGTCTCGCCAAACTGGTATAATTTACGGTACATGTTGTTACAGTGACATTTCTTAAAGCTGACTGTACAAATGACAGTGAGAGTAAGTGGGTTTATTATTATTTATTATTTCGTTTCAGATAAACAGGAAAAATGTTATTTTTTTTAATTTATATATATATATATATATATATATATATATATATATATATATATATATATATATATATATATAATATTGTAAAATTAATTCTAATAGTGAACTGCTAGAGGAATGACTGGCAAATAAAATGAATGTGTTTGTTTGTTTGTCCATCGCCATTGTGCTTAAGACCATTCAATTTGGATTTCTCTCGTAATCACCGCCTCTTTATTCGCCTAGACACTATATAAAACTTGGAAGTACTCGATTGACATGTGCGTGTGTATTCATTCTATGTTAATACACGGCCATTGATGGTACGAAATATTTCAAATAATACTTGTTTAACATTTGTAATAAATTGTTAGTAATTTACTTGTTGCATGTACTGACAGCTGGACATTATTCTAGTGGATGTTTACAGTTAAGCTTTAGCCAGTGTGGTATTTGAGATTTGTTTTAACATACTCTGCCTTCTTCAACTTACTTAGTGATTTGTGACATTGTTCTTGTTTAATTATACGCCAAGCACCTAGCTAGCTGTTCTCTCACAGGACACTTATAACCTAGTGTCAAGACTCTCCGTTCACTGTTTTCTACAATAAATTGAGGCATTCGGTGCTAAGTGGTGAATTTCTGCCCGAATTCAGTATAACGATGAGTAGTGAAACGGCAAAATGAAAGTAATTTTTAATAAATAATTTCACCGGACGAGGTTCGAACCTACTACCACCGCTACAGCGCCACATGCCTTGAATGGGGTTAAACGAGAAGCTTTGATTGTTCTTGCTGTATTATTTGCAAAACAACATTAAAACAGATGTAATTTAAATTTGAATCAATTTTTTTTGTTGAAAAAAGGTATGATTTAAAAAAAAATATTTTTTTTTTAAATTAAAATATAAAATTACCAATACTATAAATCTAGTTTCGTTTAATATTGTATGCAATGAAAGTTTTTTACACTTGCAAGTGCTTTCCAACTACATCTCATGTGTCGTCTCACCCGAGCTTACATAATATTAACAGCTAATGACAGCTTCAATATTTTCCTTATTTACCAACTTAGATTTGCCTTGTGATACTTGTAACTATATTTACATACAGTTTGAATGGTAACATGGCACTATTTAAATCGTTTTTCATAAAAATTCTGCTTCAGAATTTACTCCTGCATTGCAAGGTAGTTGGAGACAACCTAGTGTCATAACACTCCGTTGACTGGTTTCCGCCCGAAATCGAGGTGAATTCAATGCCGCGCACTGTCTGACCAGGGCGTAGAAATGATATAAATTTTTACAGTAGATATTTTAAAAGTCAAAGTCAAATAATTTTAATCAAAATAACACATGTTTCATTTTTTGGATGTTACCACCAGTTCACTAAAGTTAATGCGTCAAACCTGAGATGAAACGGCGCAAGAAACTCAGCGGGACTTTCTTATATATTCATTATCCCGATTGGAATCGAACTCACAACCAGCCGCGTTTACACTGGCTATCCCACTGCGCCACAGTGACCACTTTCGCCACGATGGCATCTTTTAAGTTTGATTTTATTGAATACTGTGCTCTTTAAGTTATTGAGAATTTGACAGACAACGCACAACCGAAACTACTGGAATGTTCCTTGTAGAGAATGCAATTTGATTTGAATTGAGATTTTACGTGTTATAATAGATGAATTTGAAGCCGGTCGTGGCGCAGTGTGACAGTGTCTGACTGTAAATGCGATCGGTTGTGGTTCGATTCCGACTTGGGGGAGTGATTACACTTTAATTATTGTCACTTTCTCGCTCTGGTAAGACAAGATGCTACGTTGAGTTCCACTACTCAACACGCAATGTCTCGAAGTCGGGGGAAAGCGAAGTATGGAGTGTCTTGACACTAAGAGCGAAATACGGAATGTCTTACTAGCGTGAAGCTAAAAAAATAAATAGATAAAAACGATGATGCAGGTTTCAACTAGTTATATATAGACTTCATTACATTACTTCTAATTTTTTAGTATTACGCTTTTATCCCGCATAGCAGGGTAAACAGAAAGTAGCTAGTGTCAACACACTCCGTACTTCGCTTTCCACCGAATTCTAGGCATTACGTGTTGAGCGGTGAAACTCAACGCCGCACTGTCTTTTACTAGAGCGAGGAAGTGTAAATAATTTAAATATAACTCTGCCCTGAGTGGGAATCGAACACACAACCGGTCGCGTTTACAGTCAGACGCTGTCCCACTGCGCCACGACCGCCCTCTTCTATTCTAGTAGTAATAACTATATATTAGTTTTAAAAACAACACAACCGTAATATATGTTCTGGTAATTGGGTAGCCATTATAAGATTAATCTGATATACTTTCACACGGAAGCCGCATTGAGATTATTCAATTGGGACCGTGTTTGTCTGAGATTGGAAAATTACAGCCGACCCCCTCACACTGGTCAGCTCACGGACAATGGGACTTATGACAATAAAACACATGGGATGTGGTACATAGCTTTTTATATACTTAGCGATAAAAAACATGGATAACTAACTGGTTATTTTTTATAGGGTTTTTGGTATAATTCGATATTTTTTTAGCTTTACACTTTTAGTGTCGGGACACTCGGTACTTCGCTTTCCGCAGAATTTGAGACAATGTGTGTTGAGTGGTGGAGCTCAACGTCGCACTTCGTTCTACTAAAGGGAGGAAGTGAAAATAATTTCAAATATAATCACTCCTCCGTGTGGGAATCGAACCCAGAACCGATCGTGCTAACAGGCGGACACTGTCGCACTGCGCGCGACCGGCCGGAATTATTTGTTTTTTATTTATTACTTACTATTATTGATAACAATATTTTTTAATAACAAGAAATTATTGTTATTAAAATTGAAGAAAACATAGAAATATTATTAGTATATACAATTGCAAATGCATGTATCTTATCAATCACAAAATGATTTTAGAAGACAATTTTAGATAATTTTTATTAATATTCTAGTTTTCCTGCTAAGAAATTTAGGTCCATATTATAATTCATTTGTTTTTTTTATATAATTATATTTGTGTAATAATTGAAGTAAGTAGAATGAAATGGCGTGTCCATATCGTCTAGCACATATTCATTCATTTATTGATAAATTTAAACTGATACTAATATACGCTGGAATATATAGAATAATTGTATTACCACGTTTTTTACCAAAACAGATTTGTATTTAAACAAGTAAAGTATAAATACACGAACATAAAACTGAGTTTCGATGCCGTTTAATATCCTTGACAGTTTCTCATGTATAGATTTGCTAACATCAATCATATGGGGCTCGAAATGGGGTCGATGACTGTCACTCTTCATCGCCCTCCAATCGAAAGTGGTATGACGTGACGTGACGTGACGTGACGTGACGTGACGGATGAAACTGTCATCTCCAATTTACCAATTGGACTTTCTAAATGTTTACACACAAGGACCCACTGCGACCGGATGTGCAGGATGTTTCTTATACAACATGATTCAAAGATATAATCTGATTAATATGTAAACGTCAGATTGGACGCAACCACTATGTAATTAGTGGTTTCTAATGGATTATATTTATTTTATATATGTTTAATTAAGTTTAGAATTATATTTTATAAATGCACATGTATATATATATATATATATATATATATATATATATATATATATATATATGTATATATATATATATATATATATATATATTTCTACGCCCAACAATCACTTTTTAATATGCCGGAGCATTACGTCAATGTAGCCTATCTTCTCTAGATCTAGGGTTCGCCGACCTGCCCTTGCCCTGCGCCTGCGCATCTCGCTCGCTTTTTTGCGATGCATCCCTTTGAATCCAGTTTATCTCGATTACAACTCGAGTTGCAATGGCTTTTTATTACATAGCAACTATTGAGTTATGATTGAGTAATTAGATTGTATGAGAGATAATAGGCCCGTCGTGGCGCAGTGTGATAGCGTTTGACTGTAAACGCGATCGGTTGTAGGTTCAATTCCCAATCGTTTCTATTTATGGGATATTATAAATTGACGAAGGTCGCGGTACTATCGATTATATTATAGATCTGTTTTTTTAGTTTCACGCTTCTATCCCGCGTAGCAAGGTAGACAGAAAGTACCTAGTGTCAAGACACTCCGTATTTCACTTTCCACCGAATTTGAGACATTGCGTGTTGAGTGGTGGAACTCAACGCCGCACTTTGTCTTTTCCAGAGCGAGGAAGTGAAAATAATTTAAATATAATCACTCCCCTGAGTGGGAACCCACAACCGATCCTGTTTACAGTCTTCACGTTATTATTTTTTTATTTCCAGAGTCTGATTTATATGATATAATATTCGAGTTATAATATATATATATATATTTCTTTACGGAACATTTTTTTAACAATGATTATCATTTTTCCAGGTTAAAAGGCGACATGGCGTCGCCTGGGTACTTCTCTCTTCTTTTGGCTGCCTTCTGTTTTAGCATTTGTAATGCAGGTGAGTTATGTTTTTTATATTGTTATATTGGATAGAAAATAAATACATAGATATTATGATAATAAGCGAGTTAATTTGCTTACTTTGGGATCTTTAATTTTAATTTTTTTTATTTTTACTGGTTTGCCCTGCACCATGCTCGCTCTATAGTAAATCCTTACAATTGAAATCCTTACAACCTGGAAGAAATCACTTTCAGTGATAAGGCCGTCTATGTATATTTTCAAGTGTTTTTTATCTATATACAAAAAAGATTGTTTATCTATCTATCTATATTTTGCCTTTATTCGCGGTTAATTTTCTAAAATTTTCTTTTAAATAAACTTTTTTTTAAATAAATTATACCCTCTGTGAGATACTGATATGCATTCTTACTTATTTCTACGGCTTCGTTAGCTTATAAAACTGTAAGGTTGACATTGTGGCTTAAAGCGGTAATAAAAAAAATCTTCCTTGTCCTGTATGCAACATACGATCCATATTTACAACAATATTATTATAAGTATTCGTGATATAGCGATACAAAATAGTGTTATTTCTGAGATTAGCGCATTTTCGTGGGAGTGGCGTGGGCTATGACTGACTTTGACGAGGGGGTCAAGGTCGACGGGTCTCGCCGTGGAGCTAGCACGCCCGTCCGTCTGTTTGATGACACTTGACTTGACACTTGACACGCGTAGTGTTGTGGGATTACTTCCTCAACGGCAGTTTAATAAGATGCTGCTACATTTTTCTTAAATTTCAACGTCTCCCGATGAGTCAACGTTTAGCAATATCATGTTTTTGCACCAAAATACTCGTGTTTTTATATGATCGATATCAACGTAATTGCGGGTCATTGATACATGTAAATGTATATTTTATACTTGTTTTATAAAAAAGAAAAAAAAATTAAAAATATCTCTAACCAATGCAGTGGACGTCAAACACTCAACGTAAAAAACCATCTACAATATATTTTATTACTATGGACCTAATAATGTGTGCACGTCCATTATGGTGCAAAAAAACCATCGTACAAAATGTATGGCACATTTTGCGTGTTCCGTTCGGTTTTTATGGGGATCCAAACATAGGCATGTAATTATTGTGGGAAGAGCGAGGCGATGGCATGCGATTCCCATGCTAGACGCCGGCGGGGGGCGGCCGGACAAGCGGCATTCCGCGCGTGCCGCGCCTCACGCCGCCACCGCGCGCCGCCCCGTGTATCCGACTGACCTGTAATTAGACAATTTCTATCATTAATAGTTAAAAACTATTGTATTTATGAAAAAAACAATTTTAATTACATTAATTTCGTATATTGATGTTAAAGCCATCTTGGTGCATTGGTAGTAGGTTTGTTTCCCATACAGATAAATGATAGTTTTTAAAATTTAACTTAACCGTTTTGTTAAGATAAAATGCGGCGTTCAACGCGCCACTTAACGCAATGTCTAGATTTTCGGGTGGCAAACAGTCAACGGAGTGTCTTGACATAAGGTCTTATCTGTCTATGCATAGAAGCTATATTAAAATTTTTGGTATTACAAAATATATTTCATTAGAATTGCGTAATTCCTGTCCCTCCCACTAAGAACTATATAAATATGAAGTAAATAATAAAATTATCAATTAAGAAAGTTCTACAATATTGGATATTTTAAAGTAATTATTATTACTTCTAGCTTGCTTCTTGCTTACTTAGTCAGCTATATCTTGATTATTTTAATTACTTGCCATAATAATATAGCAAACGCGTTATTGTCACAAAAACACCATTTCTCGTTTAATTACAGTAAACTATCTACAGTTATACGTGTTTTCTTCAATATCTGGAAATACATAGTATTTTAGTAATGTACTAAAGAAAACATAGTCTTCAATAAAACTATTTTAACTACAGGTATATTGTGACCACGGACTACTGTAAAGTGTTCGAAACGTCAGGTGTCCAAAATGTATTTTCGAATACCAAAATATAAGCGAATAATCCGGTTAAAATAATTTCATTTAAAAAGCGCGAAAATCAAAGGTCTTATTATGAAAACATAATCATTTTACCGAATTAGAATATTACTAAGTTATATTTACAAATAACACATCCCTACATTTTCCATCTCTATAGAGACGCGGATTGTTTATGGTTTCTAATATTACAATAAATCAATGTTTATATTTTCTAGCTTTAAAATATTATAATATTATATAAAATATTGAATTCATTATAAAATTAAAAATATGTACTTACTGTTTTTACAAATTTCTTGTTTTGCGCAATTTAGTTGTAAATTATTCTCAATTTGCTATCCGCAATTTTTTTTCCCGCCACAACATGACAACCTGTCAAAAATTGATTATCATTACTTTTTGTGTGACAGGCTAAATATTTATAAGCAAAAAATTAATTTGACAGTGACAGGTAGCACACGGCAGCCATAGTGTTGCTCGTTATATCGGAATTCTTCATGATTAAATATATGCCAATTTGAATATTAGATATTTTAATATATTTTTTAAGTATTATTAAGGCGTGATACTTGTACCTCAAAGAGACTGTCCAATCACTCTGGAAATTTATAGCCACATGTCTCATCTTGTGTTGTTAAAATTGAAATTTCAAATCATATTACGATAATGATCGTGTATCGATACATATTTTTTTAGTATCCCAACCTTCTCGCTAGCCTTTAGGTTAAGAAGTATATATATATATATATATATATATATATATATATATATATATATATATATATATATATATATATATATATATTTTTATTGACCTAAAGTTATATTTTAATCTTAGATTAGTGATAAAGTATGCTGTTATTAGGACTGATCATACATTCTCATTTTTTTGCCATAATCAAAAGCAAGTCTAGTTTTTGTTAGCGTAATATTTTATAAGATAATACGGGGAATGTATTTCTATTCGGACATGTTCTTAGATCAGTGTGTTTGTTGAACAATATAATTACGAAATTCATTTCAAATTTAAATATTTTCAGTACTTGATAAGAAGTACCCAGATACTCCGTACTTCACTTTACACTGAAGTCGAGACATTGCGTGTTGAGTGGTGCAACTCAACGCCGCAATTTGTCTTTATCAGACCGAGGAAGTGTAATCTATCCCTCGAGCGGGTGATAAGAAGATAATAACTATTACTATACTTGAGCGTCTTGAATAAAACTCTAGGCGCTAGAGTGTTAGGAATATCATGTGTATGCTTTATTGAAACCTCTGAGCATCACGAACACCTTATGTATGCCAATAGTCCAAGAGGAAATTTCATATTAAAGTATAAACAATACTAAAAAGGTGAGTTACTAGAAATTGTTAGTGGTCTGAAGAACCTGTGAGATATCTTCTACAAAATCAAGGTGTGTTTCTCTGGAAGTAGATAATAATGAGTTACTAGTTAAAGTATCAAGAACTATCCACTAAAATGTCAGCAAAGGTACTGGAGAAACAGAAGCGGTAGGAGTTATATTAGAAGTTTAAAGCCAAAGCGTGTTATATATATATATATATATATATATATATATATATATATATATATATTCAGGCTTTTGATGCGGTTATATAAATATTATTATTTACATGATAGCCGAAGATGAGGCCGGTCGTGGCTCAGTGGGATAATGTCTCAACGTAAACATGATCGATTGTGGCTTCAATTCACACTCGGGGGAGTGATTATATTAAAATTATTTTCAGTACATCGCTCCGGTAAGACAAGTGCAACTTTGAGTTACGAAACGTAACACGCGATGTTTTTAATATGCGGTGAGCGAATTACGGAGTGTCTTGCCACTAGATACTTTCTGTCTAACCTGCTATGCGGGATAAAAAGCGTGAAGCTAAAAAAAACAAACAAACGTGATACATTCTGGTAACATTATCACAATTTTAGTGTATTGTAGAGTCGGACTTTCGGATTCATTCGAGCATCACATCGGAACACAATAGTGCATAATCGCTTGCATAATGCAGGCTAGCCTCAAACGCAAATAAGTAGGGAAACTTATTTGCATTGCGAATATAAATATAGGTAAATATTACAAATATTCCCCATTTCCCTTTAATATTTTGATGAAGTTATCGTGATTGTGTTACTACTTAAAGAGATAAACTCTCATATATGTATTTCCGGTCATATTCAAAAAATACCCCTTATAGAATATTTAAAACGTTCGTTAGTTATAATGCGCTTTAGGCTTATGGAACGTTTAATAAAAATATATATTCATAACAGTTCATATTGTTAAACTAGCTTTATTAAAATAGCTTCGCTATGAAACAGTTAAATCATTCATTCATTCATTCATTCATCATGGTAATTTTTTTAGCTTCACACTTTTATCGCAGGGTAGGCAGAAAGTATCTAGTGTCAACACACTCCGTACTTAGGTATTCACCGAATTTGAGACATTGTGTGTTGAATGCTGCACTTAGTCTTACCAGACCGAGGAAGTGAAAATAATTTAACTATACTCACTCTTCTGAGTGGAATTCGAACCCACATCCGATGTCGTTTACAAACAGACGCTGTCCCATCGCGCTGCGATCGGCCTCAATGATATGATTTTGTATTCAAAATTATGAATTATTTATTTAGTTTTATAGAATTTTTCTTAAAAACAAAATTCTCAATGTTCTATGTATTTTATTGATATTGATAAAATATACTTACGTATATTTTCAATTGTCTAAACCACTAGAAAGGCCAGTGTGGCACAGTAGAACAGGATCTGAGAATAAACAATAGTGATTTTGTGTTCGATTCCCGCCCGGCAAATCATTATAAATAATATACTTTTATGTTTCCGGCAATTTCTATGGCTCAGTGTTTCGATTCTGGGCAGAAAGTGTACAACGGAGTGTCTTGACACTAGGTTTAATAACAATTGTCTATACCTTTTTTTAACTTCACGCTTATTCTTATTCCGCATAGCAGGGTAAACTAAAAATAGCTAGTGTTAAGACACTTCGAACTTCGCGTTCCACCAAATTTAAAACATTACGTGTTGAGTGGTGGAACTCAACGCCGCACTTTATCTTACCAGAGCGAAAGTAAAAACAATTTAAATATAATCAATCCGCCGAGTCGTAGTCGAATCAACAATTTGCGTTTACAGTCAGACGCTGTCTCACAGCGTTAAGACCTGCATTATATCTAGCTCTCATAATATAAGCTATTCTAGACTCATCTAAAGGAATAACTGATTCAAGAGTACGTACGGGCTATGGGCGGAACGTGTCGGCGGCGCGGTCGCCTTATCGTCCCGCTCGCACACTATTACCGTTAGCCTGTGATAAGGACGCTTTGAAACCCATATCTGTGTTAGTCATTTAATTATGTTATCATGCAATTATCGTGTTGATATCATTGTGATAGAGCAAGGCGTTGATTGTTTTTTTCTATTATTTATTTATTTAAATTCTGGCCATTTTGTATATAGTAGAGACAAAGCGTTGGCTAGCAACGCGTATATCACGTCATATAAACGTATATGTCAAACACTTAGTTGTGTGTTACTTTTATTTTATTAATTTAATATATTTTTATGATTTATTGGTAAAAAATATCACCACATTCATCCAATCAATATAGAGAATAACTGTGCCAAATTTCATACTCTTCTGTACGCGTAATTTTTGTAAAAAAGAACACAAAGATTTTGCTTCACGTATTTATATATAGATTCTTATAACGTAGGGAATATATATTCTCTTAGCGATTTCTTGCTCTGGTAACACAAAATGCGGCGTTGGGTTCCGTCACTCTACACGCAATGTCTCGAATTCAGTGGGAAGCGAAGCAAAGAGTGTCCTGACACTAAATACTTTCTGTCGATATGTAATAGGAAATTGCGTGCGGATTTAAGTATAGTGATTAACTAATCAGTTAACGACCAGCTCGAGCCGCGGCGCCGGCGCCGGCGTCGGACTGGTGTTTCTCATCTAATGTAATATTTAGATATTATTACTGTAGATAAGTGCATGTTTATTTACATCATTATATAATTTACAAATTTATTTAATTTTAGATGATTATATACGTTGCGTTACTGAGTGGCCTGTCAATATATAAAATCAAGATAATGTTTATATTCTCTTCTTTAATGTCATTGTAATCTAAGATATGGCGCAATGGAACACGCTTTCTGTAAGCACGATCGGTTGTGGGTTCGGTTTCCACTTGCAGGATTGAATATATTTAAATTATTTTTACTTCCTCGCTGCTGTCCGGGATTTTTATCCCGCACAGAAGGGTAGATAGAAGCGTAGCGTGAAGCCAAAAAAAACCCAGCAATTCTAGATATCAAACTGTCTATCTATCTATATATGAATAAAAAGATAAAGGAAGGTTTCTCTTATATCAATATATGTTACCTTCGAAACGTTTCATTTCAGACTGCCGGTAAATAATGAAAAATATTTCTAATATTTTTGTATAAGAAAACACTGTACTGTCAAAATTGCGTGCTTTAGAAATGTACGAGTAATGTTGTTACCTTAGTTAGTTTTTACGTTCACATTTAAACGTCTTTCTTGCTTTAATATTAAATGTGGTTATATGGAACGATAGTTAGGAGTTAGAATATATTTTAGAATATAGATATAGATAGAGAATATAGAATATTATTTTAATGTAAAATCTTGCTTCAAGCTATGTATAGTTTCTTGAATAATTTTATAGGGATCTCGGATATTCCGTAAAGAACAATAAGGTAACTTAATAGGCACAAATCAGTGTCAATATTTTCATTTTTTTATATTATAGGAAATAACTTACAAAAACCCCATTAAAAATAGATCAAATAAACAAAGATATAAAAAAAACACAAGTTTAGATTATTTTGTTTCATTTTTTTTATTAAACGTTTACTTTCACCGCTAACGGGAAGCGAGTCTTTGTAATAAGATATCTACAAAAACACGTATAAATTCCACTGCGAGGGGTGAGAGTATCGATTTGTCGTAACAACCTGTATCTAGCCCCTCTTTGTTGACACTCAGCCCTCCGCCACCGTTATGTACACGTTACATTGCCGATTTTCCCTCTACACATCGATATTTGCTCAGCGGAACACAGCAATGGATGATTGTATTTCTTTCCAAATGTTTTTAACGATTGTATATTTGAAATAGTAGCTAGAGCTGTTCCCTGATAGGTTGGGACCAGGTACGAATATATATATGTATGGGAGTAAACGTGTGACGAAATTTCTGTGAATAATCGCATATAAGATAGTGTTTTTTCCCTTGTCTTAAGTATATTTCACTTTCAAGCCAGGAGAAATTTTCTTTTAAAGATTGAGGCATGCATATTAAGCAATTTAATATTTAAATAAAAAAAATATTGTTATAATTATTTAATTAACATAAAACGTCATAAATTAAAATATAACTCGCAGCCCTTATAAATATTGAAAAAAAATATATAAATAAATCACTTTCCAATGGGTACAGATAATATATATATATATATATATATATATATATATATATATATATATATATATATATATATATATATATATATATATATATATATATATATATATATATATATATATATATATATATATATATATATAAAACTGGGCAACCTCACATATATATGCTAAAATAAGCAACAGCTAGCCCCGCGCGATGAATTAAATTTGATGTGACCCCGAACCGAATTGGTCATCTTTGCGAGAATTGTCGATGTATCGGTCCCGAGTTTCTTCATGCAATGTCAATATATACTTCATAAATTAATGAACATCTTAAGTGAGCTTAACTTATTCTTTACGACACTTTGCAGGGTTTGGGTTTATTTTTATGGTCTTTTATCCTCACTTAACTCTTTATATGAAATTTGTAAATATGATTTTGTTTAATATAAATTTTAGTAAGGGGAATTGAACCTACACTATTTATGTATGATAGATATAATAAGATCTTTGATTTTCGATTTCTTAATTGCCTCACGTAATGCCCTGGATTCTTGCAGAAGATTCTGCAAGTTTGATATAATTAATTTTTTTTTTTGTATCAACTGACAGACGAATGCCACCTCAGTCTACCTGTGACCACGGACTACTGTAAAGTGTTCGAAACGTCAGGTGTCCAAAAATGTATTTTCGAATACCAAAATATACGTGATTAATCCGGTTAAATAGTTTCATTTAATATGATAGATATACCAAATGACAAATAGTGCTAATATGACTTTATGAACAAATAATATTATCAATGAAGTATACTCTATGCGGCTGGTCGTGGTACAGCGGGACAGCGTCTGACTGTAAACACCATCGGTTTTGAAACAGTGAATTTATTTTAATTATTTATAAGTACGGCGTTGATTTCCGCCACTCAAGCTCTTCTGCCTGCGAGATAAAGGCGTGGAGCTATAAAAAAATTAGCTCAATAAAAATCAAGTCAAACAATTTATGTAAAAAGTGTTATTTTAACAAATTCCAAACCTAACTTTAACGTTGAAATGTGTCCAACACAATTGGAGTAATAGAGTACGAGAAGAAATTGGAGCGTGAAGCTAAAAATATACACTGTTTTTTTTTTAATTTACAAGTGTTTTACATTAATATTTGTAATTTCCGAGCCATCCCTTGGGTCGAGCTCGAAATTTTTATTTTGAAATATATAATTTTTATGTGTTTTATTTTAAAAACACCTTTACTTTTTACCTTTTGGCTATCATGTGGTATAAGTAGACAAAACTTAATGATTTTTTTTTTAACATTAGGCTGATCGTGGCGCAGTGGGACAGCGTCTGACTGTAAACAAGATCGGTTGGTTCGACTCCCATACGCGGGAATTATTATCACTCAACACAAAATGTCTGGAATTTGGCGGAAACCGTAGTACGGAGTGTTTTGACACTAGGCTCTTTCGACTACGACTTTCCTGTCTACCCTGCTATGCGTAATAAAAGTGTGAAGCTAAAAAAACATATTAAACGGAGTGACATTTGAATTCTTGCCCTTTATACTTTATTCTAGCGATTTAGCGTTTATCTAGCAATATATATATATATATATATATATATATATATATATATGTATATATATTAATTGTCTGGAAATACTCGTACTGGAAATATAAATGGATAAAACACCAACCAATTTTTTAGGACGAGAGTATCTTCAGACGATCAATATTTCATTTATATATCCTTAATATATTTCCAAGTAAATTTATAAAATAAGTATTCATAAAGGTAGCGACGATCGCCAAGCGCTCGCGCGTGACCTTTATAAAGTTACACGCTCGAATGATTTAAGGCTTAAAACGGATGAACAAGCAGTTCCAAGCAGTGGCTATTACAAAAATAGATTATACCTTCAAGCTCTAGAACGAGAAAGAACGGAGACTTTAGGTTCTCTCTGACTATCTTGCTCTATGAAGTAGTGTGCATGGTAGAGTGCGTGAAAATGGGTTTTTCTTCGAAAATGTTTTTGGTTATTAATCTTGTTAGACAAATTGCTTTTATTAGTAATACTCATACAATATATTAGTGCTCTAGTGTACAATCTCTCTTTAAGTTAGATGTGGGAGAGAAATGAGATATCTACTAAAGTACACCGTACTTTCCACATGGATCCAATTCATGTTGTTTTTTTGGGCAATAGTAACTTATAAATTGTAAAAATATTTTTATTAGATAACTAGTACGAAGTGTTTACATGTAATTGCACATTTAAATGCGGCGTTAAGTTACGCTAATAAAAATATCATATTTTGAAAGTAGATAAATAGTGGGGGACGGTGTGTTTAATTTTAACCTCTTTTCTTTTCTTCTTCTTCTTATTCAGCTTTTTTTTTCTTTCGTTTCACGTGTTTTATCCCGCATAGTAGGGTAGACAGAAAGTACCTAGTGTCAAGACACTTCGTACTTCGGTTTCCACTGGATTCGAGACATTGCGTGTTGAGCGGTGGAACTCAACACCACACTTTATCTCTTAGCCAGAGCGATGAAGTGGAAATAATTTAAAAAATATAATCACTCCCCCGAGTGGGGATCGAACCCACAACCGATCGTGTTTATAGTCAGACGCCGTCCCACTGCGCCACAAGCGGCCTCAAGCCCTTCAGCTTTTCTGATTCATTGAATTCATTTCAATATTTAAATGCATATAAATGAGCTTTGTTTGCGACGTGTATTGTGTACCACAAATATTGGTACATATAAGACTTACGAGATAAATGCGCAATATGATTTATAAACATTGATTTTGTTTAGCGATTGGGTTTTTAATAGATTCTTAGAAGACTTTTTCTGTATAGGACATTGGATCAGATAGCCCCTAGTTGCAACTTTCCATCGAGAGGTTGCTGGTCGAGCGACGTGGCTTAACGCGGCGCTTTGTCTCATTAGATTGGTATATTGAAAATAATTTAAATATTTATATTCTTAAATTCTTAGGAAAAGGAATCAAACTGCCAACTAATCACGGTCACAGACAGACACTGTGCCACTGCTCCGTGATGACTTCTATTCTGATAGTTTTTGTTTTGGCTTACCTGCCTTTCTTTTGATTAAGTTATAATTTGTCAAATTCAAAGTCATAGAGAGAAAAATAATTTAAATATAACCATTCCCCTGAGAGGGGATCGCACCCACAACCGATCGTGTTTACAGTCAGACGCTGTCCCACTGCGCCACGGCCTCAATAGTTATAGCTAGCCCAATATTATATAGGATAGACCTATCTAGATATAGTACTTATCCTAATATTCTGTAACAACCTTAAATAGGCTCTCCATCATTTAAGGACCCTGGTTTTAAAGGGGATTAGAAAATAGCTGGACCAATTACTCGGTCGCTAATGCGCCGGTAACATCCTGCCCTCGCTAACTGCTGTCAGTCACGTTTGTTTGCTCGTTACTATGCGATTGGTGAGTCTTAAGACGTTGTAAATAGATATATTTTGGCATTCCTTACTACTATAGTATACTTACTACAGTATAGTTATTTATATTGATATATGTTTCTGTAGTTTAATTTATGAGAAGTAAAGGAATATAATTTGAATATGTGGGTAGAAATGATTTTACAATGCAGTTAAGTTCAGTTCAGTTCAGTAGTGTTTAAAAGTTTTATTAAAACCTACAAAGCGATGGTCGTGGATTCAAAGTTGAAATATTTTTTGATTACATATACAATAGATATTATCTTTTATTCTTCTGTATTGGAAAATTTTATTTAGCTTCACGCCTTTATTCGGCATAGCAGGGTAGACAGGAAGTAACTAGTGTCAAGACACTCCGTACTCTGCTTTCCGCCGAATTCGAGACATTGCGTGTTGAGTGGCGGAAATTAAAGCGCTTTGTTTTATCAGAACGAGGAAATCGAACCCAAAACGGATCGTATTTACAGTCAGACGCTTACCCACTGCGTCACCACCGACTTCTTATTTTAATACATGTTAGCAAAAAATGTTTTACTATGATATAAATAATATTTAGAATTAATATTTGTAAATTCTACATCTATGTACGAATTTTGTTTAAAAAAGTCTATATATATATATATATATATATATAGCGTGTTTCCACTAGAAATATTTCTCTTAATAAGTAAAGCTTGATAACATAATATAATACTGTTAGAGTATTTAATAGTCCAAAATTATACAAACTTTGGATCATCAATCATAAATAACTATATTAATACCAACTTAGTCCAATTATAACGCTAATTGACGCCTGTGGGTGTGGCTGGATTTTGTTTTATATAGTTTCGTATTTATAGTGTTACATTAATTTCAATTAGTTATAGTTAAGTTTGTTCAAGTTTTTAACATTATGGAGCGATGTCAAGGCTTTCTTTGACATTCACGCTTTATTGCATAGCAGGGTAGACAGAAAGTGCCTAGTGTCAAGACACTCCGTACTCCGCTTTCCGCCGAATTCAAGACATTGCGGGTTGAGTGGCTCACCGCTGCACTTTGTGTTAACAGAGCGAGAAAATTAAATCAATCTAAATATAATCATTCCTCCGAGTAGAAATCGAATCCACAACTGATCGCTTTTACGGTAAGACGCTGTTCACTGTGCCACGGCCGGCCTCGAGGAATGATAATATTTAAATTGTTTTCATTTCCTCACATTGGTAAGACAAAGCATGGCGTTGAGTGCTGCCACTCAACACGCATTGTCTCAATATTCGATAGAAAACAGAGTGTTTTGACACTTAGTACTTCCTGTCTACCCTGCCATGCAATGAAGCGTGAAGCTAATAATAATAAAAACAATTGAAGAAGAAGACTTGACGGTGGCAAAAAGTACCATGTGTTTGTTTTCTTATCTTTCAGTATGGCGGAACTAAACGCCGCGTGAAATGCATCATATACAAAATATATTTAATTAAAAAGATTTTTGTAAGCACTTATAGTCTTTACTTTCGGTGGGATCCGAACCCAACCATCCCATATACAGCCAGATGCTGCGTCAATGTTTTATATGTATGTAATATGTATTGTTCTGGCTGAGTGGAAGCGACCTCTTCAAGTTCGCCCTCGAGGGCTCAGGGCGGAGGGTCCCAGTCGAGGTCAAGTCAATGTCGACACTCGACACCACTGTGCTTGCTCTAATGCCAAGGTTTACGTTTTAAGGATACTTATACATATGTTCGTTATTACTATTGTAACTAAAAGTGAAATAAATAACTAGTTCGCTATACAGATAATGGTTTCCGATGGTAGTGGGTTCAAATTTGTTAAGAGAATATATGTACAAGAATTGAGAAATAAAAAAATGTTGAGATCGATATTTTCGGTTATAGATCCATTTCAATCTAGAGAAATACTCTCTTAAAATCTCAAGAAAAGCAGATGCTTTTGGAATTGTACGTCCAGTGGTTTCAAGGCCCCATTGTCTGTTACATGTGAATGACAATGATGACCAATTTTTCTTCAAATCACTGTGTTACGCTTTTAAACGTGCCTTTTCCCTTGATACATTTGTCAATATCATGTTTATTGGGCCTGCCTTTACTTGCATCTTATTAAATTTTCTATTTCTCGCATATCCCAGGTAAGCAGAGAGAATCTAATGGAGTGTTAAAACACTCCGTTATACACTTTACGGCTATCTTCGAAACATTGCACATTAAGGAGCGGAACTAAACGTTTAAATACATTTTTAAAAAATGCTTTTAGTGATTTGAACTCACAAATTTGACTGACTGACTGTTTGACAAGACCATATATGTCAAGTCTCAAGTCATTATATATGAAATTACAATCATTTTTAGCTTCACGCTTTTATACACAGAAAGACAGAAAACACTTAGTGTCAAGACACTCCTCATTCCACCGCATTCGAAGCGTGAAACTAAAAAAACAAAAAAAAAATCATTATTTCTACTTAGTGTCTATAGAACACAATATTGTGGAAGTATGTTATTGGTTTTTGTTTGAAATGTTCGCGTCGGCTGGTGCGCCGTAATAGGATAACTGTGTACTAAAACGGTAATCACGCGTAATTTGAAACTAATAAATGTTACGAAATCCAAGAATCATTTTACTGTTATTCGTTTTTTTTTGTTAGCTTCACGCGTTTTATCCTGCATAGCAGGGTAGACAGAAAGTACCTAGTGTTAAGACACTCCGTACTTCGCTTTCCACCGAATTCGAGACATTGCGTGTTGAGTGGTGGTGCATAACGCTGAACTTTGTCTTTTACCAGAGCATAAGTGAAAATAATTTTAATTATAATCACTTCCCCGAGTGGGGATCGACCCCACAACCGATCGCGTTTACAGTCAGACGCTGTCCCACTGCGCCACGGCCGGCCTCTATTAATAGTTTTTTTGTTTTCTGATTATTAGACCCGTTGCACGGTGGGTGTGTTTTTTTTAATAAAAACGTTTACATTGTATATCTTGTAAAACTCGAACTAAAGTACTACATATCTCTCTATGTTATTGATAAAAATATATTGAACAACTACCTAAGTCCGACTGTAAACGCGATGGGTTGTAAGTGCGATTCTCCCTTGGGACAGTGATTATATTACAATAATTTTCACTTCTGCGCTCTGGTAATACAAAGTGCGGCGTTGAGTTCCACCACACAATACGCTATGTCTCGAATTCGGCGGAAAGCGAAGTACGGAGTGTCTTGACACTAGGTGCTTTTTGTTCACTTTGTTATGCTTATGCATTATAATATGAATATATAGTCATATATATATATATATATATATATATATATATATATATATATATATATATATATATATATATATATATACATATGCCGGGAGAAAATCTGTTTCTTGTATTTATGTCGTAAGAGAAATAAGTTGGATAACAACGGAAATGTTTAATTGAAGGCGCCGTAGTGCAGTTGGGACATGCATTGTGCATTGCATTGCGTTTTAACGTTAGATGACGTAACACAACATTGTGTTTTATTTACGAGTAAATATACTATAAAGATGAGATGAGAGAAAAAATGAGAATGATAAATTCTCTACAGAGATGCTAACAATGTGAGTTGTAGCAAACGTATAAGAATTTCGGATGTACAACGCATAGCTTAGCGGTCGGAGCGCTTGGACGGTTTCCGAGAGGTGTGGATTCAAATCTCACTGCGTCTAATCCCTACACTTGGAATAACATTTTAAAAATTGTAAACTGTTTATAAATTTTCAAAGTATTATTCCACGCTTAGAATAAGAAAATATATTTTGAAAATCATATAAGTTTGAACGCGCCGGGATTTGAACCTACACTTCTTGGAAAGTATAGGATACGGAAGTCAATTTATTCTTAATATAAATATTATATTAATATATACAGCGTTATTTTCACTAATGTCAAATTATTTTAAAATAAGAGTTGAGTACAGATTGTCATAACACTGTTTTACTTGAGTAGAAAAATAACTTCACGGCGTAATTCAACGCCGCACTTTGTCCAAACTGGAAAATTATTTCAATACAATCCACCTCAAAAAAATGTTATTAATTAAAACGTAACATTTCATTTGATATCACAAGAAATGCTTATCAGTTATCAAGAAATGCTTATATTTTTTTTGAAAAGCACTTCGCAGTAACGTGCCTATCACGTTACTGCAAAGAGCTGTTCTAAAAACATATAAGCTGGTCTAAAAATATATGATATATAGAATGTAACTAGTATTATTATTGCTAGCGTCAAATACTGAGAACAGAAAGATTGTTTACATTGTCACTACAGAAGGGACCTTGAGCACATTACTTTATTTCCTATATATATATATATATATATATATATATATATATATATATATATATATATATATATATATATATATATATATATATATATATATATATATATGTGTGTACATATTCTAGGCTTAAATATCTTAAAAAAAAACAGTTTCACGCTTTATCCCGCATAGCAGGCTAGTCAGAGACAATCTAGTGTCAAGATATTCCATGAGCTAAGACACTACGTGACGTGGAGAATTCAACACAACGTTTTGTCTTACCAGAACAGAGAAATGTAAATAAATTTTAATATATATAATCATTACCTGGAGCTAATCGAATAGACAACTAAATTTGTTGGTAATCCGCTGTCACACTGCGCCACGGTGACGTAAATAGATGGTTTAAAAATATTATTCAAGAGGAGAAAGCGAAGAACAAGAAGATATCGCTTAAGAGGTGCAGGTTCGGTTCGTGCTATGTTCAAATTTCACACAGACTGATATCCGCATGGCATTCGCAAAGTAGTACCTAAATTAAAAACAGTATTTAAAAAAACAAATATAATATTTTTTAAATACTATAAAAATATTAACAAATTGAAAAAATATTAAAACCAGTGTTTACTAATGCTAATTCAATATAATCAACGGAAACGTTGCGTACGTTTAAGCGTAAAAAAGGCGTTACCATGGCAACGTGCGTATGTTCAAACAAATGTGTTTACGTCGCCGTTCTTAAACCGCCAATATGTAAATATCGTTTAGAAGAGTAAAAAAAATAGATTATCTATAAATATTATTTTTTATTTTCTTGTATTTTATATGTATTTTTTATATATAATGGTTTCCTATGCATTGGTACATACATATGTTACGTTATGTAATTATCGCCTACGTAATGGACGTACGCAATGTATGTAGCGCGCCGCTCACGCTTGACCGACCGTCCGTGTATTCATGCTACCAGTGTACTGTAGTCTGACTGGGCTTTAGGCCTAAGACTTATTGATGACAGTCATTTTTTTCGGTTATATTTAGTGTTCAAATTCTACGTTTTTTGTGTTGCTGTTCAGTTCTTTTCACAGATTTTGCGGAACTCAACGCCGTTCTTTATGTATTAGTGGTATATATTAAATATGTTTTAATTTTGAATTGGACGACAGTCATTTTGTATGTCGAAATGCTAATTGAGCGTCTAAAGCAAATATAATATATTGTAAATTAAAATCTAAAATTCAGTATATATTTTGATTTTCTGATAACGAGAGTAATGAAATACTATAGAAATACATAAGGTATATTCAATTATTTTTTTTAGCGTTACACTTTTGCCCGCATAGCAGGGTACACAAAAAATGCATCGTGTCAAGACTCTCCGTACTTCCCGCTGTCACTTTCCGCTGAATTCGAGACATTGCGTGTTGAATGGCGGAACTCAACGCTGCAATTCATCATACCAGAGTAAAGAAGTGACAAAAATTTAAATATAATCACTTTTGAATGAGAATCAAACCCACGACCGATCGCTTTTACAGTCAGACGCTGTCCCACTGCGCCACGACCGGCCACAATACCGATCGGATTATATATATATATATATATATATATATATATATATGTAAAATGTAGTCGGATTTCATATAAAATGTTTTGTTTTGTTGCAGGCCCCTTACCAAACGTGACTATGGTGGATTTGGGATTGAAAGAGGGTATGTATTATTTCATTGCCAATTAATTACCATTAAACTGTTATACCAAAAGGGATGGTTATTTTATATTCAAAATTCAAAAAACATTACCCCTAAGATAGTGGTCTTGGTGATACATAATTTTCTATATAAAATATCTGGTAAACGTCTATAAAGCCAGCTAAAGGCTTGCTAACTAGCTAGCTCCGTTTTGCTAATTATAACTGAAATGTGACTTGTTTTGATAATTTAAAATACTAAGCATTTGTAAGTAGAAGTTACAAGTTCAAATACCATAAAATATGAATAAAGGAATAAAAGAAAAGCATTTCTATATAACGAATATCTCCCATATGGCGCGATCATTTATCATTCCTCTTCTCTTACTTCGAGTAAGTATTTGTAATATTACTTACATACAATATTTCAAGAAATATTTGTGAAACATTCTTGTAAGTAGCATGACTGTGACAATATTTTCATAAGGAAATATATATGGTACATCAAATCTAAAAGGTTTTGGGTCATTTTGATAGCTAATATTCATATTGTGAATATTTTTCTTGCTTGCTTGAAAAATTTATGTAATTTATTATTACAAAAAATATATATGCAAATTTTAAAGTTTATTCCTTCAAATTTTCAGGTAGTTGTGCTTTAGGTGATGTGGTGTACATGCCAGGGGACGAGTTCCCCGGCACCAGTCCGTGCGAGCGCTGCTCGTGTTCGAACGGCGGTGTTCAGTGCGCCAAGCAGCGCTGCGAGCCGCGCCCGGGATGCAAGGCTGTTCACAGGCCAGACCACTGCTGTCCCACGTACCAATGTGGTAAGTAAATTTACCAGTATGAACATCTGGAATAGCATCTGACTCGAGGGAATGATTATGTATTAATTATAGTTTTTTCTCCCAAGGAAAATCTTCCGCAGGTTGTCTTGAGTTCACGTTGAAAATTGATAACTGAGTGTTCGGATACTAGGTTCAGATCTATAAGTGTGTATCACATTTGTTTATCTACGAAATACTTTAATAGTCACGTCTGTTTATATATTTTCCAGAATGTGAACAAGAAGGTCGTATCTATGGTAACGGTGAAAAGCTCGTGGATCCTCAAGATCCGTGCCGTGTGTGCTACTGCCAAGGTGGTGAGGTGGTGTGTCGTCGTATTGCGTGTTTCGTGCGGGATGACTGTCTACCGCGACTTGTCCCGGGCAGATGTTGTCCGGAGTATGACAACTGTCCTGTTAGAGGTTAGTATGCATAATCTAGATCTATAAATTGGAATTATTGCCTTGGTTAGAGCAAAGTAAAGTACAGTATTAATTTAAACATCAAACTCTTTCAATCAATTTTTGATGATTTTCGTGCTTTAATTATGTAACACTACATTTAAGTATATGTAACACTACAGTAAAGTACTATTATTTATTATTCTATATTTATATTATTTTTCGGTTTATTTTCAGATGGAACACCCTTACCTGGAATCAGTTCATCAGTTTCAAGTGTACCTTCCTTTAACGACATGGAAACAAGCGCAGCTCCTTTACCACCAAGTGAACCAGTCAAACCAGAGATCACCATAAAAGAAATAACGCCAGTGTCAGAAATTCCGGTTATAACGGATGTTAAAATAAAGGAAATTCTACCTTCATCTAATATTGAAGTTGCAGAATATTCATCATCTAAAGCACCGCCCATTCCCCGTGAAGCTACTTCTGAGAGTTCTTCCAATGACGCAAAATCACAAATTAATAATTCTAAGCCAAAAGAAGTAGTGTCTCTCCCATCTATAGCACCTGAACTATCTACGTCTTCTGATAAAATATCGCAATCGAAAAATGATGTTTCATCTTCCAAAGTCAGCCTGTCAACTGAAGATTCAGCTAACGATATCGTACCTTCTAAAATTCCAAATATTGTCCCAATGATGGGTCCATCTATACCGGACATAAGCCCTTTAACAACTAAAGCTGCAATTATTGAAGAGGAGGATATAGACCATAACCCAGCTTTTCCACCAATTCCTGACGATTTGTTTTTAGTATTGAGTAACCACGAAGAAGGAATGCCAGAACAACCATTAGAAAATGAACATGTGCCAATGGATCATGAGGTCAAAGTATCAAGTGTGCCAATTTCTACTCAGGAACCAATCTTTAAAGAAAGTCCTGTGACGACAATAAATTACGTATCGGATGTAGTGTCTGTGACTAAAAATAATGTGCCAGACACGTCTGCTGAATCAAGCACGCATAAGGATATAACCATTAGTACTCAGTCTCCTCTAACAAAAGAAAACACAATGTTAAACATGAGATCCGTCATTCCCACAGAAATATTAAATTCTCCGTCATTAATATCAGATGAGGCAACTGGTGATATTTTAGATGCCACTGAAAGTCCAGCTACAACTATTATGTTTGATGAGCCTTCGTCAACAGAAGAGAATTCTGCAAACATTTCTTCTAAAAGTGCAAGCATAGAAACACAAGATGATGGAAGTCAAAATAGCTCAGAATCGACTACCAATGAAACTTTGGCGGACAACACAATATCGACCGAAGTTGCTCAACCAGCTGTTGCTATGGACGAGACAACAAATACGGCATCTAAATCCACAGAAATACTTTCTGAAACCGAATTCAGCTCTATACCAATTGAAACAAGCGACCAAAATCCACATGAAGTTTCTGAACCTGAAAGAGATATTAACACTACAGAGTCTTCACCTGACCCGTTAATTACAGAAATAACTAAATTGTCACCAAACGATGACGAAGTTCTAACAATCTCTCGAGCTCTTCCTTCAGGAATTGATCAGTCGTTTGAGAATGCTGAGACTACAGAATTTATATTGACTTCATTCGACTCTCAAGAAAGTACTACTGATGCTGTGGAATTAATCAAAGTTGTATCAGACTCAGATAAGAGCTCAGCTTTTATAGAACCCGCTCAACGAAATAGCAACGTCCTTACTGATCTTATAAACTTAGTGGGTGATGTCGCATCTATCAGTGACCACACTGACGGCCCGGAAGCTGAACGTCAAGCATCAAGTGCTACCACTATTTCTGACTCCGAAGAACTTATCCCAGTAAACGTTGCTGCAGGTTATAAGAGCAAGAACAAAAACTGGAATCTTAATTCCATAACAGAAGTCCCACTCAAATACAAGCAACAGAATAAGCAAAAAATCGTCGAAATCGAAGGAGACGATAACGAGTCTATAACTGATTTGCCGTCACCAAATGACAAAGTTGAACCTACTACCCGTCTGCCCATAATCGATAATGTGTCACACACAAACAACAAAACTGAGGCAACAGAGAAGAAGGACATAGAAATAATCACACAATCTTACGTTCCAACGATCAATAGACGACCGACGAAGGTCGTGATGAAGAACGAGGAGAAGTCGGCTGAGGGGGATGCCAGTGACGTCACCAGCGACGCGCCGGAGATTCCCGCCGAGACCGCCACCGTGCAGTGAGCTCGCTGTCGGAACCTCAGCTTGGCATTTAAAACTATAAAATAGAGACTAATAGATTATCGTCAATTGGTATAGATTATGAATTTATTAGTAGTTGGACAAATTATTTATAATTAGTGTAGATTAGCGTAGTTTATTTATTTTAGTGAGAGTAACGTGTAAGCAAGTAAGCTAGTCATGTGACTGCAGGCGCCTGCTGTCGACGCCACGTTGCCATTTCTGCTACTCTATTTTGTTTTAATATTGAATAATGTTGCCAGACGCTCAAATTATGCAAATATATTTGCAATAAAATAAATTATTTAAGATTTATAAATTATGTTATAAGCAGTGTTAAAAACATTGTGAATGGCATTATTTTAAAAAAAATACTATATTTTTATTATTAATTTTGTTATACAAATTGCGGATAGGTTCGGAGTAAGTTTTTTCTGTCAACTTTGTGAATATAAAGAATTTTTATTATCTGGACAGATTCAAATTATACCAATTAATTGGTCTTGCACTTATTCATCAGTCCTCTGGCAACACTAATCAAGACGATCGCTCTCAAGAGCTCTATAATTTTATAGTATTATAGGTCATCTACGGTCGATCCGCATTATAACTTATAATTTAATCTCAGTATATATCGAATCTTTTAGATTATAAATATGAAACTTTTAATAACATTGACGTGAAATACCAAATTGAGATTGACCTGGAAACTGAACGAGGTTCAAGCAACTACCTAGATATAGTCTTGATCCAGACAATACTCAAACCAAACTCAATTCTGGTTTGATTGAAGTTTAATCTAGATTCGGTTTAATTTTAAACTAGATACAAGCAAGATTTAAACTAGATTCAACTATTCTAGATGTAGATCGATTTAGTTAAGAAACTCCTTAGTCGACTCCGAGTATAACGCCCTTCGTGAAGGTACAAATCAAATTCTATAATTATACATAGTTTAGCGAGTATATGTGAACGCACATAGATTATTTATCGCACTTATGTGTATGTGTAAGTAATAGCTTTTGCTCTAAAGGCTCAAATATATTAAGAAAACTTTAATTCATACAAATGTTTATTACTTTATTTTAAATCTATATAATGGCAGTGTAATCTAGTTTCATAATTCAATTTTCAAAACTAGATATGAAAATTCGGCCAAAATGTAATATTTAAATTGAAAATAAAATTGATAAACGTTTGTGAATCGCGTGTTTATTATGAAATGTTCGTTTTCCGTCTGTTTGGTCGCCGAGGGCTCAGTTAGTCGTCGTCTAAGTGAGGTGCTCCTTCTTGCTCCGGAAGACTTTATCTTTTCCCGGGCAATAAGCGCATGTGCTCCATTTATTTTATTTAAATTGTTTTTTTTTACAAATAAAACAAATTAGACTGAATGATCGTTTTTTTTATATCCATATTTTATTATCCGTAGTATTTTAGGTGATTTGGAAATATTATAATGAATTTACAAAAATTAATTTGAATACTGGCTTGCGCTTTGTGAGTTGTTTATTGTTGGTTGCTTTAAATTAACATATATTCTTACTTCAAATCGTGTATCAAGTCTTAATTTAGATATGTGCAGTTGTATGTACGCATGGTTTAGCGGTCAGAGCGCTTGGACGGTACCCAAGAGGCGCTAGTTCGAATCCCGCTGCGTTCAAAAGTTTATATACGTTTTTTCAAAAATATTTTCTAATCCTAAGTGTAGAATAACACTTTAAAAATAGTAAATATGTGCAGTTGTTTTTGTATTTGTCATGTTTCAGCAGTTGACTAAAAGTGAGGATATTTTAAAGTTTCGATTTGCACCGAATTCGAGACATTCCGTATTGAGTGGTGGAACTCAACGCCGCACTTTGTTTTACCAGAGCGAGGAAGTGAAAATAATTTTAAATATAAACACTTCCCCGAATGGGGGATCGAACCCACAACCAGTCGCGTTTACAGTCAGACACTGCGCCACTACTCGACGAATAATAATTTAATATAGTGAAAATAAATTAATAAATAATAAAAATAATAATCTGATCATATTAATAGAATACAAAATTTATTATAAGAACTAAATACAATACTTAGTTTTTGGCTTCACGCTTTTATCCTGAATAACAGGGTAGACAGTAAATACCTAGTGTCAAGACACTCCGTACTTCGCTCCGTACAATAATTTTGATAAGAAATAAAATACATATAACTTGATATCGAATGATTTCTTTTCTTCGTAAACCTCACTTGACTAAATGATATTAAATCTTTATACAAACACGTCAAAAAAAACTTTAAACCCCTCTTTACGAGTATAACGCGAACTTAGGAGTATGAAAATTGGCAGTTATAGTTTATAGGAGTCTAAAATGCTCATATTTTTTATACATAATGCTAAAAAGTATATGAAATTAATAAAATGAATGTAACACACTCTACCTGGTGTTGACGTACACATTTATAAACGTGACATCCACGTTGCTAAGGCAACGTGTTTTCAACGCGTCAGCGGAATATCTAGTATAATTATAACTACATTAGGGAATATATCATGAAAAAATATCATTTCATACATATTAATATTAATTACAGGACGTCACAGGTTGAGTTGAGTCTACCTGTGACTACGGACTACTGTAAAGTGTTCGAAACGTCAGGTTTCCAAAAATATATTTTTGAATACCAAAATAAACGCAATAGATCCATTTAAAATAAATTTGTTTAAAATGTGTAAAGATTGCGAAAATCACAGATCTTTGATATACACAATATCTTTAAGTTAAATATAAGTGGAACAGTGTCTGACATTAAACGTGAGGTTGTGGGTTCAATCCCACTCGGGGGAATGGTATTTTATTTCAATACCCTAAAACAGGTTTTAAATACTAGCAGAGATCATACATTGGAGTGCCATGCTGACAATAGCGTGAACAAATTGGTATTGACTTCAGTAAGTAAGTGTACACTGAACGAGTGGGGACAGTTAAGGCCCGTTACTCAATAGTACTTCTAACCTCATGCACTTTCGTCATCACCTCCTACAAGTAATATTTGTAGATTATTAGTGACTATTAGTTATCATAGTGATACAGTTGATAGGTACCCGTAGTATGTGTGGATTCAATTCCAGCAACTAAATTTTATATTTAAAATATTCTGTCTGTTAAAAGCTACTTGTTTAACCAAAAATGTTTTTCAAATTATCAGAAACAAAGTAAATGCGAATTTAGTCTGAATTCTGTTCTTACTGTGAATGTATTATATATTAATTAAGCATTAATTTCCATTTTCTGCGCTATATGGTAATGATAGGAATGTTATAAATAAAATGAACGCCATACTTCATCTCCACTCCATCTCCAGAAATATAGAAAAATAAGTTATCGCCGTATATAAATGGATAAGTATTATCACGTTTCATGATGAAATTTCAATCAAAAAATTAACGAAATTTCAAAGAAAAGGCAATTATAAAGGAAATGTTATTTTTGTAATACTCCTGTGGTCTAATGTATAGTTAGAGACGCTATGGATTTTTAGACCTACTATAGCTACTATATTTTTTTTCTTTTCATCTTCACGCTTCTATCCCGCACAGAAGGATAGACAGGAAGTACCTAGTGTCAAGACACTCCGTAATTCGCTTTCCACCACCACTCAATACGCTAGTATAATAAATCATTATATTCTACAAATCTTCAATATTTTATAGTTATCTTAAATATGAAAGTACATATAAGTATTCTATCTCTTCCAATTTTCAGATACAAAATGTCTCGGACTTCATATAAGCATGTGTTCACATATCCACATCTAACTTCACATATCCACGTATTGCGTATTGCGTGTAGAGTCGTGGATCTCAACAAATAATTTAAAATATAATTACTCCCCCGAGTAGGGATCGAACCCACAACCAATCGTGTTTACAATCAGACGCTGTAACACTGCGCCACGACCGGCCATAGTATGTGGTATACGAAATCACTCTTTTCACGACATTTGTTTTAATTTGGCCAGACAAAGTATAGAATAACATTTCAAACAATCTTAACAAAATCAAAGTAGTGACTCATTTCTCTCTGATATATTCCTATATAATACATAACTGAATTTCGGGCCATCTTGCAACGCAATAGCGGAAACAATTATAACCATTACGTATCTACAATACTCGTGCGGTAAATCTTTAGTTAGAGTTCAACAATTAACGTCGCCTTTCTAACAGTCATCTCGTGAGCCTTACTCTACCGGTCGTTAAAACTATTTACGTACTTTGTAGGGCTTAGAGCCAGTTATACAATAGGTCACACAGTATAACTAAGTGGGACATGCAGAACGTTATGTAGAGCGTTGAATACTGAAACTCCGTAAGATGGTTTTGGTGCGCAGGCTAATTGGCCGTTTGCAAATTTCATTCGTGTCTTAATGTGTGATTAAGGTTTTTGAAATTGATGATTTTTTAGAATACCAAAATATACGCGATTAATCCGTTTAAAATAGTCTCATTTAAAATGTGTAAAAATCACGAAAATTAAAGGGTTATTAACATATGTATAAAAAATATATGGGGTTTCCCAATAAGAGCAATATGTTTTAAAATACAAATAAAACATGTAATAAATATTTGAATTTCGTGTTCAATGGCTATATTTGATAGGAAATTTTATGCTATTTATGATTTAAATAAAATGTTGTTCAAATGACCGCCACGACTTTTTTAAACTGGTGAATACGATGGGTCCAATTCTCGATGACTCGGTGCAGCATTTCGGCTGGTATGGCCGCTATAGTCGCTCGAATGTTGCGTTCAAGGCCTTGAATCGTAGCTGGTTTATTGGCATATACTTGAGATTTAACATACCTCCACAAAAAATAGTCCAAGGGTGTTAAATCGCATGATCTTGGTGGCCAATTGTGAGGACCGTTCCGAGAAATAACTGACTCACTAAACTTATCACGTAATAAATCCATTGTGACGGTCGCTGTGTGGCATGATGCACCATCTTGTTGAAAATAAATGTCGTCCGCATCGATTTCATACACTTCAGGAAAAAAAAATCGTTCAACATGTAACGATAACGGTCGCCATTGACAGTAACAGTACGGCCTTCGTTGTTTTTAAAAAAGTACGGCCCAATGATTCCACCGTACCATAATCCGCACCAAACAGTCAATTTTTCAGGATGTAATGGAGTTTCATGAACCACTCTTGGATT
The DNA here is from genome assembly GCA_032432895.1 of Dryadula phaetusa. NCBI lineage: Eukaryota > Metazoa > Arthropoda > Insecta > Lepidoptera > Nymphalidae > Dryadula > Dryadula phaetusa. Next base: position 3,452,435 of record JAOYRS010000028.1, read on the forward strand.
TGACTCACTCCAGTAATGACAATTCTGTTTGTTCACATAACCATTGAGCCAAAAGTGAGCCTCATCTGAAAAGATGATTTTAGTATAATATTCGGTGTCCGTTTCTATCATTTCAAGCGCCCAATCAGCAAATTCACGACGTAATCGATGGTCTGCTGGCTTGAGTTCTTGTGCCAACACAATCTTGTGTAGATCAATCTTGTGAGAGATGTAGACCAAGATCCACACGTAAAATTCGCCAGGTTGTCATTCTGGATTCTTGTGCACGTCGTGGAACGGAAACATTTTGATTTTCTTCGATACTGGCTGATACGGCGGCAATATTTTCTTCACTACGGCCAGTCTGTTGTCGTGTTGGTAGTCTACTATCGTGCAAAGAATATTTACTTTTCAGTTTTTGAATTATGCGACATATAGCGAGCTCAGACGGTGCACCATGACGACCATATTTAGCACGAAATGCTCTTTGAGTAGAGACAATATTTCCTGAATTTTGATAGAAAATTGGAACAATTTTCAAACATTGAGGTAACGTGAACTTGTTCATGATTAAATGGCAAATATTACTAAACACAATACAACACAAATGTTAAATGTTAAACAATTAAAATGGCGGCTGTGAGCTATCAAAATCCTACCATCTCTATTGGGAAACACTGTATTATATTATTATTTCTTAATTATTTGAAAATCAACAAAATTTGCATGTTTGAGAGAGAGAAAGACAGAATGCACCTAGTGTCAAGGTACTCTGTACTCCGCTTTCCGCTGAATTCGAGACATTGTGTGTTGAGTGGCGGAACTCAACGCCTTACTTTGCCTTACAAAGGTGACTAGAAATAATTTAAATATAATCACTCCCCCGAGTGGGAATTGAACCCACAGTGGCGTTGACTGTCTGACGCTGACGCTGCACCACGACCGGCCTCATACAACAACAAATCAGACAAAACGTTGCGTTTAATTCTCCATTCAACCCGCAATGTTTGCATCTTTTTGTCTTTGGTACGTACTTTGGTGTATCTGAAGCTGCTTATAATTTTTTGAATCAGTCATCTCACCTTTATTGATAAATTTATTTTATTTTGTTTACTTATTAATTTAAGCTAATCAGCATTTTACATAATATATATACAGACAATAAAGACATTGTTTACTCAAAGTGAATTACTGTAAACTATATTGAGGTTAACACCACACGTAAATGAACAGAACATAAAAAAAATGATTATCAATTGATTTACAAATAAAATTATTAACAGCTTTAAAATACAATGTTAACGGTTAGTTACTACGAGCAAGTACTATATTTTAAATAAACTTAAAAAATAAGCAAAAATATCAGCTGAGCTGAGAGGAATCCATTTACATATTCGAGGCATAGGAGAGTTAGCCTCTAAAACTGTTTTTAGGAGTGGGACGTGTAAACGTTTTTTTGAGGTTTTTTGTTATAAACCACGGATTTATGGGAGTCCATAATTGTGATTTTTCTTTACTCAGATATATATATATATATATATATATATATATATATATATATATATATATATATATATATATATATATATATATATATATAAGTTAATACGTCTAGTCCAATGATTGTGTGTGGACCGCATCCCTGTCTCTTCCAGATTTGAACTTGCCGACCTGTAAAGATTTAATATGACCACGTGGAAGGTAATAAAAACTGGAAGCAATAATAGAACATAAGTTCCTTCCTGCTCGAATACAAAAAAGAAAAAAACACTGTACCACGATAGTTCTGTATATAATTAATTTAGCATAATTTAGCATTGCCAATTTGGGATACAATGCTAAATTATATTAAAACACCAAATACTTTATTTGTCAATGTCTCTCTATATGTACTATATAGAGAAATATTTTATTAAGTTATTATTTCCTTATTCTGGTAAAGCAAAACAAAGCAACACAGAGTGTCTTATTACTAACTTTTTGCATGCAGGAAAAAGAGTGAAGGTGTTTCAAGAAGAAAGAATATTGCACAAAATGGGATTCGAACTTCCTATATCACTATATATAAGTATAACTGAACTATACCATTACAATATTTTCAAATATTTACTAATAAACACTAATGAATATAACTCTATTTTCACATATTCCTCTAAGCGTATAATATGATAAAACAAATTTGCAAACCGGTTTCTCAATACTTGCTCTACACATTAGAATATTATTAGAGTTCGTCTCTAAGATATATGAAAGTGTGAGACGTCACGTTCTTTTAAGGCTTTAAAACCAATGTATCCGGTTTAATTTATAATTTAAATATTCATGTATGTAGAGCAGGCTTGCTTGAACAACTTGTGTGGTGGGATGTTCCTTGGCAGCCATTTGTCTTGTTTTGGTACTCTATTTTATTGTATAGAATGAATTTAATATCGCTGGATCTTTATTTTATAATCTTAAAATATAGGTAGCCCAGTTACTACTTATTATATCAGCTAGTTGCCAGTGAAAGTCGCATCAAAATAGGTCTAGCCATTCCACACATTAGTTGAAATAAACAGATTTACAGAACATATTTTTGTACATGTATTATGTATTCATGCAAGTATATAATAAGAAGTACTTGTTTTAAAATTATATATTAAAATACTATGAAAGTAAATCTCTTATACTTTTAATCTTTTTGGCTTAGACCTTTTTAATTTTTCAAAGTCTATGCCTAATATTTAATAGAAAATGCAATTTAATGGTGCGTTTGAAAGATACGTATCATTTTGTATGGGAATATGTGGGTCAAATTGTATAATATATATATATATATATATATATATATATATATATATTTTTTACCATTTTTCTTGTGATTACTTTATAGTTCCTCGCCTTTGGTTCTAGACTCTTAGAGTTTTACAAATATTTCAAAATAAGACGTATCGGCCCGAACGTTGTATAGTTTTAGCAAGACTAACAAACGTCATTATATTTTTTATACATACGTATATAGATATAATACGTAAGTTCCTTCCTACACTCACTTTCTGTACGTTTTTTTTTATTTAAGAACATTGCGTGCTACTTGGTGGAAATTATTTTAAAAGATACACGATAGTTGGCCTAACTGATCGAGGGAGCGTCTTCATCTGTATCAGACATAAAGATAACTTTGCACACAAAATTGCAATAATAAACAGCTATCTGCATAAAGTTATTCATATTGTTCAAATATTGGAACATATTTTGATTATAAGCGATTTGTGGGTCAGAACAAGGACTCGGATTGAAATGTCATTCAGTGCATTGTCTCGATTTCAGCTACAAAAACTACATTGACATCTATTTACCAGAAAAAAATCTGTTTTTTTTTTATAAATAAATAATCCTAACTACTTCGCAGTATAACTCTAAGTACAATTTTATGAATAAATATAAGTTAGTATAATTATATTTAGCTTTTAAATTGGATAAAACGATGTCACCCAAAAGCCTAACTTGTTATATCTATCCGTTTTGGTTAAAGCCACTATGCAACGATAGTTTGACTTGATTCTTAGATTCACGAAAGCCACGAAGATGGCGATTGTGTCATTTGATTTTCATTATGTTTTCTTCGATTATAAATAGAGTCATAGAAGGCGACATACAAAATTAAATTAATATAGGTAAATAAGTTAAATATTTATTCTAATTGTACGTAGTATCTAGTAATGACTGCGTTTTATGCCTTCCTTGGCTTTTTCAAGCAGATAAATGAAGACATTTTTGAAAAAAACGTATAATAATTTGATCGCAGCAGGATGCGAACCCGTGCCTCTTGGAAATCGTCTAAGCGCTCGGGCCGCTAAGTCATGAGTTCTACTACCGTTCTGTTAGTATCCTTGTAGAGAGATTTATACAAATTTCTACTACTTAAAGATTATTAAGGAATAATCGATTGGCAAGAGAGAATGCCATTTATTTTAATATATTACTTTTTTTTAAAGTGTTATTCCACACATAAGTTGTAACAAACGTATAATAATTTCGACGCAGCCGGCAGTAGAAAGCATGGCTTAGCGGTCAGAGCGCTTGGACGGTTTCCAAGATGCGTAGGTATGAATCTCGTACAAATTAATTTTTTTTATACATTCTTTCAAGAATGTTTTCTTCCTGAATCCTAAGTTGAATGTTGAATCCTAAGTGTGGAATTACACATTAAAAATAGTAAAATATAAGTTTAATTTAATTTATATCAGATTTAATATAATCATTAAAGATCAGAGATAAGTATATTTTTGGAAGTGTTCAAGTTATTTACAAGCGTACCATAATGGTCTCGTTTAACTATAATACAAAGCATTCAACCAAAATTACTAACAACCCAACGTTTCCTAATACACTTAGCTATTTCTCTATTAATAAAAGAAAAAAAAACTCAAAAATCATTAAAATATTACAATTTCAGTTCGAAATACTCTAGGATGGGTATATTTCATAGCTCTATAACACTCAAGTTGCGCAGGAGAGCGGGGCGTAGTGAAAGTGTATAGAGGGGCGCTATATGTAGAGACGGACAGCGCGCGCGCCACACTCTGCCGGTCTACAGGTGAGCATTCCATTGTCTTTGGTGCAAATTAAATATTATTACGTTTATTATTGTATATTAGAATTCATAGTAAAGTGCATCGGTGTCCTTTTGTTGACTCTACTTTAGTAAGTACTGAAATTGTTTTTTTTTGTTAAATAAGAGCTTTTGTAGCTTTAAACTATTTAGTTTTAACTGTTTTAGAATTTATTTTATTAATTTTGCTGTTATTCTTTTTCTAATTATTATTTTATTTATAATCAATATTAACCAGTGGTTAAAGGTAGAATCTCTCAGTTTGTTGACTATATCGGATGTCACCATTTAGGGCGCTCTGCTTTACTAAATATAGAGTTACAAGTACGATACACTTGTTATTTATGTTAGAAAAATACGATTTTAGAAATAATAATATTATAATTGTATTGAAGATTATTGTGTTTATTTACTTACTTTATTATTAATTATTTTTATCTTCTTAAGCATCTTGCAATGAACACTCCAGTATCAGTCTTGTCGTATTGGGTAATGGTTACCTTCATTTTGTCTTATCAGATTAGGGAAACGAAAATATTTTTAATACAAAATATTTACTTAATCAGGCATCCAAGTCATTATTATACACTAATCTGTATCAGAATTACTTTGCTAAAAATTGTTTTTTTTTTTAATTTAACACTAACGCTACTTTCTCGCGTATGATACGCATCTCGGCGCATTATGCAATAAAAGGAAGTCATCTTAAGACTGTTTTATGATTTATACCAATACTATGATAAAACACGAGTGAGACGTCACGCTTGCTGGTATTCCATCGTTAGGCGTAGAGTTTGAAAAATTTGTGAGTTATTTTTATTTATATAAAGTCTCTACATAGAGTTTTGAAACGTAAATTACATGAAACCATAGCAACTGTATGTCGCTTTTTACAAAATATGTCAACGTCAAACGTATAGCTGCGTTTTTAGTATTTATTTTAATAGTTTATATATATAAATAAATAAATATATATATATATATATATATATATATATATATATATATATATATATATATATATATATAATATACTATTATGACCTATTTTCTATATTTCATCCATACAAAAAGTAATCGAGGCTAATGTCTTACTGTTTTATATTAGAATTTATATATATTTTATTTTTTTTAAATTAATTTCAAAGTTTCTATTTCAAGTATTCGTCTGCGGTAGTGATATGTTACGTTAGTAAGCTCATTCAAGTCGGTTATAGGCTGTTAAGAAAATCTTCTTATAAGGAAGATAGCCGTATAGATAACGTAATAAAAAATAATTTAATTAGCTGACTGACTGACTGAACTGACTTCGTCCTTATCAAATTAAATATTTTCAAACATGTCACTGGAGTAAAAAACGAACTTTGCCTAGTATACTTAGCAGTCTATATTTTAAAATTCAAATAAATATACATATTTTGTTAAATTTAAAGAGTTATTATGATTAAAGTAATAGCAAATTAGTTATAAAAATTAAAATTTATAGAGATTTTGGTAAACTACGTAAAAGGAAACAAGTTTAGTTATTTAGGAGGCTCTATATACACCGGCGACATCCGCTTCACTCTACCCTATATACATATTGATGACATACAGACGTTTGAAATTCGACAGTCGCGCCAGGATCGTGACTTGGTACTTTCTCCTTGCATTCGGTCACTACTGTGTACGTGCATTACGCAAGAGCTTTGGTTGTATCATCTTCTAAATTGATGTTACCAAACCCCATTAGCATTTAAATAACTGTTACATTATATATGTTTTGGAAAGGCAGTGTAGCAAGCGTGCTCTCAATTCCATTTCACATCTATCGCTAACCTCAAAGTCCTGCCTTAACACCATTGTGTAGTGGAACAGTGTTTGATTAAACGCGAAGGTTATGAGTTCTCTCGCGTAATATATGGCATATTAGGGTATGTTTATGCTTAAATTATTTTTTTTCTCCAAGAACCTAACCCATATTAGTTAGGTGATAAATGCTTACCCTGTTATCAATAATAAAATTGAGATATTTTTGCCTTTATCAGTCTCTATTCCTTAAAATGAAATATCACACAAAGTGCTCTTAATAACAAAATAAAAAAGTAAATAATTATTGAACCGCTACGGTGTAACAGATAATGAACGTATATCTATAATTGTATATATATATATATATATATATATATATATATATATATTTTAGAGTAGAGGGTAGACAGAAAGTATCTACTGTCAAGACACTCCGTACTTTACTTTCCACGGAATTCGAGACATTGCGTGTTGAGTGGTGATGCACAACGCCGAACTATGTCTTTTACCAGAGGGAGGAAGTGAAAATAATTTTAAATATAATCACTCCCCCGAGTGGGGATCGAGCTCACAACTGATCGCGTTTACAGTCAGACGCTGTCCCACTGCGCCACGACCGGCCTCAATTGTATATATATTACATATTATTTGCTTTGTTTTAATTTTAATGGAAATATATATAATTTTATTACTTCTTCCTTAATCAGTACAGACAGATTGGATTGGATTATGCTTTCCAATACATAATGTAATCAGAAATTGGTCATCAAACTAGTTAATTAAGATTTTAGCGAGAATCAATAAGGCTTTCTTAGCTTGATCACGTGAACAGATAGTCAAATCTGCATATATTTGTATGAACTCTACAAATATATAATTTAAATTATCAAAGAAAACTAAGTTAGTATATTTTCCTTCAGGTATTCGTAAACAAAGACGTAAAAATGAAATTCGTGGTGTGCCTCATGTTGGTGGCGGTGGCAGCAGCGGCCCCCCAGAGGGAGGGTGCGGCGTACAGCAAGGAGGCGATCAAGCAGGCTCAGAGCACCTTCCTCATACCCAAGGATGCTGTTATACAAAAAGTAAATATATCAATGTATAGTAATTCATATAATTATCCGATTTTTGATCATGATTTTCAAAGTAAATATGTTAGAGTAAACTTTTATAGTAAATTATTAAATGTGTCAGAAATAGTATAGAAAAATGCCATAATTTTTTTTAGTATTTAATCAATTTTTTGCTAAGAAAATCTCAAAATATTAATATTTATTGTATAATAAAATTATCACTTACAATGGATATCATGTAAATATAAAAAATAAAGCTATTCTATACTTCATAAATCGTGATTTTTAATAGCTTTTGTAAGAGGAAACGCTCTATATATCGCTCTATATAATAATTTGAATAAATAAATAATTATATTAATATTATATTAAACAAATATAAAATATTTTTTAATATTTCTTTTACTAAACTAAACTATATTATAATGAACAGGTACAAGAGGGAGTGGAACTTGCGGCGTACGAATCAATTCCTGGCAACCAGAGGATCAATCTTTTCGAGATCCTCGGCGACCAGCTGCCGTCTGAAGTCATCAACAACCTTCAATCCCAGATCGACCACGTCGGACAACAATAAAACCCTAGTTCTAGAAAATAAATCAGTTAGGAAAAGTGCAAAACACTTCGACAATTTTGAAAATATATTAAAATTCGGTAGAAATTTTTGAACGTTGTGAACACCATGAGTGAATTCGATGGCATAAGATAACCTTAATTGGCTAGAACTATGGTGCGGGTTTGAATTCGGCTATGTTCATATTTTTATACGGAATATTAGTATTAAATTCAAGGAAAAGTGTTATGTGTTCAAATCCTGTACTGGTTTTTGTAAGGGCCCCGGGTCCGCCTGTTGATTAATATTTAATTTATTGGTGTTGCAAGTACAAGACGAATGTGATATTGTAACATCTTTTATATATTTGTATTCTAGATAAAATTCATATGTTTTTTTTTATTAAATGGACGCTTTGCCCAAGTACGTTGTTTTTTATTTTTGTGCCTGTTCTTAATTGAAAGGTTTCTATGTTTATAAAATATAAATTAAAAAGGCTGACACCTCTAATATTGGAAAACGCCTAGATATACATAGTGCGGCGTTGAGTTCCACCACTCAACACGCAATATCTAGAATTCGGTGAAAAGCGACGAGTACAGTGTCTTGAGTGTCAACTATTTTCTGTCTACCCTGACTAAAAAAAAAATAGATACGTATTAAAATGTTAGACTATGAATGTATTAAGATATGCGATTTAGTATCTTAAGAAATTAGACAAAAATAAATATTATTTTATACAGACAAGTTAGATATGTTGAAATTTTAGCTCTACATTATATTATAAAGCAGCGAGCACACGCGCACGCGCTCCTTCATTGACATCTCTTGAAGATGATAAACAGATTGCATTTAAATAATTGTTGCAATAATCATAAATTAATGTTAAATTTGCTTTTAATACTAGGAAATATGGATATATAATAAAAAAAGATTGATAAATGAAAATATATTTTCAAATAACTCTTCCATATGGGAATTGAACAGACAACTAATTGGACATTCAGCCAAACTCTATGTCCACTGCGCAACTGGATCTTGACACTAGAAGTCAAATAAATAGCCAACAAGTATTTATTTATTCAATCAGTATGCATTTCAAATAAAGCGTACATTAAAAATATTATGAAACGTTATATAGAAGGATAAGTGTGGCCGTGAACGAGTTGTATTGGAAAGAGTGATAACAAACACTTGCATGTTGCATTTAGCGGGTTACGAAAAAAGGTACACAATCCAAGGTTTAAATGCTGAAATTTTATTGGGATAATGGAATTTTAATTATTATAAGTATAGTATATTTAATTTATCACTTATATGCAATTGTGGTATTGCGTGTGCAGTGCTAAGTAATTGGCGGTTCAAATTTCTTTTTGGGTAAAACTTTTTAGAGAACCTAATGTCAAGACACTCCCTACTTCGCTTTCCACCGAATTCGAGACATTGCGTGTTGAGTACTGGAACTCAACGCCACATTTTGTCTTATCAGAGCGATCAACTGAAAATAATTTAAATATCACTCACTTCCCCCAGTGGGCATCAAACCAACAATCAATCGCGCTTACAGTGAGACGCTGCCCCACTGCGCCACGACCGGCCTCATACCCGTTTTGTATAGAACAATTACGGTCAATAAACAGTATTAAAATGTAATAAATAATTGCGGAGTTGAGTTACGCCAATAAACACATTTCAAATTCGACTTTCAACATTGGTGTGGTTGAAAACAATCTCTCAGGCATTCTCAAGTTGCTAGAATGATCTTTCTATTCTATAAGGCTCTAAAACGTTTACTGTATACTGTGTTTCGATCCATGGCTTCATCCACATTATTGTCAACGAGTTTTGCTTTAACGTCAGATTGTGTTTTAACTTAGATAATACACAAAGCAACTGCGACTCTACTTTTGTTCAAACAATAAGGTTAGCCTAGCCTTTTGTTGTTAAACGTCTAGAACAAGTACCTACAAGTATGTTGATGATAAAGTCTTTAGTTGAAAAACTTACTAAAGTATATAAAAATATAGATTTTATACAATAATTATATTATGACGGAGTATGACACTTAAAATCGCCAGGCGCGATATAATCAGATTTAAAATTTTTTTTTTCTACACCAAACAGATATTTTTCCTGTTTTCTTTATATTTGATAGACTGTTAAAGACAGAACCAAGTTACCATTTATGTAAGAACATGGATGTCATCAACATTATTTGTTTGTACACGAATGTCACACTCTTTTGAGCGAATGACGGACAAAAAAGCTCCGTAATTGCGTGGAAATTTAAGTGTTATGGAAAATGGAAGGATTTTCCGGAAATTCCTAGGAAAATGGGAAATTAAAGAAATTTACGTGTAACAGACAGCATAGAAGACAGAAATGCATGTATTTATTTGGATAAGTGAGTTTAGTATTGTATATAATTGTTTTTCAGCTTTTTATCCAGCATATCAGGATAGACAGAAAGTATCTAGTGTCAAGACACTCCGTACTTCGCTTTCGGTTGCGTGTTGAGTGGCAGAACTTAACTCTGTACCATATATTCAAACAAGTTTTATTTGAATATCAAACACTTAGACATGTCTCAACAGCGCCATGATCGAGTGAACAGATTACTGATTATATGGAAAAGCCAATGTAATCTTATAAGATGACCTTGAAATAACCTCACAGCAAAATATATGACGGTTATAATATAAATAACTGTTACAATTGTGTTTTCGCTGCACGCTCTTTTCTGCAAAGCAAAATTAGAAAGAATCTAGTGTTAAGACACTAAGTCCTCCATTGTTCTTTCAGATTACGCCACTACGGAAGTAAACGCCGCGATTTGTCTCAATCTAAAGGATTATTCCAAATAGTATACATAAAATCATTCACCAAATGGGAATCGAATAGAAAACCAATATGATTTGTAGTGAGATAACATCCCAAAAAGATAAAAAATTATAAAGCTTAAATCATTCGTCAGCCTTGACCCGCGGCCATTGTCCTCGGTTCTCAACTCCATACAAATAATTCGTGTCGATATTGATTTCAACATACAAGTATGTATGTATGACTTGGCAAGTAACAGGTTGTGTTCATAGCTTTTGATTGTGGGATTACATAGCCAAAAAAAATATACATACTTTAAGAAAATTCACACTTATTGTATCTATGGGTTCTCTTCGTCTTATAATTTTCTTTTAATATAAATATGTATTAAAATATCAACATAAAAACTATTTTTAAAAAATATAATTTTTTTTTTAATTTTTAAAAAATACTAACAATTTTCCTATTTATTAATTTGATAGTCAAAGACAACCTCTATTGTACTATTTTCATATTAACTCTTTTTCGCTTGACGCTTTTATCCTGCATAGCAGGGTAGGCAGAAATTGCCTAGTGTCAAGACACTTTGTACTCCGGTTTCCGTCGAATTTGAGATAGCGTATTAAGTGGCAACTTGAGAAATGACAATAATTTAAATATAATCATTACACCGAACGAGAGTCGAATCCACAATCGATAGGATCGAGTGGAAGGGCCACCTGATGGTCACCTTCGCCCATGGAAATATATAAACATTAGAGTTGTAGATGCGTTATCGGCCTTGGGATAGAAATGAAAGGGGATGTGGGAAGGGATGGGTGGCAATGGGGCAAGCTAGCTAAAATGACATCGAATCTTCAAATATGTGGTGGATCGTTTTTGTTATGATAGTGGTCACGAGCCACTTGCAGGACTAACTTTCTACCACCACTACCACCACCACTACCCATCAGCGAAGGGTATTATACCCCGTCCCCTCACAGGCTAGAAGACCTTTACCAGAGCGTACAAATGTAAATAATTTAAATATGATCATTCCTCCGAGTGGCATCGAATCAATAATTGCGTTTCCATTCAAACCCTGTCCCACTGCGCAATAGTTACCTTATCTCTGTAATAGCCTTTCCATATACAATAAGATACAATTCCAAAGAACAATAAGCGAAGCTTAACGAAAGCTGCTTGTAAATATCTATAAAGTAAATCCTCTTAAGTAGTCGGTCGTGGCGCAGTGGGGCAAGCGCCTGACTGTAAACCCGATCGGTTGTTGGTTCGATTTCCACTCGACGGAATGATTATATTTAAAATTTTTCATTTTTACACTCTGGCAAGACAAAGAGCGGCGTTGAGTTCCAACACTCAATACGCAATGTCTCGAGCTCGATGGAAAGCGACGTACAGAGTGGTTGGAGCTGCTAATATTTTATAGTGGAATCCGATTACGCGACCAGTTGCTAGTTGCGACATAGATACATTAAACAAGCAGAATTGTAATAAATAACGTCTAACGTCACGTATATAGAGAAAGTATCATATTATGTATGGAGATAAAAAAATCACTTTAAACTAAATGTATTTAACCAAAAAATATAAACGCCGTCGTTAAAGGCCGATCATAAACGCAATTGGTTGTCAGTTCGATTCCCATTCTCGGAAATAATTGTATTTAAATTGTTTTAATTTCTCAGCTCTTATGAAACAATGCGCGGCGTTGAGTTCCGTCACGGAACATGTGATGTTGATTTTGAAGTTAATTTACTATAAACATTTAATTACTTTTAGTGGCTCCAGCTTTATACGCTTGTTATGTAAGCTTGCAATAAACTCTAAGCTTTTGGTCGTGACTCATGAAATCCGATTCGGCTATAAGATATTATGTTTTAAAACTATATATATATATATATATATATATATATATATATATATATACTTTTACTATATCTTGCATAAAAGGTATTTAGAAAGAATCTGGTGTCAAGTCAGGATACTCCGCTTTCCAATTTCCAGCTGAATTAGGAATATAACATATTAGGTGGCGAAACGTAATGTCGCGTTTTGTGTTACCAGAACAGACAAATTCTACACATTACGCGTTGAGCTGTGGAACTCAACGTCGCACGTGATTTCTTTTTCTGTATCAAATATAATCACTCCACCGAGTGGAAATCGAACCCACAACCGATCGCGGTTACATTCCCACACTGTTCCACTGCGCCACGTCCGGCCTCGATATATTGCGTTATTATTATATTAGTACACTTATATCATACATATATATTTTGTCACAAGTATACACTTTATGTTTCTTTCACAATATTCTTTGAAATAGTCTTTTGTGCCAGGTCTCTTAAATCAATATAATATAATAATAAAATTTATTCATTATAAGGTTAGGTACATAATTATAACATCTTATATCTATAATAACTGCATTAGTATGAAACTGAGTTGCAGTCATGAGCGCCCTCAACGCGCCTCACAAGCGTCTTTTCAAAAACCAAAGTAACATCAAAACTGATAATTTTAAAAATTGTTTTAAATTTACAATAAGAAACTGTCATCTGTTATTTAACAGTTATTTGTTCATCTAACATATATATAAGCTTTAGGTTAGCTTAATGTGTAGTGGCGTCTGACCGTAAACGTGATTGTGGGTTCGATTCCTGCTCGAATCAATAATTATGATTAAAAATTATTTTCATTTCGTTCTAGTAAGACGAACGCCGCGTTGAGTTCGTCACTCAACACGCAATGTCTTAATTTTGGGCGGAAAGCAGTCAACGGAGTATCTTGACACTAAGTTATCTCTGACATTAGGTTGTCTCTACCCAAACAATATATAAGAATACATAAATACAAAATCTAAGCTCATATATAATAAAAATAATAAAACCTTTATTAACTCAATTTTTTTAATATGAAATAATAAAATTTAGATATTTTCGCTTCCTCGCTCTGGTAACACAAAATGCGGCGTTGAGTTTCGAATTTGGTGAAAAGCGAAGTACGGAGAGTCTTGATATTAAGGACTTTCTGTCTACGGTGCTATGCGGGATAAAATAAATTTGCTGTTTAAATATTCATATTTAAAAATGAGTTTATGTTAAACATAATATTATAATATTTTCAAGTGTTACACACTTGTGTAATATATATATATATATATATATATATATATATATATATATATATATATATATATATATATATATATATATAATATTACTTGATATTCATTGTTAGTTCCGTAAAACCAGTAATAAGATAATTTGATCAAGTATATGAGAAGGGCATACTAGAGCAAGGTCGTCTTAAATTACAAAAATTTTAAAATATTTGTAAATATGTCGTACTCTATATAGGAGGGTAAGACACGCTTAAAGCAAAGATTCCGCCAAGCGAGAATCGAACCTGTATCCATTGTATGTAGAGCCGCACACTTTTTCAAGGCAAAATTGGTAGAATCGATAGAGTTATATATTTTCTTATATTATTTGTCAACAGTAAGCAAAGGCTTTTTACAGTCACTAGCGCCATCTATGTGGTAGAGTTACCTTCACGTATCATACATAATAAATGTCCGTTTCAAATGAAATCGATTTGGTCTTTATAACCTCAGTAGATGGCGTTTTATAGCAAAACGAGCAAATATAAATAGATACAAACCATAAAAAATATATAAGGTAAATAATGAAGTTATTTATCGACAACGAAGAACTTTAATAACCAAGTGCGGCGTTGGGTTGCCACTTAATGCTAAAAAAATAAACTTGGTGATAGATGTACAGACTGATAGAGGGACAATAGCAAAATCTTAACAATAGGTTTTACCTTTTTGGTAGTAAAAATTTAACCCTGTTGTTATAAAACTTAGCGATTGAACTAAATTGTATACACTATTTCAATATGTAGAGTAAGGTATAAATTTTTAATAATTTCCAAGGCTGTAATTTCAATACCTACAGGTAGTAATTAATAACGTTTCCCCGCTTTCCGATATTGCATTGGTGGATCTCAACGCCGCACTTTGTCTTAACAGAGCGAGGAAGTGACAATAATTTTAAATATAATCACTCCTCCGAGTGGGGATCGAACGCACAACCGATCGCGTTTGCAGCCAGACGCTGTCGCACTGCGCTAAGACCAGCCTCAATTAGATCTTCTTATTATATATAATTAGTTTATAAGTGGCAAGCGTAGACGAGTCATCTTTCAAGTAAGTTAAAACATTTTGAAGTATCATTTACACCTATAAACAATTATGACCATATTAAAAATTTATAACAGAATAAACAAAGCAAGATTTGAACCCATTAACCTTAGGTACTGTCCATATTAAAAATATCTAGTGTAAAAGTGTGTAAGATGGATAGACATATCGTGTCCCTGATCGATGGGGTTCGTAGTGTGTTCGATTCCCACTCTAGGGAATAAATATATTTAATATTTATTTTCGCTTCCGCTTGATAAGACAAAATGCAGCGTTGGGCTGACGACCCCTGTTTTGATTTTGGGGAGAGATCAGTCAACGAAGTGTCTTGACACTAGGTTGTCTCTGACTACTCTAAGTGAAAGCCGTTTCTTCTGAAGAATAGGAATTAAAAGGGGAATAGAACCCACAAGAATAAAAGGGGAATAGAAGCCACATTTATGATAGGTGAGACTTATCCCACTGTATCACTGTGACACATAAAATGACATCTAAATACATATTAAACTAATTTATTTTTTAAATTAATTTTCAATTCCATATACCGTCTATTCTGAGGTCAATGACATGAACTAAGATGACACGAGATGAAAGGTGATATCGGTGGACACATCTTATCTTAGCCGCATCATATGATTGCTCCATCGTTCTTAACTATTCTGGAGTCCCAACCGCAAGATATCGATACCTCCAGCTTATCCAGGTTATTGATACCTCCAGGATATGTTTTGCACTTGTTACTTAAAATAAATATATAAATAATATTTTTTTTCATTTTCTCGCTCTGGTAAGACAAAATGCGGCGTTGAGTTCCACCGCTCAACACGCAATGTCTCGAATTCGTCGGAAAGCCGAGTACAGAGTGAAACTGGGTACTGGAGATTGGGTATTGACACTGGGTACTTCCTGTCTACCCTGCTATGCGGAATAATAACGAGAAGCTAAAAATATGTATATAAATTGACAATAAAACGTTATTTGTTTAATTTTTTAAAAAATAAATTTTTACTTGGAAGATAAAAATATTATAAAACGTAACGAAAAATTCATAAAACGCAAATTAAATTTAAGAAAATAGCAAAAAAACTAAAAAAGGCATTTTAGTGTTTTTTGTATCCACGGATTCCTGGTCACTGTGTATTTGGCGGCGGAATCTAACTCCGCACTTCGTGATAGCAGACTGGTAAATTAAAAAAATTATATAAAATTAATCATTCTATCTAGAATCAAACCGACAACCATCTTCACAATGCTTCTACTACCACATTGGTTTTGATATTATATATATATAATTAATATCAAATATATATATATATATATATATATATATATATATATATATATATATATATATATATATATATATATATTATAGATGATAGACTGCTTGGGTAAATAACGGTTAAAAATTATTATTATAATCATGAGAAATATTTCATTTATTTATTTACTTATCTATTTTTAAAGCAAACAAACAATGTTTATAAGATATAAAATAATTTTTACATATAGTGAAATCCAAAAACCAACCAAGTTTCCACAAATTACTTAAACATCAATTGGCTTTACATTACAAATCTATTTAAATTACTCACACAACTAATTTATACATCAAAACCAAAAAAAAGAAACAAGAACTACACTACACTACGCGGTGAGTTGCGAAACTCAACGCCGCGCTTTACCTAGAAATTTATATTTTTAATAAAAGAAGAGAGAATGTAAGAAGTTATAAATTACCTTTTATTATACATTTAAGTTCTCTTTAATACAAAATCAAATTGGGTCACAGTAGATTTGCTCAGGTGCGTTCTGTTCGATACGACTCGTACGGAGCAGTTTTTGCTGCCTAATATTAATCACAAACAGTCGTCTTAGAAACTAACGGTACCCGCATCCTACCTCTGTCACACGATCAGAAGCAATATATGTAGTATAGATTGTAATATATAATATACTAGATATTCATACTATATACCTATGGTATAATATAGAAGCTTTAATATATACAAAGTTTTTATTTCACTTGCCGTTTTAGTTAGTTTATATGAAATTTTGCCTTATTTGACTCACTTCCCAGTGTCCTATTGGGTTGAAATTTGAAATACATCTATAATTCTGGTAACAAGGCCGGTCGTGGCGCAGTGGGACAGCGTCTGACTGTAAATGCGATCAGTTGTGGATTCGATTCCCACTCGGGGGGAGTGATTATATTTAAAGTATTGGTGCGGCGTTGAGTTCCGCCGCTCAATGGAGTGTCTTAGCACTAGGTACTTTCTGTCTACCCTGCTGTGCGGGATAAAAAGCATAAAGCTAATAAAATATAAAAATGTAATTAACTATATTTTATTCATTTATACATATTTTCAATATTTAAGGTGTAATATTATCTTTTTCGCTTTTTGCCTATATACAGACAAACTGTCTGCGGAGTCAAACGCCGTGCCTACTCTATAGACACAAATAAAGACAATATTTTAAATCTTAAAATAAATATATTTCCGTATAAGATTTGATCTAACAATCACCGCTTGCACTAACACACGTCCCATGCCACCATGGTGTTTGGTGATCGGCAATTTGTTTATACAAAAACCCCAAGCATTCAAGGGCTAATTAAAAATGATTATAAAAATATGCCTGTAATAAGATGGTGTTTGAGTTAAAAGCGTTGCGGGTTCGCGTTCCCATACTTCGATATAAGTTGGCGGTCGGTATGTGGATTGTGAACTGCCCGCCACTTACTTAGTGATGTTTGAGCCTGTGTCTCCCAAACTTAAGCTAAGAGGCTTTTATTTAATTGTATTTCTTTTTGTATATGTAAGAATTGGCGAAACAAATTATAATGGAAATTAATTTTATTTATAAAGTTAATACATATGTTTATTATTTAATAATTTTACTAATGCAATTATTTTATATGAAATTTGAAAATTTTAAACTTTTAAAAATTATAAAAGCATAGAAGAATATAATAATTAAATTTAAATAAAATTAAAAATATTATAAATAAGAATTTGAACAAAAAATTAAAATTGAAATTACATTAAAACATAATCTATTTAAGAATTAAAATTATTTTAAAGTTTAATTTAAAATATAAATAATAAAAAATTAAAAAGTATATAAAAAAACATTTTGTAACTTGAAATTCCTAGCAATAAGCATAATAAACAATAATAATTATAAGTTTAAAAATAAATGGACAAAATTAAGATTAACGTGTGACAAAGTGTATTAAAAGAAAATTATTATAATTGGAATATTTAGCTGTATGTGTATAAGAATGATCACTTGAAAGATAATTATCTTAAGAAACGGGATAAAATTGAAGTTGATATTTTTTTAGCTTCACGCTTTTATCTGGCATAGCGGGGTAGACAGAAAGTACCTAGTGACAAGACATTCCTCCCTTCTCTTTCCGACAAATTTGAAACATTGCATACTTAGTGACGGAACTCAATGCCACGTTTGTCTTACCAGAGCGAGGAAGTGAAAATAGTTTAAATATAAATACTCCCACGAGTGGGGATAAAACCCACAACCGATCGTTACAGTCAGACGGTGTCCCACTGCGCCACAGCCGGCCTTGTTGTAACTTCTGTGTTACAAATATTGATGGATTTTTTGGATGTGTTTGTGATTGCCACAGACTTTTTTTTTAATTATAATCTTTTTTAAGTTTATTTTGAAACATTGCCTCACTACTGAGTTATAAAGCATTTGCTCTTATTCTTCTTAGCGAATATAAAGTCACTGTCAATCTATATATCACTTTTTAAAACATTCATTTCTTGATCTAGAAACCTCAGCCCGTAATTAAATTAATATTAAAGATGATAATAACTATATACTTAGTATAAATAAATGTATAAGCGACAAAAATATGGCAGGAACTTAAAGTTATTACAAGTTTAGGAACCAGTGCCATACGCTATATAAGTATAGGATGAATATGTAGAGTCGCCACCCCACGCGGCTTCGTAAAAGACAAACGCAAGCGTCAATAGCATTTTGAAATCCACATTTATTATGTACTTAAATAGTTTTTATCACTGACCACTTGTAATTCTAAAACAGTTAAATAACATAGCGTCTTTGAATTTAAGTAATTAAATTATTTTTTTTAGCATTTTTCAATTTATAATGAAATGTAAAGAAAAAACTCTTTATGATGATGATCTCATTGTATCGCCAGGAGCGTGGATGGAGGAGAGGAATGCCTGGGACTTGTGGTCTTAGTGTGCCTCTTTTAAGGAATTGTTACACTATACAAGCTCTTCTATATATTAAAAATGAAAGTATATTTAAATATATTTTCATTTTTAATATATAGAAAATATGTTTTTTAGCTTCAAGCTTTTTATCCCTATCCTCTAGTGGTCAAGACACTGTACCACGCTTTCCATCGAATTAGAGACATTTCGTGTTGAGTGACAGAACTCAACGCCGCAATATGCAATTAAGTAAATATGTGTGTAGGTATTTAAGTTGGCTTGGTTGTGCGTTCAATTCCCACTTGGCCTGTATCTATTTATTTTAATTTCTTGATTCAAGTAAGGCAAAGGGGTATGTAGAATTGCATTAATTATATTTTTATTTTCGGTGGAACGTCACTACGAGGGAAAACGCGTGAATATGAAAAAAAATATACCAACCGCTCACGAGGCTAATAAAATTTAATAACACTAAAAAACTCACTGTATAACAACGGTTTTAATTACTATTTTTATTAGTATCAATTAAAAAGTAAAATGAACGAACCAACTTGTGACGTACATACATACGGGTACATATATTCTATTTTTTCTTCGTTATTTATAAAATAAAGAAGAGAATGAACTATGCCAAGGTTCTTTATGTTTTTTATTATCTCTTAACGTTTAAAATATAATATTACGTCTTTGTTATAAGCAATCATAGTATCTAGTACTACACGAGGACGAGGGCGTGAGATTATTTTCCGCTTTGTAATAAATGTATAATAATACAGTTTATTCTTCATATTTAAACAATATATTTTATAATTTTAAGATAAATATAACTGACTCTTGGTCATCCATATTAACTATACTACAAATATCTTATTACAGTTTATTGGAACATTTCTAAACACAGTGTCTGTAAACGTGATCGGTTAAAATTTATTTACATGTCTTTGTTCTGGTAGGACGAAACACGGGATGAAGTTCGTCACGGAAAGCACAGTGTTCTGTCACTACGTGGTCTCCAAATACTTTGCTATGTTGGATAAAGCTGGAAACTTATTATCTTGAACCTGATTTTCTTGAATCTTAATTAACAGAAACAAAAACTCATTCATATGTAATTAAAACTGAAAGCTCCAGTTATCACGGGGGTGTCCATTAAGTCAACACACCAGTCTCGCGCAGAGCGTCGTCGCGGACGCACGTCATGTTCCCATATCACCTGGTTGTGTTATTCGCGTGCGCCTGCGCAGGTTCGTTCGGTCGACGACCCCAGTGATATATGTCTCAGAACAGTATAGAAATGATCTTACCAAACTAATGTTTGTGTTTGGAAAGAAAAAGGCTTTGGGTTGTTATTTAATTCATTTTTTTTTCTTTTTTTAAAACCTGCAGTTTGGTTATTAGTTTTTAGTATGAAGTATTATTAAAAAGTATATTTAAGCCTTCTTCTTTCATTATTAGATTACATAGAATACTTATTGTTTTAAAAAATGTCATTTTTCTTTATAAGATTATTCTTATAAATATTTTATTTAGAGAACATTTTAGTATCTGTTCTGAGGTTCCATGAATAAGCGCCCAACGTGCCCTAAGGTGTTTTTTTTGCCCTGGAACGCGAATTTTATCCTTGAGTCTGGGTCCATGTCTTTTATTCTTTTTGAGCACTGTTGTAAGTATACACGTAATTATACCGGAGGCCTCTTCTTTAAAACGAAACAGCTTTTAGAATATACGTTAGTGATTGTATGAATATGATAGTCTTTTGAAAATTGATTTTGAGTAGCTCTACATTTTTTATTTTAATTGCTATCAAAAGACATCAACGCGCTCGTTATACGTATCTTTATATTATACTTTTTTATATTTGGTTTCTATACAAATCTATGCTTAATAAAAGATAATTACAAGCTATATCATATAAAGCTTTTTTATATTCTTAATAGTTTTTTGTATTAATTATGTTTTATTTAATATGATAAAAAGTAACAAGCTTATAGCGACTTAACTCTAACAGAACATATAGTTGACTGGTTTTGAGTATTAGGAGATTAAGAGGTGTGAGATCGAATCCTGTAAGATATAATTTTTATACGTTTCTACATACTTCTAATTTTAATCTTTTTCTTAGACCAAAAAACCACCTCTATCGTATAACGAATATCATGAAAGAAAACGAATAGTATGAAAGAAATCGCCTTGTATATTTTTAATAATGAACGAGAATGACTCATTCATGATTTTAACGTGCTAAATTCAAACACAAATATACGTGTCAAGTGTGTCAGTAGTCCAGCTTTTCAATAGAAGGATGAATAATTACCAATACAAAAGGCATTCGAGTCAATAGTGAGTACTCACTCTCGGAACCATACACTATACAAGTAACTGTCGGTTAAAATGGAAGCCGAATGATGTTTGTCTTATTTGTGATAATTTTGCTCAATTTAAATATTTTATTTTATCACGGATATAATGAATTATGGATAAGGTCTTACAATTTATCCTTATAAGTTTTTAGTTTAAAATCTCATTGATGTTTAGTTTAATATATTTATATTTTCTTAATCGTATTGGAATTATGTAACGTGTTCAGCTAGTCATGTCAAAATATAACATAAAGATACAAAATAATACGATAACCTTACATATATATATATATATATATATATATATATATATATATATATATATATATATATATATATATATATATATAAATATTCAAAACATTATTCTTAAAATGTATAAGTTTTTAAGTAATACGTTTCATTTTACACCTACCGTCCAAATTCGAGTTTTTGAATGTTGAATCTACATAGTACATATCTGTGTATCTCTATATAATATATGGCAAAGGGATTTGTGTCATTATCTTATTGAATAAGATCAAGTATAAATAAATTTGGTAAATATGTTCATTTATTCATTCAAGTTAATTCATTTTATATGATTACATTTACTTACAAATGTTTTTTTACGTACTGACATATAATGCAACATGATATCTTAAAGATATCATGTTTAAAAGCTTGCAAATAAGCTTCAACACGTTAAAATAAATAAAACAACAAATTACTATCAAAAAGAACGTAGTACGAGAAGAACGTAGTTGTGAAGTACGTACGTAGGGAGATTTTTTTTACATAAATATTTACAGGCTTAATATTCGAAACGATGATGGGTCTATTTAGGTGATGAACACTTAATAGTGGTGCTTTATATACAATCAATTTTTCGCTTGAATTTGAATTACGATTATATATATATATATATATATATATATATATATATATATATATATATATATATATATATATATATATATATATATTTTACAACAATTAAAAGAAAAATATTTATGTATTAAATTTCTCTCTTGGGGCTTAATTTAACAAATATAATCAGGTTATATGTAAAGTAATTTAAAAATGTACTGTAAAATCCATATAAGCAGTCATTAAACGATCGTAAACTTTTTATAGCTAACAAAATGTATATCGTGTAATATTAATCTGACTTATTTTAATTTGAAACTTTTATACGTTTTTATTTTTACTAATCTCTCACATTTTTTTAATTATCAATTAATTTATATTTTCTTACACATTATAATAGAAATACATGCACATATACATACAAATATAACATATTAAAGTAACAGTCGACCCTCGTCTCTCGATGCGCTTCCATACATTTCCTTTGTTCTGTTTTAGTCATCTTTTCGTATATTTTGTGGTGGACCATTTATATATATATTGAATTTCTCGTATTTGTGTAATTCTGTATTTTATGTGTTTTTTTGACTTTTATTAATTATTAAATATTAAATTAATATTAAATTAGTTATAACTTTTATTAATTATTAAGATGGTGTTGTAAAAATCTATTTACATCCAAACAGTGTGTAGAATTTTTCATTTCTACAACCACACAACACTATATAGAGTTAATCGACTTTATTTGTGTGTCGAGTGTTGAGTAGTGGAACCCATTGATGTTCTTTGCTTTACCAGTTCGTAGTGTCTGTTCCAGGTTTATGTTTAATCAAATTTATATCAACTGTACCATATCGATGTCTCTTAAGAGTTTCACATATATTGCATATAGTGTCGTGTACACTACGTTTTACTTTAGTTAACTATCGAGAATATAAATAAACATAACATATTATTAAAATCAAAAAATATATTTTGATATACTCTTATAATAAATAAAGATAACAAATCGGCGTTAAGTTACGCCATAATAAACGCAATACCTTTATTTTTGTTTCCGGTAGATATAAGCTCAGATATATAATGTCAGTTTAAGTCAGATTTTTTTGCGTCAGTCAGAGCTTGTGAGTCGGTAGAGTCAAGTGTTGCTAACGGTTCCGCGTAACAATGTGTTCATTGTTTGAAACTATTCTACTTAACTTTTTGACCTAAAGAAGACGGGAAAATTGGATATATATATATATATATATATATATATATATATATATCCGTTTTCCGCTTACTTCGAGACAATGCGTGCCGAGGCTGAACTCCTCACCACACTTTGTCTTTACCAGAGCGAGGATATGAAAATAATTTATATAAAATCACACCCCCGAGTGAGAATCACATCCATCCGATCGCGTTTACAGTCAGATGCTGTCCCATTTCGCCACGACCGGATTCTTAATTTATATTTTAATGCAAAATACGCATTGGTAACCTAATACATACTAAATGAAAAAAAATATCTACTTGAAAATCGATTATCGGTTTTAGTTTATATCGTGATATATCGAGTGTGATGACCAACAAAATAATTTAAAAGCTTCGTACGCGGTTTATTATAAAAAAAAACTTGAAATTTCAACTCGTACTTTGGTCACAAGCGGAATGTTAATAACTTATAAATAATTTCCATTGTTTGTTTTATAATTATTCTCATTAGAGCGGAAAAAGTCGGAGTTGTTAGAAATACCAACCAACGATTGCGGGTAGTTCCTTACTTAACTATCGATTTTTTTTATTAATATAAAATTTAATGCAATACAGACTGCCTTTTATTTGCCTTATTATTATTTATTTTACATTCACATACAATTATAATCAACTACTTAGAACTAAAGATGTATATTTAAATTTAAGCAAATTCTAGACACATTTATATAAATTATTTTTCATATTGAACATATAAAACTGAACATATTTTAAAATAATTAAGATATAATCTGGGTTTAGGTGTGTGGGATTTGGCGGAAAAAAGGTATGGCCGCTATGGTGGAGGACGTGACCGCCTGGTTCCTATCTTCTATGGCCATCTTTAAATTGTATTCCACTATATCTTCTTAACTAACAATGCACTCATAGTTTTTATTTAAACGCATTTCCTGTAGTCTTTGCAACATCCGTTATCCACTTCCCGCCTATTTATGTCTGGAATTATTATTATATACACACATTCAACTAGATCGGGGAAGTACCTATAATAATATTAATGACTTCATGGTATGGACTTATCCTTCTCATTATGATAAAGTAATTTATGTTAAATATATGTTATTTGATTTTGTATTTATGAAGATATATTAAACAATTGTATGTTGAATTATTATGTTCGGTTATAAAAATCAATTAAATGGCGCAGTGGGACAGCGTCTGACTGTAAGCGTGAGGGTTCAATCCCTAATCGGGGGAGTGATTATAATTAAAATTATCTCCATTTCTTGGCTCTGGTAAGACAAAGTGCGGCGTTAAGTCCCACCACTCAATACGTCATGTATCGAATTCTGTGAAAAGCGGAGTGTCTTACACCAGGTACTTTCTGCCTTCTGTCTGCCTTCTATGCAGCGATAAATAAATAAAAAAAGTTTATTGTTAGAAATAGAAATATAGAAATAAATGGAGGTAGCTTGACATAATAATATATGTATCTACTGACAGACTAAAGCCATCTAAAGCCTCTGACCACGGACTACTTACTGTAAAGTGTTCGAAGCATCGAGTTATCAGAAATATATTTAAGAATACCAAAACATATAATATAATTAAACCGTTAAATGTGTAAAACTCGCAAATATCAAAGGTCTTATCTCATATAAGTAGTTTAAAACATGTCTAGTGTCAAGACACTCCGTTGACTGCTTTCCACCTTAAATCGAGACACTACGTGCTGAGTGACGAACTCAATTCCCCGCTTTATTTAAGGTACTAGAGCGTAGAAATGAAAATAAATTTTAGACACAATTATATCCGGCCAGAATAGAACCTACAACCAATCCAATTTACAATTAAGCGTTGTCCCACTGCGCCACGTTGATCTCAAATACTTAGAACTATAGTAAACTAGTAGTAGTGCATTTTGGGCACTTTAAAAATAGGAAAATATTAAAATAAATAGCATTCTCTCTTGCCAAACGATTATTTCTTAATATTCTTTGGTTATCAGAAATTTGTGAAAATCTCTCTGCAGAAATGCTAACAACGTAAATAAGTTGTAACAAAACGTATAAGAACTTCAACGCATCTGGTAGTAGAACGCATGGCTTAGCGGCCATAGCGCTTGGACCGTTTCCAAGAGGTGCGGGTTTGAATCCCGCTGCGTTCAAATTTTTATATGTTTTATTAACAAACGTCTTCTTAAATTCTCCATATACAGAGATTATAAAATTTGCAAAATATTTATAATTATTCTCATTCTAGTCTATCTATAGACAAACACCCATTATGATCATAATATATAGACCGCCGTACTCATAGTGTTAATATATGCAAATAATACCGCTACATTTTATTCATTCTAAATAAAACCTTTTTGCTATTAAATAAGACTTAAAATAGTTTGTGTTATGTTATGGTCATATTGTAAATGGTAGTACAAATGTTTATTTCTAACCGGAATGAGTTTATGTGAAATAGATGCCACTTATAGATGCTAAACCTTAAATGCTGGTTACCATTGCTTGAAATTTAATGCCAGCCGTGTCGCAGTGGGACAGCGTCTGACTGTAAACGCGATCGGTTGTAACTTCGATTCCCACTCAGAGGAGAGATTATATTTAAATAATTTTCACTTCCTCGCTCTGGCAAGACAAAGTGCGGCGCAGAGTTCCACCACTCAACACGCAATATCTCCAATTCGGTGCAAAACGAGGTACGAAGACACTCGTCTTGACACTAGGTACTTTCTAACTACCCTGGTTGCGGAATAAAAGCGTGAAGCTAAAAAAAGAACTTTTTTAAAAGTAATATACATTAACAAAAATTGTATTCATATTTATTAAGTATTATTGTATTTCGTGGGTGAATTTTTTTGGTGACTCTATGTATATATTTTGGGTGTCTCACAATGGCTCTAACGTACAAGATGAAGAAAACTTAGTGACCTATCAATTTATTTCTATTATTCTCACCATTTTTAAGAAAATATTATTAGGTATTTTCTATAAAAAACTATTATAATTTTTATTAGCTTAAAGCTTTCAACAATATAACGTATGCTTGCTCAAGTGTCATTAAACTTTGCTTCCATTGAGTGTCGATACGATCGGGAAAACCCGAACAACTTCTGATAATATATTAAAAACTAGTTTTTTTTCCATCAATCTGCCTATAATGACTGTAAATGCATATAAATATAGTTAGTTAATTGCTTTGAAATGTTTGCTTTTTGAAGTTATATCTCCTTAAGTGCGTTATGAAGAAATCATGAGAGTGAAATTTTAAAAATCCTCACTTAAAAGTTACAGTATGAAGTTGCAGTGGTTGAGTTACAGTATGAAGTTGCAGTGGTTGAATTACAAATACAGTTTGAAGTTGCGTTAATTTACAGTATGAAGTTGCAGCTTATGAGTTACAATATGAAGTTGCGGCGGCTATCACAATGCACCACGGCCAGCCTCAAAAATCAGTTGCCTTAAATGAATATTCAATTTAGAATTAGTTTAGAACGCAATATCAAGTTATTACAAGAATTTGCAGTAGCCGTGGGCGAAGGCTTAATACCATGAACTCTAGTTTATATTATGCGGTCAACAATATAATGGTAGAGTAAACGAATAACAATTTCAATTTAATACAATTGTTCCAGAAAAGTTTTAAATTATCAATTATTATTTTAAACGATTGATTTTCTATTAAAAATTTCATCTTGCAAGGCCATCGTGGCGCAGTAGCACGGTGTCAGACTGTAATCGCGATTGTTTGTGGGTTCAATTTCTATTGGGAAATTATTATTTTTATAATTTATATTTATTTTGGCGGTCTAGTAAGACAAAGCGTGGCGTCGAGATCGCCACTCACCACACTATGTCTCAATTACGGATGGAGTGAAGTCCATGAAGTTCCTTGACATTAGATTGTCTCTGACTACCCTGCTATGCGGGATAAAGCTTGAAGCTAGAACATTTCATTTGTTTGACTAAATTTTATGATAAAATTTTGAATTTCTTTTAAAATTAGTTTTAAAAATCACACAATAATGTTATACATAACGTCTAAATAAAAACCGTGCATAGCAGAATAAACATGAACAGAGAATAAAGCAAGCAGAGAGAACTTAATATCAAGACCATTCTCTCCACTCTGCCCCAATTCGAGACATTGCACGATAAGTAGCGAAACTTAACCCCACGCTTTGTTTGTCCCCTGAGTGGAGATCCAACCCACAACCGTCGTGCTTACATTCAGTCCCACTTCCAATGCGCCTCTAACTAAAAGGAAATATAAAAAGTCAAATTATTATTTAATTTATTGAATCAAGTTATATTACATTATCGCAATTACCGGCACTTCCATATTTAATTAACATGAGGTTGATAGACAGCGTGTCTATATTTATTATGTAAGTCGATACATTAAAAACTAGTTGGTAAAAACTCTATAGAGCTCCTTCCTTTAAGATTCGCGTTCATATCTGAGGTTATAACTTATTTTAAGTTTATAAATAGAAAAACAATTGAGGCCTTCGTGGCGCAGGTAGTTTTAAAGTCGATTCCCACTCGGGGAAATGATTGTATTTAAAAAAATATATATCTTAATTTCTCCATTTTTTTTAAAATAATCGCGGCGTTGAGTTGAGTAACGAATATAGCACATTTCATAACGTAACTCAACGCTGCATATTGCTTTGCTATACCAACAAAACATTTCAATCTTCTAAGTATGTTAATAATAGAACACAAAAATAATATACGTTTTATATATTACAGTTATGTTAGAACGATAGTAGTTATTTAAATACATTTCATACTATGAAAGAAGTTGAAGAGCTAAGGCATATTTACATAGAATATAATTTTACATGTTCCTTATAGATGATTAATGCATCTAGCGCGTTAAAACAATGGGCGAGCTTAGACAATTCCCAGCGGTCGCAGGTTCGACGCCGGACGGAAGTGCGCGTTCACACGACCTTATATAGTGTCGTGGGAATCCATTGTCTGTGCGATTAGAATATTATATTTTTAGTAATCAGTACGGTACTGGACGAATGTTTCATTGTATTTTTTTATATATTTTTGTGTGTTGTATTTCAGTAATTGAAATAAGCTGTTTCAAGTTTAAATTTGGGTATTTTTTAAGAAAACTTCATTTATAAATATATTTTTTATAAAGATAGATAGATAGGCAGACAGTTGTTCTTTATTGCACAGAACGTTAAAAAATGAGAAGAATAAAAAAAAAAGCCTTAATCTTTGATTTTCGCGATCTTTATACATTTTAAATGAAAGTATTTTAATCGGATTAATCGCGTATATTTTGGTATTCGAAAATACATTTTGGACACCTGACGTTTCGAACACTTTACAGTAGTCCGTGGTCACAGGTAGACTGACGAGTCTAGTCTAGTCGGGTGTCCAAAATGTATTTTCAAATACCAAAATATACGCGACTAACTCGTTAAAATAGTTTCATTTAAAAAAATAAGCCTTATAAAGTAATGTATTTTATTTTAAATGAAACTATTTTATTATTGTAAAGTGTTCCAAAGCTCAGGTTTCCAAAAATTTATTTTCGAATACCAAAATATACGCGATTAATCCGTTGAAAATAATTTCATTTAAAATGTGTAAAAATCACGAAAACCATAGATCTTGTAATGTATTATAAATGTTATATACTTAGAAGCTTGTATGTTTCATGGCTGTTCTATTTTTGATGACACATTTGGTATAAATTTCTCATAAAGTTATAAATATTATAATTTAAATGACAGCTGTAGTCAGGCGGCGTTATCGTTTTTTAAATAACTATTTTTATCCGTTATCTGATCGCTACAAGGCAGGCTCTGTCAGGTATTGCCAGTTTTTCAAGATGTTTGCTTATAATTGCTCTATAATGTTGATGTTATTGGACCTGGACTCGAGATGAAATGACGTGTGTAACGGCCCTTATTCTTGTATTTGATTTTTCATTGGTTACATAACGAATGTATTTATTTATAAGTCGACATATATTTGAATTAATTAGAGTTTGTTCATTTTAAATGAAATTAATTTTAAACAGATTAATCGCGTATATTTTGGTATTTGAAAATTAATTTTTGAAAATCCGACGACGATTTCGAACATTTTACAGTAGTCTGTGGTCACAGGTAGAGTCTATCTATAACAACGGATTAAAATTAAAATAATTTAATTTAAAAACTCTTATTATCTTATTAGGATAAGTTCATTTATTGATAGTGTATAAAATCTTTTTTCAGAAAGTAATGGGGACGTCAAGCCATTTTTTCGTAGCGTTAAGCGATCTGTTAGTGAGTATAAATTTATTTTTTTTTCCTCCCTCATCTGTTTCGAGCAGCGTTACCGCGTTATTCGCTGCTAGGGACGATATAGCGAGGTATAGTTGCTATAACGAGGACATATTATATTAGTTATATATACGTATGTATATAAAATAATATGGCTCTATGAATGCTAGTGCTTTAAAAGAGATATGTGTTTCGGATATGTGTTTTGTTATATAATTGATTCGAATAACGAATGAATGAATGAATGAATTGTTCCTTTACTTATTCGCGTATAGTAAATAATTTTATTTATTCGAAGGATTTTTTCAGCTGTAAAAGTAAGTAAGCGAAGTACGGAGTGTGTTGACACTAGATACTTTCTGTCTATCCTGCTATGCGGGATGATAGCGTGAAAGTTATTCAAATGAAAAATAATAGTTTTTTAATCAAATATTTATCGCTTTATAATTGTAACGTAGTGGTTATTACATATATTTGCTTGCATCATTACCCTTTTTTTCTAATAAATTGTCAAATAATATACTTGACTTAGATAAATTAATCCACGTGTTTTACGAGAAGCTGCGTTTTACGGCTGCAGATGAAGGTTATTGGTGTATTGTATTGTTTAAATATAATTTTTATTTCAGAATTATGAAACTATTTATAACAGCTTCCCTTTCTGAGGCTTAGTGTATCTAAAAGTCAAAAAATTAAATTTTCTATATAAACAGTGTATCTTTTTTCAGAATTTTATATTATCGTTAGACACTCCTTGTGCAACTTTATGTTTTAATAATGACTTCATATTTTTTTTCATGTTGTAGAAAGCAAATAAACACTTCAAATATTCTTTCAGCGCTTTGCCTGTCCGCCACTGCTAAACCATGGGAGTATGTTAAATGAGTGTTCTCTAATTTCTTCTGTTTCTTTATTTAGACAGATAAAAGTCATAATATTAATTGTACCAGATTGCCTTAATTCCTATTTCTATCACTTACAATATAACAGAATCTCCCTCAAGCAGATGTCCGTAAATAATGATAATTAAGTATTATTTAAAATAAAGAATAAAATTCTGAATAAATAATTTGTAACCAATTTAGAAACGAATATTTTTTCAAGAATGAATTATTTGCAAATAATTATAGAGCGAATAAAATTTTATTGGAATTATTATTTAGTTAATTTATTCGAATGAAGTCTGAATGAGACTACTCAATACTATGCTATGGATGTGCCTTATGGATGTGTTTTTACTTCAGCGGTATTAAAAATTATAATTATAGATAATTTAATAAAAACTAAAACATCCTTTTTTATATTATTAAGTAATATTTTACAGTGAGGCCGGTCGTGGCGCAGTGTGACAGCGTCTGACTGTAAACGCGACCGGTTGTGGGTTCGATCCCCACTCGAGGGAGTGATTATATTTAAATTATTTTCACTTCCTCGCTCTGGTAGAGACAAAGTGCGGCGCTGAGTTCCACTACTCAACACGTAATGTCTCGACTTCGGTGGAAGGCGAAGTACGGAGTGTCTTGACACTAGGTACTTTCTGTCTACCCTGCTATGCGGGATAAAGCGTGAACCTAAAAAAAAAGAAAAAAAAAATACAATTATTATATTTACAAATATTTTTACGTCATTAAATAATAATTATATATGCAAATTTCCAGGTAAAACAACCTCAACAGGTTGTATATACGAAGGCCGCTGGTACTCGCCGGGTACTGTAGTACGGTCTCGTGAACCATGTCTGCAGTGCGTGTGCGCACAGGGCGCGTTGTCTTGTCGACGTCGCGCATGCGCGCCGCTGCCGGAGCCGCCGCCGCGGTGTCACGTGGTACATGAGGAGTGTTGTCCAGAGTTGAGATGCCCTGGTAGGAAATATTGGTTATATGATATGATATAGTGAAGTATCCAAATTTTAGTGGAGAATGTAGTTTCTCAACTCTACCTTCTCTCTAAGAAGTAAAAATGCTTTAAGAGGTTACAACACCTTGTGATTTGTGGGATTTTTTATATGCCGTTGATATAAAGTAAATCGCTAGATAAAGAAAATATGGTTATTATTTCTATTAAAGATGTTATTAAATAATATTATTTACAAAATTAATTTAATAATTTTTATGTGAATGACATCGGATTTAAAGTTATGTTTTTTAAAATCCGCTCTTGGCAATAACGCTCAGGCTGGTTTATCTTACCTTATATAATTTACAATAGGCCGGTCATGGCGCAGTGAGATAGCGTCTGACTATAAACGCAATCGGTTGTGGGTTCGATTCTCAATCGGAGAAGTGATTATATACAAATTAATTTCTATTCCTCGCTCTGATTAGACAGTACGACGTTGGGTTACACCAATCAACACGCAGTGTCTCAAATTCGGCGGAAAGCAACGTACGGAGTGTCTTGACACCTTATCTAGGTGTTCCCTGCTATGCGGCATAAAAACGTGAAGATAAAAAAAAATTACAACGTTCGTTGTTATTATCTTTTTAGTAAAAATAGAGAAATTAAAAAAAAATGACATCTAATTTTTATAATTATGACAATAATTTAATTAAACACATATATTTGTTTAATTTTAGAAGAGCTCAAACATCTCGAACTTGCAACTGCCGCTAGAGTCGACGACACTGAAATAGAAACACCATTGTCTATTGGCCATGGTATGTATTTAACCTAAGCTAATGGTTTATAATGGTCTTAAATTATTGTGGAATTTTCATTATAATGTCTGTACTGTCACTGTAGCCGTTCCTCTGTCCCGTTGAGAGCAATTGTGTGTGCGTGTAATCGTGTGTTTGAAATAAACTAAAAACAAGAAGAGAGTAGAGTGAAGAAGAAAAGAGCAGAATGTTTGACTCCCTCCTCTTTTAGTACTTCTTTACAGTACTTATGTATAATTTTTAATATTCTAACAACTTTTACAATGCCTTATGGCCACTACCAGAAACAAAAGATGCGTTTTCCGAAATATGGAAATCATTACACTAAGGCCATAATAAGTCTATGTTCAAATCTAAAAATGTAATTTTTATATATAGTTTTTACAATTGTTACACATTACAATGAGGCCGGTTGTGACGCAGTGGAACAGCATCTGACTGTAAACGCGACTGGTTGTGGGTTCGATCCCCACTCGGGGGAGTGATATTGATATTTAAAATTATTTTCGCTTCCTCGCTCTGGTAAAGACAAAGTGTGGCTGAGAATTGACATAGGTACTACACTATACTACTATATATGTATATATATATATATATATATATATATATATATATATATTACAATAAAAAAGCTTTCCTAAATTTACATAAGATATATTTTAATCTTATTTGTTTGAGTGTTTCCAGCGTGCGTGGAGGGCGGGGTGGTGTACGCGGCGGGCTCGGCGATGAGCGGGGGATCAGCTTGCGAGCAATGCTTCTGTCTGGGAGGAACTCGTCGGTGTGTGAGACCGGTGTGCCTCCCGCCACCGCCAGGGTGTAAGGCTCGAGCTGCTTCCGGTGCCTGCTGCCCTCAGCGATACTACTGCGAACATAGTCCGTCTGCTGATGTGGCTGTCAGTGGGAATATACATGGTGAGATAATAATTATTCATTTTTTAGATCTTTTTGGTATAAATATAAAAAAAAATTTGGTTGACATTCCGAAATTGTTGCTTTAAATCAAATCTACACTCCAGTCGCAGAAGAATGATGTTAACGAATACAAGCCATAATCATATACTAGCAGCCCGCTCGTGGCTTCGCCTGCAATTACTCACATCTATAGCTATTTCGTATCTTCATCTGCCCACGGTGTCGCTAAATTCACAGACTGCCTAAATCTACAATTTGATCGATTTACAAAACTAATAATAAGTTTTAATAAATTAAAAAATTATCCAACTACCAAGCAATAATATCACCACTAACTCCTACATTCTAAACATCAAATGGTCAATTAGCGTCTAAAATTCACCTCACATTTAAAAATAATATTTATACTAAAATAATATATTATATGCCAAGGTGTTTGTATAAACTAATCCTACTAATTTTAAATGAAACTATTTAACAGGATTAATCGCGTATATTTTGGTATTCGAAAATACATTTTTGGACACCTGTCGTTTCGAACACTTTACAGTAGTCCGTGGTCACAGGTAGACTGAGGTGGCATTCACCACCACCTACAAAATGTATTTTCGAATACCAAAATATACGCGATTAATCCGGTTAAATAGTTTCATTTAAAATGTATAAAAATCGCGAAAATCAAAGATCTTAGTAATCCTACTAATATTGCAATAGTAAAATTTTCTGAGGATATACGTTTCATTTGTATGAAACCTTACAGTATTATAGGCTGTTGTATAATATATAGGTTATAATTTATAATATTTTTTAGTAATATGATCGTTATATAACCATACATATCAATTAATTATCCAAATACATGTCCGCGATTGGTGGATCTTGGCAAATGTAGAGTGATACTAAAGGTGTTATAATAGAACTTCATAATTAAATAACAGACATTTATATGTTTCTTTAAAGCTTATTATATAAAATTTTACATAATTTCATGTTTTAATTACTATAATGTAATTAATCATATATATAATTTAAATAACAACTGTCAAATAATCGATTTTAAGAATGAATCAGTAATCCCTATTCTGTCAGTTTTTAATAGACTTAAAACTAAACTTTCCGAGATTAGCGCATACATACAGACAAAGAAAATAGGTGGATTTTACTTTATAATATGGATTGATTGATTTGGATATTTTAATATTTTTCTTATATACTTTTAGTTTTAAAACCGAAAACTAAGACCGGAATGATATAACACTTTTACATTTTAAAGTTTATTGCATATGAAAAGGTTTCAAATCATATATATTTTTTTATCATCTCGCTTTTCAAAGCAGGGTAGACAGAAATTACCTAATGTCAAGACACTCCATACTTAGCTTTCCACAGAATTCAAGACATTGTGTGTTAAGTAGTGCAACTCAACGCTGAATTTTGTCTTACCAGAACGAGGAAGTGGAAATAATTTTAAATATAATCATTCCCCCGAGTGGAGATCGAACCCACAAGCGATCGCGTTTACATTCAGACGCTGTCCCACTGCTCCACGACCGGCCTCTTAATAAATGTTATAATTTGTTAATAATTCTCCAGACTGCATAACACCTGACGGCAAGTGGGCATACGAAGGAGAACGAGTGAGAGGAGCAGAGGCGGCGGAGTGTATGCAATGTTTCTGTTTGCGCGGCGCCGTACGCTGTCAGCGGCTGGCCTGCGCGCCGCCGCTGCGGGGGTGTCGCCCGCTGTTGCGACATGGGGAATGTTGTCCACATCAGTATCAGTGTGATAATCGCAATAATGGTATATTATTTATGAGCCATATTTCCAATACTTCTTTCTTAATATTAACTAAATATTTAGTAGTTGCGTGTTTAAATTTTGTAGTTAATATTTTTATATAACTTGCTTCCATTCCATTATTTAAATGATAGTAGAATTAGATATTTGTAAATAAATATGCCGTTGTATCTTGTTTAATTACAATAAAAATACACAAATCAACAAATGTTTTAAATATATATGTTTTAAATATATCATATTTACTATTTTAGGTACTAAAATTTCGAATTTGTATCTTCAGCATCAGAACACATTGATGTCAATGAATGATGAAAACAGATCTTTTCATACATCTAAATCAACTAAACGGGAAACGACGATCAAAGAGGAAACAACAGATAAGAGTACGCCAGCTGTGAGCGTCACAATGGAACTACCTGTGACTACGATGAAAATCAAAAGAAAGGCCGATGAAGTCAGTACTGATTCTACTTTAAAGGATGAAAAAGGCTATACAAGTACAATTGAAACTACACAAACCACTGTCTCTGATGATATATTTATGACAGGGATGGTTGAAAGGGATGAAATAGCTAGAGCAACTATAAAAGATTCCGATAGTACGACTACAGAGCAACCTGAAAGTTCAGTTAAAATTGTAATCAACGGTACAATCAACTGTACTGCAGAGCTATCATCTACATCGCTGCTACTAAATGTGTCAGATCCAGATATGTGGATCAACAGTGAAACCCAGCCGCGTATTCCCATTGTTAATATTGAAGTGGAAAGTCAAACGTACTCACCCAATGATATAATAACGGAAAGAAATAATGGAGGATTCGATGAAAATGAAACATTTACTATAAACGTCACAAGTTCTCTCCGAACAAATACAAGCCAACCCACAACATCATCTTCTTCCACGAGTGCACCTAAAACCGTACCGCCGCTGTTGCTCGGTGCTGTCAATGTATCGAAATTAAAGAAAGATGAATATGATTATGATTATCCAGAGCCCACATTACCTCCGTCGTTGCCAAATTTAAAGTAATTATATATAATATCTATCTACACTTTATGATTAGTTTTCAACAAATCAAAGATGAATAATATAATATTTAATATCTGTAAGTTATTAATTAATGTAAATTTGTTTTCAGAATTATTCCTTTTGTCGCAGCTGATGCAGTGGTAGATGAAGATATATCTTCAAAAGAAAGTCTAGACTACCCTCTTCTAGAAACTGATGTGAAATTTCCAGTTTATTACCCAAGCAAGGATTCTAAACAACCGTTTGCCATGCGCAAAGAGGATGTATACGACCCAACACAGTATCCCGTATTTGTATCTAAGAAAATTGAATCCCAATATCCAAGTCTAACTCATGAAGATGATGTTGATGTAGCGTATACCAGTATAACTAATGATGCTCCATCACAAGTACATGAGTATACAGCATCAGCTGCTTTGGGCAATTCTGCTAAAATAAATAATAGAATGGAACAACCTTCCAAGGTTGATACGAAATTTGACATGGAGTCTCCAGCTGTCAATTTGTTTTCACCACCAATTGAGACAGAAGGTAAGAACCAAATAATTTTTCTCGTAAATAACATATAACAAATTGTGCTAAAACGATAATAATTGATGGAGTTTTTAAATTCAACGCTTATTAGTTTTGGGCTTAAATCCAATATATTAATTATACTATATATATTTTTTGTTAATTTTAGGAGGCTTTATACCTAAAGGTCCGGGTATAATGGACGAATATTATTCCGTTTATCACAGTACTCCGCCATCGCCCAGTGTTCCTCATTTAACAACATCAATGCAGTTGGAACCAAAAGGTTATTCGTTAATAACATTATCAAATATTATTTCTATGTGTTTTCCGAAACCTTGAAAAAAATGGAATTTAATAATTTTAAATTATTAATATATATGAAATGAACAAGTATATATTGTAGAAAATTGGCTTTTCCAGATGAATGCATAACAAGTGATGGTAGACGTGTCCTGGAAGGGGAATCGGTCAATGTTGCTTGTTCTGTGTGCTCGTGTGCTTGGGGCGCGCTCCGTTGTTCCCTGCGACCGTGTAACACGCCGCCTGGGTGCAAGCGACGCACCTCTGTTGTCAGTACAGGCGACTTATGTTGCGGCGACCTTGTTTGTGATCAGAGTATGTATTTATTATATTTTATCAATGCAATATTGTTGGTACCGCATATTAAAGTTTTAGTTGTTCTATTCAAATATAAAATATCTGGTCATACTGAAACTATGATTACGCCTCATCTCTACTAATATATTTTTTAAGCTTTACGTTGTATTCACGTATAGCGGGGTAGACAGAAAGTACCTAATGTCAAGTCCTTAATCGCTTTCCACCGAATTCGAGACTTCGCGCGTTGAGTGGTAAAACTCAACGCCACTGTTTGTCTTACCAGAGCGAGTCTTTGTCTTAATTATATTTCATATTTGTTAATCAAAAATTAAGTATACTTATCCTAATTTAGTAATATTTTTTGTTTTTCAGGCAATAAAACTACACCGTTCCCATTTTTAGCAACGCCAAATTTTGCTATCAGTTTAAATGAATCTAAGATACCGGGCCACAGTGTAGTGGAAAGTGTTGCTTTTACAACACCAGACATCACTACAGCAAGCACTACCAATGAAACTACAAATTATACAACTTTAGACAATATAGACAAAATCAATAAAGAAATATTGAAAGACTTCGAACAAGTAAATTCTACTCAAACGACATTCACAGAAATTTCCCCACCTGTATCGACTATAATGAATAAGGAGCCACCTCACAGTACTAACAATTCGTCAGAATACGATGAAGAGGAGGAAGACGAAGGATTTTCATTTGGAAGTGTCTTACAATTGTTACTAAGTGAAACTTATGAAACTACAACAGGTACGCCAAAACGCAAAGCAACCGCTACAAGAATTACACAAAGAACGACCACACCCGTACCAACAACTAAAAGAAAATACACAACGCCGGATGTATTTATACCGGTCACACATCGCTATCCACTGCCGCCTAAGAAGGTGTATTCACAAAACCCAGTCAATAGAATAGACCACTTGCTGCTCGGAGAACCGACCAATCTGAGAAAAACAACATTTAGACCGATCACGACGTACAAACCGATAATAACTACAAGGAAAACATTTACTAAGACCACACCTCGGCCTACTACCAAAGCTGTTGAAATCACGAATAAAGATGGCATCCAGCAGGCGACAGACGCGAGGCCGGTGCACAATTATATAAGTAACATCAATCTAGGCTTACCGAAACTCGCGGGCTGCAATATATATGGGCGAATGTATCGTGTAGGTAGAATTATAGCTGAACTGTCATCGCCTTGCCAAGAGTGTAAATGTACGGAACTTGGTGTACAGTGTCGGTCACTAAATTGCTAAGCGGTGTATCCGTATACGAAACTAGGTATGAGTAGATTCGTGCCAATAACATAATTAGGACTGTATTCCACACGATTCAAGCAGCATGGAGCTTTAAGAACAGCTTTTGATAATTAAGTTGTTGAAAGGAAGAATAAATACTTTCGTATTAACATAGTGTATTTAGTGAAATTATAGTTGAGTTAAGATTAATTATTGTCATATTTTCTTCTTTAGTTAAATGGTGTCTGTGTGTGTGATTTTTAATGACTAAATAAATACATATAAGATCGCAAGTGAACACAAACAACTGAACAAATAACCGCAGGTATTGATCTCAGGTAGAACCGTAGAAGTGACAAGTGACAAGTGACAAGTACAGTAGCCTTTAAACAATAGAACACTTGCCTATATTACATAAGGGAATAGTAAATTATTTACACTACTTTAAAATGAAATCATTAAAACTGAACGATTACTCTGTTTAATTTTTATTTTACATTATAGGTATCTCAAACTCCTATTAGAGCTGTATCTTTGATGGAACCTTATAGACCGAAGGCTTAATATATTATCTTAAGCTATAGGAAGAAAAGAATATTTAAAATTTTCATAAAATATTCATACCCATGTATAAAAATATTGAATTGTGGATTTCAATTTACATTTAGTTTTTTGATGGGATAAGTAATTACAAAATCGTGACTGGTTTGTTTTAATTTGTAGAATTCTGTGCGCTTAACATCGTCACCATACCAGGGTTATAAAATTCATAAGAATCGAGGCCGTGGCCGATTATTATAAATTAAAACTAAACATTACCACTTGGAGAATGGTTGTATTTATATTTCCCCGTTTCGGTAAATTAAGGCGCTGCGTTGAGTTCCGCCACTCAATTTGCAATATCTCTTCTTAATTCTTGTATTTACATTCCGACTTATCTAAACCGTTTAGAAATTTTTAGACTTTAATTAACTGTATTTTCACGACATGTCTTAAATTGATGGCAATTTGATAATAAAATGTTATTATTTCGAATAAGGAATAAATAAAACAAACAAATATAAGAAAGACATTTATCAACATGTAAAGTTGCCAATAGTATATTTCACAATTTCAATTCACTGAACAACTTGTAAGAGTAAAGTGTATATACATACATACATACATACATATATACATAAATACGTACGTACATACATTCATACATACATACGTACGTACATACATACAAACATACATACACACTTCAAGAGACAAATATTTACGCTAAGAACACTTTGAAGGTAATCCAAACTTTAACATCAACATTAATTTTAAAAAAGAAATAACACAACATCCGCAAACGATACATTATTTTACAATTTAAGTGATATGTATTATTAATACATGAAATTTCAAACATTGGATATAACTATAATAAATATTTATACAACAAAACTGAGCCAAACTCGATTCTAATACAAAAAAATTTTGTAATTACTTCGTTCATTTTTAAATAATTCGGATTCGAACCTTCATCACTCGGAAGCCGTCTAAGCGCTCTGATCGCTAAGCCATGCGTTCTATTCCAGTGCATTCTAAGTGTGGAAGGACAATTAAAAAATAGTAAAATAATTAGTTCATTTTACTTTTCAATATAAAAATGTCGCCTTTATGATATAGATTGAGGTATACCTCTGGCTATATATATATATATATATATATATATATATATATATATAATCATTATCTGACAAGGTTTATAAAACTACCCATAATATTATTATAAATACATTACAAATTTATTGCACAAATATTAGAGTTATTTAGCATTCCAATTAAACACTTAGAATTGATGTTTCAAGTTAGATATAAAAAAATACTTAAAAAAAATTGACAATCAAAGACTAGAGTCTAAATCTCTTTGGTTACATTTCAAACTTTATTTTCTAAAGGAGATATAATTATAATAGTTGATTAGTAAACAATTCCTTAAGAAAACAATAACAGTACATACATGTATTTATATTGTTTTGATACAAAACATGACAATTAATTTCATAGAAATCATTGAAATACGTATAATAGTGAATAGTGTTACATCCATCGGTTAATAGGTAAAATATTCTTATGCTAATCAAAGTACTAAAAATTGGTACACACCTTTCCTTTCATTTGTAGAAGTTAAGTTATCATAAGCATACAAAAAGGCCAACAAATTTTAGTCTATACAATTGTTGAAGGCACATGTCCCTTACATATATTTACTACATCGATAACCTATTGCCATAATGACTTCATATCGACTTATTAGTTGGATATATAATTAAGTCGGAAAAAGGGAAATTTAATTTTCATACTAAATTAACAGAAACTGCGTTGAAACATTACATATGTATTTACAATTTACTCTACTATTGGTTATTTCTATATATTTATATGAAAAGGCAATAGACTGTACAGTGAGACAATATGAATTCCTGATGGTCCTTAATTATATACAAGTTAGCAAAAATAAGAAAGAAATATGAAATTTACGTTCAAAATTTTTAATAAAATAGTATAACCAACATTATGTATGGCCTTTAACAACCTTTATTAGAACAGAGAAAGCAATAAATCGGAAGACTTTAGAGCATTTAATTTAAAAATATTAAGTACACGTTAAAATTTATTATTTATTTAAATTTCAACTTAGCATTTGGTTTACTTGAACAGTGAACACCATTTTGTACTTTAGAATAAAACATTATTCTCAAACACAAGCTCCCAACACAAGCACATGTCATTCACATACAAATATTTTGACTAGTCAATATAAGCTCATTCGTTGAACATTCTACAGTATTCTCCTCCGTCCTTCTTGATATATGTAACATTTAAAATAGCATCTCATATGAACATTATTTTATTGTCAAGAATTGAACCTGATATCACTGAGGTGAAGTCCGACGCCGCTGCAGAGCGCGCATCAGCCTTAAATATCAAGTATAGTCGTCAAGTTCATAATATAATGAGTAGTGGACGACAGCACCCACGACCCCGACGGCGAGGACCAGGAACGAGCAGAAACGCAACACCTTGATGATTGGCTTTGAAGAATTCTCACCTGTAAAAATAAATTTTAACATGAGAAGAATTGTAATTGAATAAAATGGTAATTAAATTCTTTTGCAATTTGTAAAGTGTTATTCCACACTTAGATTTAGAAAACATTTGAAAAAAAAAACGTATAAAAATTTGAACACAGCAGGATTCGAACTCGCGCCTCTTGATAAACGACCAAGCACTGTGACACATGCGTTCTACTAGTAGAAAGCAACTTCATTCAATTTTTTATATATTTTTTAAAAATGATTTTTTTTTAATTTTAAATTTGTTTTAAAATTTAAATTTTTTAACTTATGTAGAATTTATTTTCAAATATTATATCCAATACATACCAGTAAACGCCATAAATCCTAAAGGAATTCCGACGACCGCACCCAGCACGTGCGCCGCCCACGCCACATGGTTGCCCGTGACTTGATGCTCAGGCTCACGGAGCAGTGTCCAACAGCCTTCCGATGCACCCAATACCACCACGCTGAGAGGTCTGAACCACCATAGAGGGATGTGACCGAATCTGTGAAAAAATAAGAGTTTATAATTTTATGTCTCAATATGTAGTTATAGGACCGGTCATGGCGCAGTGGGACAGCGTCTGACTGTAAACGTGATCGGTTGTGGGTTCGATCCCCACTCGATGGAGTGATTATATTTAAATTACTTTCACTTCCTCGCTCTGGTAAAGACAAAGTTCGGCGTTGAGTTCCACCACTCAACGCGCAATGCCTTGAGTTCAGTGGAAAACGAAGTACAGAGTGTCTTGACACTGGGTGTGACACTAGGTGGTGGAAAAGAACTTGGGGTCAAGTTATATCATTGCGATGAATAATACAGTTAAATAAGTAATTCTACAGAAATATGTTTATTTATAACAGTGTTTATACGCTTAGTTTAGATCCTTAGAACAATGATGCGTTTCTGAGAACACAAATTAGTTCAATTAATATATTATAAAGCGTATATCTAGTAGTTGGATTTACATGTGGGATGATTTGTACATCTATTTTATTAGTTTTAAAGTGTTATTCCATACTGAGGATTAGAAAACAATTTTTAAAATCGTATACAAATTTGAATTCAGCAGGATTCAAACCCATGCCGTTCAGCCGTTCAGCCGTTCTGACAGTTAAGCCATGCGTTATACAACCGGCTGTATCGAAAATCTTATATGTTTTCTTACCCCTTTTTTTTCTAAATTTCCGCTACTCAAAGATAATTAAGAGATAATCGATTGAAGAGTATGCTATTTATTCTAATATTTTACTATTTTCAAAGTGACATATAACACTTAGGATTACAAAACTCTTTTTATTTAGATATTTTTAAAAAAAAATGAATTATAAATTTATTTAACATTTAAAAAAACACATCTAAAGTATCTACCTAAGGCAAACGTTAGGCACGTGAGCTGTCAGCAAAGCATAGACGGCGGCTGACGCACCCACCACCCTCACTCTGGGTTGAAAAGCGCCAGCACCCAACGCGCCGGCGGCGACGCCTCCCGCCCAGATCAGCGCTACCCGAGACCAGCTCTGTTCACGCTCTAAACGCCACCCCACCTGAAAACACATTGTATTATAGCATCGACTAATTTATTATCGCAACTAATCGATTATAATTTCTATTGATTTACAGTAAATTATTTCTAGGGCGTTTAATTCGGTTTCAGTACGTAGAATTAATTTTCAGTATAAATGCGTGGGCTTGTAAAGAAATACAACGCGCCCGTCTAAGAGCTTTTAAAATTTCTTTCTTTTTTACAAAATATAATGGTATAAATATTTCGATAAGTATTTAAAGTAGTCTAAATTTTGCAAGTTTGTGGGTGGTGATACACGCGGTATAT
The DNA here is from genome assembly GCA_032432895.1 of Dryadula phaetusa. Classification (NCBI taxonomy): domain Eukaryota; kingdom Metazoa; phylum Arthropoda; class Insecta; order Lepidoptera; family Nymphalidae; genus Dryadula; species Dryadula phaetusa. The sequence goes on from JAOYRS010000028.1 coordinate 3,496,104, forward strand.
AAACACAGTACTATTTATAAAGCGACAAAAGATTTTTCTGATCTTACACTTTTATTTAGAAAATCTAACAATTCTAGACTTAAGGTCAAAATTTCTTAGATTTTCTTAGATTGTTTCGATGTATTTAAATAGAAAATTTTGTGAAATACATTTGAAAAGCGTTTAAATCTCTATTGTATACTAAAATGTTTTATATTTTTACGATGACCTAATTATTTATATATTTTGCGAAAACTAAAGTCGACTTACAGCAAGAGCTACTAAAGCATTGAGCGCCAGGTGGGCGGGTCCGGCGTGCACGAGCCCGTAAGTGAACAGGCGCCAGGGTTGCAACCACCACGCACCCGGAGACCACTCTAGCTTCACCTGCCAGGTGACGGGGCCAAAGAAGTGGAACATCACCTAAGGGATTCATACACATTAACTACTTATAATTGTAATTTCATAATGTAAAAGATCAGAAATCATTATAAATAAATGCTTGCTAGAGCTTTTAAGAAATAAATAACAAAAAAATATATCTGTATAAACTCACAATAACAAATAACATGGAGATGATGAAATATGGAGGTTTTAGAGCCTCAAATAGTTTCTCTTTTCGTTTCTGGAACTTTGTCTTTGCTCGAGGTTTTTCTTGCAAATTTTGAGATTTAGACGTTCTTTTTGGTATACCCCAGACTCCTAGCGTCAGGCCAGCCTGTAAGCGAGAATTAGATTTGTGTATGGACTTGTTCCCGAGAAGTCTTCTATTTTCCCCTGGACTGTTGGTTCTACTGTCGTTGCCTGGACCTAACTCTTCGTTTTCCGTCCAGGCTTGTGCAGGCGGCGTGTCCTCGGGTAGTATTCGTCTACCTTGGTGCGGCGGTTCCTCTGTATAGTCTTCGTTTAACCGTTCTACCTGTTAGAAAGATATTTATAATTAGTTTTTATTTAATAATTTAAAAACTATAAATAAATATAGATCAGCTATTCATTGATATATTTTCAAAATTTTTTTTTATGTACACTAACCTCTTCACAATCCTCCGCATCTGGAGCCATAGTGTATTTCGAGTGGTGTCCTTGTCACCTTCCATGGGGCAAAGCGCTCCAATCACACCATGCCTGTCGTGCTTTCTGACAACAAATGAGTATTATACATTAGTATTCTGTTTATATATAACAATGAAGGAAAATGGGACAGCTTATTTAGATCATAATTAGGATTTCCCTGTGAATTAATCCGATGGCAACGCTATTTATTCTTAATTGCGGTTTTATATCTTGTCATGAGGATAGAGCTAGCCTGAGGAGTTACGTTCCTAAGCGCATCCAACCAGATATTATGGTCGTTATCACTTAAATGACACGGACTTGTTTTTTTAGCTTCACGTTTTTTTTACACTCCGTACTTCGCTTTCCACCGAATTCGAAATATTGCATGTTGAGTGGTGGAACTAAACCCCGCACTTTGTCTTCGAAGAATTGAAAATAATTGAAATATAATCACTCCCCCAAGTGGGGATCGATCTCACAACCGATCGCGTTTGCAGTCACTGCGCCACGACCGGCCTCAGGGCTTGGTTGCACTGGTAATTATATCTGCTATTTGATATCAACTGACGTTTCGATAAGAATGTTTAATAATATAAACATTAGAAGCAACTTTACCTTAAGCATATTTAAAATTAATAATATGAAATAGAAATGGCTTGCTAACTCCGAAATGACTAATAACCATCGTGTATCCAGTCATTAAATTATTTTAACAATTCCTAACTGTGCATGTGCAAATATGTATATTCATTAAATAAATAGAGACGCACACAAAATCAACTAATAAAAGATCGATATTATCAGCACTACAGCCATCATCAGCTCAGGAGCCAGTTCTGCTAGGAAAAGCCACTTAGAAACTAAACAATTGTTCTTTTAAAATATAATCAGCTATGTCCTTATAAGGAATCATTACCTAATATATGGGAATGATCTATTTTGTTGTTTGCCAACATAATAATGTCCCCCCTTTATCATGTTCTAGGTGAGCAAATACGCAAAATACCCAAAGTTGACATGACGCGCTCAACGATAATTTATGACGTTTATAGTATTGTCATTATCAAAGTATGTTATTTAATGTTTTAGTTTAAGGATAACGTTTGAACAAAAGAGGTTTTATTGATTATATTATTATATTAATATTTAGCTGTATTTAATGATGTTAATAAGGAATTTGCAAATATTAAATTGGTTTGAATATTTTTTCACCACTGGTCTATAATTTGGGTCGAGCTTTTGAAACACTTTACGTAGCATAGCGGAATTTAACTCCGCGGTTAGTCGTAACAGAAGGAGGAAATTGATATTGTTTAATTTATTTATATTTTTGTGACCACTGAGTGTTTGTACCTAAACATACGCGGTTGATCTGGCTAGTAATATAAAATGTCAAAAATTAGTTAAAAAAAACTGCTTAATAGAATTTTTATCTGTACGTCTGTCTGTCTGGCTGTATGTCTGTTTAATTGCTGCCAAAATTTCTAGACAGAATTGAATTAATTTTGACATAGTATTAACTAATAATCCAAAGGGACATATAGAATAGTTTTTATGGTAATGTTGGTAGTAGTTATTGTATAAAAGATAAGAAACTATTTTTTTTTAAATTGATAATCAAAGTATCGATTAAAATGTATTTTTTAAATGGTAAAAGCTTAAAGCTTGGAGTTGTGACGATTAAAATTCTTACCCAGTTTATTTTCTCGATACTTATTAAAGATATCTTTATATAATTTAAACTGAAGATTGCTGTGTACAAGCTGACCATATTATATTTGTTCACTTTGTAATATTATAAATAATAAAAAAACAGGAAGGCAATGTTTCGACGGTGATTTTTCTATGCCAACTTCTCAATTGACACATTGAAATATATACATGATTTAAAGTAATACGGTTAAAAATATAGAAACTAAATAGATATAGATTTATTTTGTATAGAATTTTGTAAGTTTTAATAACGTTTTCCATATATTTTATTAATTATTAAGGCCGTCGTAGCGTGGTAAATGCTACAGCAGCAGAGATAGCATCTGTCTGTAAACACGATTGATTGTGGGATAGATGTCCCGTCAGCAAAATTAAAGTATTTAAAAATTATTCTCATTTCCCTGTTCTGGTATGACAAAGCCCACTGTTGAATTCGCCATTCAACACACATTGTCTTGATTTTAGGCGAAACACATTCAACGGAGTGTCTTGACACTAGATTGTTTCTGACTGCGGGATGCGGGTTGAAGCATGAAACTGATTTGTATCTAATCTCTTATAAAATCAGTTAATTATAGTTCCTACAGAACTAATTTCAATTTATAATTTCAGTTAGTATAACATTTTCAATAATATATGATATGAATATCATTAGATGACATTAGACCGTACAAATTTCAAATTAGTTTAATATAGTCTACGTATTAGTCATCTTAATCTTAATATCTTAATATGTGCTTAATGCATAGTAATAGGTTTGTTTTATCACCATTTTTATATATACACCTTGTGACATATGAGGAAAATTAAATTTAGAACAGAAAAATTAATTTTAAAAATGTCTCCGATCTAAGGGAGAACAAGAAACGAGAGAAGAGACGCGGATGCAAAAACAAAATAGATATATACGGCAGCGAAGCCTCGAGCGGACCATTATTACTATATAATAAAGTAGAAAAGTCAATTATTTACCTGAAATATTTAGCAAACATTTAAATTAGATATGAAAAAGAGTATTGGAGCACAATACCAATTGCGTGCTCAGTTCCACTGTACCACGTTGGCGTGTGGACAGGTGAACACATACGTGGATTCTTGATATCACATGTGAACACCTGAAGTTACGTTTGGACCATGATGTCATATGCGCATCGCTGAATTCACATGTGGACCATAGTGTCATATCTAGACGAGTAAAATCATATGTGGTCCATGATGTCATGTGTGGATGAGTAAATTCACATGTGGATCATAGTGTCATATGGGAACTAGTAAAATCACATGTAAGCCAAGATGTCATATCTGGATGAGTAAATTCGTATGTGAACCACGATGGCATGTGTGGAAGGGTGAAATCATATGTGGACCATGATGTCATATGTGATCGAGTAATGTCACATGTGGACCATGGTGTCCATATTTCAATGATTAAAATCATATGAGGACCAAGATGTCACATGTGAATAAGTAAAATAATATGTACACCATGGTATCATGTGTGAAAAAGTAACATTATATGTAGGTGAAGATGCCATATGTGAATGAGTAAAATCATATGTGGACCACGGTGGCATGAATGGAAGTGTGAAATTACATGTGAATGAGATTGTCGTATGTAGACGAGTTAAATCACATGTGGAAAATGACGGTATATGTGGAAGGGTGAAATCACCTGTGGACCATGATGTCATATGTGGATGAGTAAAATCACATGTGGACTCTGGTATCATATGTGGATGAGTGACCCCACATATGAACCAAGATGTCATATGCGAATGAGTAAAATCGTATGTGGACCACGGTGGCTTGTGTGGGAGTGTAAAATCAAACCTTACGGTCCACGTTTGATTTTATGTCATATGTGGATTTTTGGACGTTTGATGTCATATGTGGATGAGTAAAAGCACATATGGACTCTGGATTTATACGAGGATGAGTAAAATTATATGTAAAGCAAGTTGGCATGTGTGGATGATTACAATCACATGTGGGCCATGATGTCATATGATGTTGAGTAAAATCACATGTAGCTTGTAGTGTCATATGTAGATAGATGAAATCACATGTGGACTATGCTGTCATGTATGAATGATTAAAATCACATGTGAGCGAAGACCACATATCACAATATGTGGATGAGAAAAATCGCATGTGGACCATGATGGCATAAGTAAACACACATATGTAGGATATAGGATAGGATCATGACATCAAAAGTGAATCTATGAAATTACACGTCCATACATTCAACATGTCCAAGATTATATGAAATTTAGAGGTAGAAGAAGACGTTCATTAAAATGTAAGAATGTAACGATTTAAGGACTCACGCAAGTGTTTATGGAGTATTATAAATATTTTTTACATGAATTATTACAAATTTTGGACTGTGATTCAAGTAAAGATACGGGCAGGTAAAAGAAAGAAATAATTGCAGTATATTGAGTCCATGTGGGTGGAGCCGCAAGCGGGTCACTAGTGCATGTGATGTTTCAAGGTGGAAAGCGTAATATCTGAACACTGCCCGGGGGATGCGTGAAAAATCTAACTCATCATAGATTAATTTCACTTCCACTGATTTTTAAAAGTGCATTGGAAAACCTACAGAGCGAATTGTTTTTTTTTTCATATATATAAAAGAAGTAATAAGGCATAACCCAATTGTAAAAAAAGTGACACTAATAATCTCCACAACATAATTTCAACCTGTAAACTGGAATAAAAGAAAATAACAAACGTATTGAGCCCAAACGGTTTTCTTTATAATTAAAATACTTCGAATCAAACGTGTACTGACTCATTAAACATTAGCCAAATAAAGATACATTATTCATTTCGTTTCAATATAACGGCACAAATATTGTCATGCACTAAAATGCATCTAATGTACGTGTTTTTTTCTAAATTAGCATTCTTCGCATGGACTTACATTACTGACAATGACTGACAGCGGCCTCGCCATATATGTAAGATTGTCTGTCAGCCAATAGATCCGCGATAGACAAGTATGAAGGAACCATGATAATATCGCGACAATGAATAGTTATTTAGTGTTTATTGTTTTTTTTTAGTAGGTCATCAGATGGAAATTTAGAACGATGGCGTAGTGTTACGTCTGACTGTAATAAGCATTCGGTTGTGGGTTCGATTCCCACTTCGGTGAATTATAGTTTAGAAATTATTTTTTTTTTGTATTAATTCTGGCGATACATAGATTGGCGTTGAGTACAGTTACTTAACACGTAATATCTCTATCTTGAACAGAGAGTAGAGAATCGAGAGTTTCGATATTAGTTTTTTTTCGTACTAAACTGAAAAAAATAATATCTATACATATATTATATTTTGAGCATTGTCTAATTGTTACATTAATTATTTATTTGATTTACTTTTTAGCTTTTGCGTTTCTAGTATTGTATACTATGAAGCCAATATCTTGATATATATATATATATTTAGATATATATATATATATATATATATATATATATATATATATATATATATATTTAGATCGTTTTTCAATACACATATATAGTTATTTAGCTCTTGAATCTATATTATGAAAAACAATACGCAGCATATTCTAGTTGGCGCCAAAACATTAGTGACATAAAAGATAAAATATTTGTAATATATTCTTAAAGATCCTATTCACGACTTTTGGATTTGTATAATGAAAAATAAAAAATAAATATACATGTATGTAAAAAAAATAATAAGGAAAAAAAATCGAATAAAAATACATAATGTAAAAAATAATATAGGAAATAAAACTTTATTTTCGCTTTCCATCTGAAAAGGAGGTCATGCATATTAAACTTATTCTTAAATCTCCGTTCACTGTTTTTATATAAAATTATGACATTGCGTGTCGAGTGGCGGAATGTAACGCCGCAAAAATCAAACTACTTTTAACGCTTCTTTAAAAAATTGGAATAAGTTATTTTAATCGTTAATTAAGTGAAATAATACAAAATAACTTGATTTAAAATGAAAACAGAAATAAAAAAATATATAATATTACCTAAATCATTTGACTTAAATCCACAATAATTCCAATAATTCCACATGTAACATAAATTAATAATTTTATATAATTTTCAGTATTACCACAGCGTACAAACAAACAACAATGTACGAGGCCGCCTCACAAGGAGCGCGTCTCGAACTGATATACAAACACCTGTCGTATAGCGAGCTTTGCAGTCACGTCATTATTTATAGTGTTACGTACAAACAGATGTAATGCGCGTATATGTATATATATATATATATATATATATATATATATATATATATATATATATATATATATATATATATATATATATATATATATATATATATATATATATGTATATATATATATATATGTTTTATAAAAATATATTTTCAAATAAATAACACGATTATTACACAATTTAAATGAAACTATTTTAAATGGATTAATCGCGTATATTTTGGTATTTGAAAATACACTGTACCTGTGATCACGGACTACAGTAAAGTTCGAAACGTCAGGTCTCATACACTTTACAGTAGCCCCAAATGGGATACCAAAATATATGCGATTAATCCGTTTAAAATAGTTTCATTTAAAATATTTTCTAACTTTTAATCGTATAGTAGGACAGGCAGAGAGAACCTGAAGGGAAGTCACTTCCTCCGTTTTCCATCTGAAAAATAGGTCATACATATAAAACTTATTCTTATATCTATGTTTTATATGAAATTAGGACGTGAGTGGCGGAATTTAACGCCGCAAAAATTCCACTAATCCTATATTATTTATTATCCGGTATAAGACGATACTCTAAGGCAATCTGAAACGCGTGTTGAGTGTTAAACTAAACGCCGCGTTTTTCTTACCAGAGATAATAAACGTAAAATAACCCTCACTCCTACTGCGACCATTGGATTAAAAGATACATTAGTTGGGTTTATCGTTTTTTACTAAGTTTGACTATAAATCTATGTCAAGGACGTCTTGTAATTATCGATAACAAGAAATATCTACTATTATTTTTAACAATCAAACTGATAAACTGCTTAAGAATTATATATAGATATATATATGAATTATATATAGTATATATAGATATATATACTTACTATTTAATTATTATATAAATTTTATATTTACTTGATTATATATTAGTTATAGGAACTGTCAAAATTAGTACAGTAATTCAGCGAGTGACTGTAAGCGCGATCGGTTGTGAGTTTGATTCCCACAAAGAGCGATTATATTTACATTATTTTTACTTTTTCTCTCTGGTACGACAAAATTCGGCGTTGAGTTTCGCCATACACGCAATTTGTCAGTGTCATGACAGTAGGTACTTTCTGTCTACCCTATCCTTTCTATATACCCTATCCGGGAAAAAGCGTGAACCTAAAAACCTGTCATTTTCATGTAACAGACGAGTGTTTAAATACCTATACTTTTCCAGGTCGTCACTCTTTTTCACGCATAGCAGGGTGGTCAGAGAAACTCTAGTGCCAAGACTCTCTATCGTCCAATTTGCATAAGAAATCAAGATATTGTGTGTTAATTGGTGGAACTCAACACCACGTTTCTTGGTATAGTGGAAAAAGAAAAAAAAGTTAAAAATGATAGAAAGGAGATGGAGGACCCACTACCAATCGCGTTTATAGTCATATCTTCTCCCATTGGCCAACAACAAATCATATGACAATATAGAAAAAAACATATAACTAAATACTGTATTTTTAAGTTCAGTCCAGTTAAATCTCAACAAATACATATATATATATATATATATATATATATTTTTTAGCAAATTATGTTATCTTATCACTTGTGGCGCGTGTTCTGTAATTAAATTATAAAAATTAAGTTAATTTCAATTTGATATCGATACCGAGAATGCTTTGTGTACTTTACATACATACATATGTATATAGTATACTTGCTTGCGATTTGTTTTTACTTTACTGACGCTACTGACTGACTGACATTACTGACAGGGTATACATTGCTCCAGTGGATATTTATTTATACTTGAAATATTTTACTTACGTCGGATTACGTAAATAGGACGTTGAGATCCGCCAGCAATGTTTAAAGCGCACTTCTTGTAATTAACGAATAATAGTGATTTGAATAATGTTACTGATATAATTTTAAATCTTATAAATATGCAATAAGTTACTGTAAGTAAAAGTAAACATTGTTTTAATATTAATTACCAGATGGACCGTCCTAATGTAAACACGTAACGCCTTGAACTTGCAACTATCGTATCAAACTAAGACGGTCAAAGTCCGTCTACCCGAAATTTTACAGCGGAGTACAAAGTGTCTTGACACTAGGTACTTCCTATCTACCCTGTTATCTGGGATAAAGTGTAAAGCTAAAAAAAATATAGTGTAAGTGGCATTAATTTAAAAAAACATAGTGTTAAAACACTCCATTCTCCAATTTTCACTCGAATTCGAGACTACGTATCAAGCGGAACAAAACACCGCATTCTGTCTTACCAAAACGAAGAAACAGAACTAATTCTACATAATTATTAAACGAATACGGATTGGAATGCTTACAATCAGATAGTCGGAAGCTAGCCCACTGTACAGTGATATACCCTAAAGATGTTTCATAGAAAAAGTTGAGGTATTATTGAGATGAGAATTCCGTTCGGTCCACAGCAGCCAGAAGTAATTTACATAAAATACAATTAGATTTATGCCATAGATAACCTAGTTTCGATTAAATATCGATTTGTTCCATGAATGGGCATCGGTTTTCGGAATTCACGCGTTAACAACAGTGCGTGTGGCGATTGTGTGCGGTTTTCCTTATGCAAAATGTTTTTCCTATCTACATACAAATAACCAAATGTATGTACACATGCACACACATACACACACACACACACATACACACACACACACACAAATACACTCGTATAACAAATACAATTTTGACAATACTAATGAGTAGTTTAAATGAGCTTAAGTGCATTTCTTCTTACGATTTAGAATATATATTAATCTAAAAAAGCCCAAGGATTGACTAAGGTCCCATTCGACGTTTATGTTATTTGTTTTGATATTTAATTCCAGTGGTATAGTTAATTAGAGTGCGATGAACGGAGAACGGAGTGTCTCGCAAAAATCTCTCTGATTAATCTTCATATCGAAAGTTATATTGGAAGTCAAAACATTGCAAGTAGTGTTTCGTCTTTACTCTGCTATACGCAAGAAATCGTGAAGCTGACTGACTTACATAAATGATTACAAAATTAATTAAGATTTTTTTAACAACATCTTTGAATTTGGTGATTTTTTACATATGTTAAGTGACTCTATTTTAAGACTCTATTCTAAATTGTATATTAGAAAACCCGAAGTTTTACAGCAATGGGTGGTCATAGATAGAGTTTCTCTTAACTCTACTTTTGGAAACAGATTACTAAGTAATTGAACTTTGCTTTTTTTCCTTTATACTCTGAATAATCTTCTCCTACTAATATATGTAGAGTATAAGTATATATATGATACAAAAGGCTTTATTTCTGCATCTTATTATTTGCTACTTATAAAGTGTATTGATCGGGATACTATTATAGTTATTCCTTTTTTACGAGCTTCACGTTTTTATCCCGTATAGCAGGTCAAGACACTCCGTACATCGGCATCCACCGAATTCGAGACATTGCGTGTTGAATGGTGGAACTCAACGCCGCTCTTTATTTTATCATAGCGGGGAAGTAAAAACAATTTAAATACAACCACTCCCCTGAGTGGCAATCGAACCCACAATCCATCGCGTTTACATCCCAGACACTGTCCCATTACGCAATGACCGGCCTCCATTATAATTATTTATTTTTAAATATTTTTTTTTATTTAAAACCTTAAAATATTTCCAACAATAATAATATAAGTAAATAAAGATGTGTTTAAATATTGTTAGTAGCAGTCGTTTCTATCCTTCTATTTATGACGTTCCCTCTAACCAAGTCCAACTCTACTTTAATTATTAAATACCAATACATATAGTTGTGGGTTCAATTTCCTGTCGGAGGAATTATTACATTTAAATTTAATTATCATTTCTCCGTTGTTGACTGTCACTTCACACAGAACGTCTCTATTTCGTACGGAAAGCAGTCAACGGAGTGTTTTGACACTAGGTTATCTCTGACCACTCTTCTGTGTGAGATAAAGCGTGAAGCTACTATGTTTTTTTTTAAAATACACAAATGAATGATCATATACATTATTATTATATTGCATATACATTACTCATGTATAAAAAGTAAGGGTTTTTTTAAAATATCTTTGAATTTTGATGTGTTTTAATACATTAGAGCTATACTTAAATTATAGAAAAACATAACTCAACACCGCGAGTTTCATCTAGACAACGGAAATAAAAACAATATGTCATACTTCATGCATCACGCATCACGCATGTCCTACCTGTCTACCTTCCTTCCTGTCTACCCTAACCCTACCCTAAGTAGTACCTAGAGTTACAACACTCTGTACTCCGCTTTCGTGCGTATTGCGTTTGTGTGGTGGAACTCAACGCCGCTCTTTGGCTTACCAGAGTGAGGAAATGAATATAATATTTAATATAATAATTCCTACGAGTGGGAATCAAACCTACAACAGGTCGCGTTTACAGTCAGACGCTATTCTACTACGCGAAGATTGGCACTTTGACATATGGATCTTTATATTATAATTGGAAAATAAAAGATAGGAAATTATATATTATATCATATCATATATAATATAATTAACAATATTATATTATATTATACTTTTTATAATAATTATTGTTATATTTTCCTAAATGATATAACTTTTATAAATTTCCTTCTAACTCTAATTGTATCTACCTTATCTGTATTGTTATGACGCACATCGTGTAAGTGATGAAATCTATACATATAAATAAAATTGGAGTGTCTGTTTGTAACATTTTATAAAAAAAACATCAAAATAATCGCTAATCTAATGGGAAAATAGGTACACATACCAAAATATTTTTTTTTCCATTTTTGCCTGTCTGACTGCATTTGTTCTGGGTAATCTCTGGAACGACCTGAGCAAGCAATTGCTGTGAAATAGATGAAGTTGATGATGTGTCTATATGTATATATATATATATATATATATATATCTATATATATACATATATATATATCTATATATATACATATATATATATATATATATATATATATATATATATATATATATATATATATATATTATTTTATTATCACAACACAATTTTCCTTATATATTAAATTTCAGAACACAGTAAAATATTTAAAATTAAAAAAAAATACGACATCTTTCGCAAATCTAAAATTATTTTTTTTTTTTTGGATTATTTTTAATTTCGTTGATGCCTCATTAAATATATACAATTTTTATTTTTTTAAAATTGTATATATTTAATGAGGCATCAATATTAAAATGACATTGACAGGTGACACAGGAGTCATAGTGTTACTCGTTATATTAGAATCCTTCACGATATAATCTGTGCAAATTTAAACATTAGGTTTCCCAAATTGTAAGTTTCATTTTATTCAAAACAAGCTATTATATAATTGAAGATATTATATAATTTTTTAAGTGTTATTCAAATATTAACGAAAAAAAAATTAAGACTTAAAATAAATTAAATTAAGACCCAGCTTCTTATTCGTAGTTAAAAAATTTGCTTTAAAACGATTTTGCTTACCTTCACGCATCCTTGAAATATAGATTTATATTTTTTTTAAATTACTTAATATATAGAGGCCGGTCGTGGCTCAGTGGGATAACTACTGACTGTAAAGGCGATCGGTTGAGGGTTCGATTCCTACTCGAGGAAATAATTACATTTGAAATATTTTCATTTCCTCGCTGTGGTAATTGTAAAACAAAGCGCGGCGTCGAGTTCCGCCACTCATGATCTCATGACACATGATCTCGAATTCGGGAAGTGGAGTACAGAGTGTCTTAACACTACATACTTTCTGTCTACTCCGCTGTGAAGCTAAAAAATATACCCAATATCAGACAACAGTCGGATTTGATCATTTTTCGTATATCTCATAAATATTCCCTATTGTAAACAGGATTCCGTCTGCAAGAGATATGATATAATTGATAAATAATGTGCGTTTTAATATAAATTGATAATATTATAATTTTAAATGAAACTATTTAAAACGGATTAATCGCGTTCATTTTGGTATCTGAAATGACATTTTTTTTTAAATTTGACGCTTCGAACACTTTACAGTAGTTCGTGGTATTCATACTCGATTAATCCGTTTAAATATTTAAAATGTGTAAAAAACGTGCAAATCTAAAATCTTTTTGCTATTATATTTCAATTTTATGTATAAAAATTTCTATGAGTAATTCTTTTATCTTCTTTCCTAAGTATAGACTCTCAAATTTCAAATTTAAGATAACAGTGTAAAATAACAAATATTCAATAAATAATTATATTTTAAATAAATAAGTTGCCATTTATTATAAAAAAAATACTTAAACAAATTATATTTAAATAAACCGAATGACTGTAAGAAGAGATAATTATATACGGAAAGAATCTTGAGGTCAATCTTCAGGAGCAAATATTGAACTGTTCCTCAAATAGCCTTAAAAATTACTGTTTTTTTACTTATATAAGTATAATTTTTTATGAATTTATTGTTTGTTTCATATAAACATTTCTAAAACATAACCGTCCATCTCGTGCCATCTTGTACTTAAAGCTTGTACACTCCGCTTATAATAGTAAAATATTTGAGTAATTTCTGTTTGTATATTGTTAATTGTCCAAAACATAGTATTTAGTTCAACTTTCCTTCACGTCTCTAAAAATGGTCATAAAATCTAGATCAGAGTGACACGACACTAAGTTTTCTCTACTTACCATGCTAAATTTGGGGGGTAAGTCTGACTGTAAACGCGATCGGTTGTGGGTTGGATTTCCTCTGGGGGGAGTGATTTTAAATTATTTTCATTTTCTTGCTTTGGACAAGACAAAATGCGGAGTTGAGTTTCACCACCCAACACGCAATGCCTCGAATTCCGTGGAAAATGAAGTACGGACTGTTTTGATATTTGTTACTTTCTGTCTACTCAGCGTTGAGGGATAAAAGCGTGAAAAAAATATTAAAAAAACGTCCACATGATTTCATATCAGTTCACGCACTTTCCAAGGCGAAGGCCACATCGAAATAGATGTAATAAAACACTCCCTGTATGTAATAAATGTAGAGTTTATAGCAATATTTATTGACTTTGCTCCGTTTATTGCCACTTGAACAACTAATTCTGTACCCAATATCGGACCACACGCTGATTCGTTGATAAGGCGGTAGACGGTAATAACTACTTGTTAACTGAATATAGGTTTGATTCTCGAATGACGTAATTTATCATAGAAAATACGCTAAAAAGCGCAGTTTCCTATGCTTATATAATTCAAGAGAGGGACTAAGTAAAGAATGGAATGGCATTCTGCTATTCCCAATACGATTGTTTTCAGATAGATGGAAAATAAGAAAAAGATTGGTTTTTTATTATATTTTAGCCGCCCAATACAAAGAGGGGATGTAAAATGAAGATATTAATATATTTTAGATATACCTTCTTAGTATTTATGTACGAGTATATTTTATTCGAGACAGAATTGTCAATTTGCAAGCGTATTGGATGAACGCAGTCTACAAAACAACCAACAGGCTGCAAATCGTTATATCAATACGTGGAAAAGCAACTTAGGAAAGTTTTTTACGAAAATTGTTAAAATGGAGGAGTATGGAAATTGGCAAAGTAAATGTTCATATAAAGAACAAGCGCAAAAATCCATTTACTTTCATTATAACCTATTACAAATATATTATATAGAGGCCGGTCGTGGCGCAGTGGGATAACGTCTGACTGTTAACACGATCGGTTCGATTCGGTTCGGATACGATTGTGTGTTCGATCCTCACTCAGGGGAGTGATTATGTTAAATTATTTTCACTTCCTCGCTCTGGTAAAACAAACGTGACGTTGAGTTCCGCCACTCAACACGCAATGTCTGGAATTCCGTGGAAAACGGAGTACAGAGTATCTTGACATTGACACTATCTGTCTACCCTGCTATGCGGGATAAAAGCGTGAAGCTAAGAAAAAAAAGAAAAATATTCAATTGAAAAATTTAAAATGACTTTGACTTTAATACTTATGTAACTTTGAAATATATGGTATATAGTGACATAAACGTTACCAAGCCAATACATAATACACGCCACAGTATGAATACTGGAGTCAAACAGGTATTATGTTTTCTTTAAAAATATAAATGTTTTATATGTATTTTTAATTTATTGAGACTCTTATACTTAAAATTTTAATATTATCTCTGATTAAAAACCCACTCGAAATAAATCATACTTATAACTATTTTCTTTATGATAACAAGACTTCATTTGTATACAAGCATACATATCTACGAATGAGCTTTTCATACAGCTTTAAGCTTAACGAAAAGAATTGCAAATTTTTTTTTCATATTTAAGATGAAAAAAATCAACCGCACTGTTTATTCTTTGTAATCTTCATTCGCAGGACGTCGACACAATGCCTATAGTAGACTGAGATTAGCTCCGCTGCTCCGCGGTGGCTGGCCGGGGAACACAAATGAGCTTTTGTTGGTACAATCAGGGAGTCACTGAACTATCGATCGGCGAACACGAGCAGACGAGCGTCCTCGACCGTGATGCGGTAATGCGGTCGCATTTGCTGTGCGTACATTGCATTTTCCTTGAGCAGACGCAATGCGATAATGTTTGTGTTTTGATGATTAATTTTGTGGTAACTTGTGCATACGGGGTTAGTTTAATTTTTGCTTGTAAATCTCTCTCTCTCTCTACATATCTCTCTATATATATATATATATATATATATATATATATATATATATATAATAAAATTAGAGTATATATTTGTAATTTTACAATTTAGAAAAAAAACGTTTTTTATTCAATTGTAACTACAGTTATGCACTGTGCTAATATCAATACAACATTTTTTATGATGCTGTCTGTTTGTTCCGGCTAATCTCTGAAATAACTCGAATGGTTTTGACGGGGTTTTCACTGGCTGATACTTGATGTGATTACAAGTAGCTTAGACTTTAATCCTGACATCGTAATACAGTGAGACAGAGTCCACTGTTATTATTGTCATTTCCCTCTTATGGCAAAACGAATGACGGCGTTGAGTTCTGCCCCTTCATACCCTCGAATCTTCATAGCTGGAATTCGGGTAAGTAAGTTTAGAATAGTCTTGCCACTAGGCTCTCCCTACCTAGATATGTGAAGAAATGCGTGACTGTAAATAATTTGAATAAAAACTGAAATTTATTTACTGTTTTATTGTGTTTCATTATACAAAACCCTTCACGCAAGCCTCTACTCCTGTTTAGATGATTTTCATAGTTAGTCGCGTGTAACCTTGGCAGAGTTAAATATACAATGATAATAGTGGCGTTAATTATGCATGAAGTCGAGCTTGTCACGTACCGTCTTACATTTTGGTATTAAAACCGGTTAAACTTTAAATAAAGGTACAACAATTGTTTTTTAATATTTTGAAAATCAGCAGTTTGTATTGAAAAAAGGGTGTTTTAAAAAAGCCATATTAATTTGGAAATATATATTAACATAATGTAGAGAAATTTTAGTTTACGTTAGGTGTATGAAGGGTTTAAGTATGGGAAAAAGGGTTTTCATAAGAAGACACAAATATCTGTGGTTTTTACCAGCTATATTTACAATGTGTCTGTGTATGTATATATTTGCTCATTGTATATATGAAATCAAGGTATCATAGATATGATAAAGGCTTATTATTATTATTATCTTGACAATATTCATATATTATTAAATAACAACATAACAAATTAAATTAGTTCAATAATTTAATTTGAGGTATTTGTAAGTATTTTTTAAAAAAACGTTTAAATATGTAAAAGCAGCGGAATTCGAACCCACGCCTCTTGGAAACCGTCGAAACGCTCTGACCGCTAAGCCATGCGTTCTCTACATCCGGCAGAGTCAAAACTTTTATACGTTTTAATATAACTTATTTATGTTGTTATATGTCTGTAGATTTTACATATTTCTGCTACCCAAAGAATATTTCTAAGAAATAATCGTTTCGCAAGAGTCTATGCTCGAGTTGCGAGTTGGAAAATATTTATGAGTATATTTTAATAAGTGAAAAACATTATAGTTTCTTATATATCCCAGCTGACCGGTCGCAAGTCGAAATTCGAGTGCCGCAGGGTACACTCCTTGTGACCGACAACACCCACTCAAATAGCCAGACGGTCTCCATTTTTCACAGGAACAGAGAATTTTTTTTTAGCTTCACGCTTTTGTCCCACATAGCAGGGTAGACAGAAAATACCTAGTGTCAAGATACTCCGCACTTCGCTTCCCACTGAATTCCAGACATTGCGTGTTGAATGGTGGAACTCAACGCCGCACTTCGTCTTTTTTGCCAGAGCGAGGGAGTGAAAGTAATTGAAATATAATCACTCCCCCGAGTAGGGATCGAACCCACAACCGATCGCGTTTACAGTCAGACGCTGTCACACTACGCCACGGCCGGCCTCAACTACTAATCCTTTTATAATATTATATATTTATTTCCAGTTAAATTATCCTCTTATGCACCCCATTCTCAACTCTAACTATAGCTTGAATATTTCCACAGCACATTGATCTGCATGTAGCAATCTAACAGTCTGGCAGCCACGAGCCGCCCTTCACGTCTTAATGAAGCTCGAATAAAAACGGTTCGCCTCAGAGCATTAATGTATAGATAGTTAGGTACCTGCCGTGAGTACCGTCTGGATGGGACGGTTCCACCAATCTTTGTGATACGCTCAAGTTATTTATTTAATGAGATACCTATTATGTACACCCTGTATAAGGGAAAATGTAGAGTCTTTGTTTTCAATTATCGTAATAGAGTTATAACAAGTTTTTGTTAAAACACTCAATTCTCTGAGCAGCGGAAATGAAAGCCATGCTTGTTCTTACCACAGTAGATATGAAAATCGTTTTTCAGTTTATATTTACTCCTCTAAATGAAGAGGAATATAAAATACAGAATGTTTATTAATTAAGTCACCATGGTTAGAAGTTGAGACCGGTCGTGGCGCAGTGGGACACGTAGCGTGTTCAGTTCTGGGTTCGATTCACACTCGGGGGAGTGATTATATTCAAATTTATCCACTTCTTCGCTCTGGTAAGACAAAGTACGGCGTTGAGTTCCACCACTCAACAAGCAATGTCTAAAATTCAGTGGAAAGCGAAGTACGGAGTGTCTTGACCCTAGGTACTTTCTGTCTACCCTGCTGTGCGGGATTAAAGCGTGAAAAGCGTTAGAAGTTTAAATTTTAGTATAAATAAATTACATAGATAAATTGTTTCCAATAACTATTAATTTCGTGTAATGACAAAAAACCATTAGTATTAGTATCCGGGTCTGCTTATATTTCATACAAAAAACAAATGAGGCCGGTCATGACGCAGTGTGACAGCGTCTGACCGTAAACGCGATCGGTTGTGGGTTCGATTCCCACTCGAGGGAGTGATTATATTCCAATTATTTTCAATTCCTCGCTCTGGTAAAACAAAGTGCAGCGTTGAGTTCCGCCACTCAACACGCGATATCTCGAATTCGACGGAAAACGGAGTACGGAATAGTCTTGACGCTAGTTACTTTCTGTTAAACCTGCTATGCGGGATAAAATCGTGAAGCTAAAAAAATAAATAAAATGGCATGTTGAGAGGCGGCGGTTGACTGTCTCAGTCAATGAAATATTTTGATATCAGATTGTATTTAACGGGATACAAAAAGAAGGTGCAAATAAAACAGTTTTCTAGCGAATTTAATTTAACGTAAGCCCGTATTAAGCCCGTATTTACAAATCGGCACGTAGTCATGTTACTCAGTTGAGTCCAGTCAGTCATACGTAAATGCCCAAACACTAAATGTTTGACCTTCCTGTTATGAAAACTATGTAAGACACTGCATTTACCTACTTTAACATATATATTAAAATATTCTCTATATTTTTCTCTCTATTTCCCGCCATAATTAGACACTATGCAAATTAAATGGCGGAATTAATATTGCATTATTGCATTATTATAATAAATTTAAAATAAAATTCTATATTTTTGCTGTAAATAAGATAAAATTTAAACTTTTAATTTAACTTAAATAATTTTTTTTTATATATTTGATTAAAATTAAGATATTTTTAATTAAAATTAAAAAAAAAACTATATTTACTTACAGTAATTTATTCAAGTTATTTAAATGTAACATTTTGTAGCGTTTACGTTGAAATGATAAGCAGTTCTAAGATTTGTTTTCAGTATTACAAACATGTGTTTTCCTAATTGATTCAATTTAATATAGTAGGGTAGGTAGAGATAACTCAGTGTCAAGACACTCAATTTTCCGCTTTTTGATCGGATTAAAGTAATTTCGTGCAGAGTGCAGGAATTTTATGAGACAGGAGAAATGAGTGAACGTAAATACATATTTTTCTAAATAGAATCCATTACAATGATTTCAGTTGGCGAATCAACTCCAATCAATGTTAAACATAGAATTGCTTAAATAGTTCAAAACGTGCCTTACACTCAGCGGAAAGTAGAGTACGGAGTGCTTTGACACTATATATATATATATATATATATATATACATATATATGTTTAAGGTAAATTAATTGTTTTACTTGATAATTCCAAGTTTACTACGAGGTCAGTAGATCTTCTTACAACAAGGAAATTATTAGGTTATTTACAGTTAAATTTATAAAACAATATTATTATAAAGTATTTATATATTACATATGTACACATATTTAGTTGTGGTGTAGACTATTTGTATTTCATTTGTTTATGTTTATGGTATATAAATATAATATATATTTTTTTAGCTTCACGCTTTTTATCCCGTATAACAGGGTAGACAGAAAGTACCTAGTGCCAAGACACTCCGTACTTCGCTTTCCACTGAAGTCGAGATATTATGTGTTGAGTGGCCAACGCCGCATTTTGTCTTACCAAAGCGAGAAAGTAAAAATAATTTTAAATATAATCACTCCCCCGAGTGGGGATCGAACCCACAACCGATCGCATTTACAGTCAGACGATGTCACGCTGCGCCACGACCGGCCTCGAATAACAATATTTAAAAATTATTTTCATTTTTTTGTCCCGGTAAGATGAAACGTGCAATGTCTGATTTAGTGCGCAAAGTAGTCATCATAGTGTCTTGACACTAGCACGTCCAAGCCCACCCTGTTATGCGAAATATATAATAACGTGACGAAAATATGACATTTGGCAAAGTTTATGTTAATATTGTATTCAATTATAATTTTTATATCAGACCAAAAGTCTATAACTTGACACTTGACATCTTAAAGTTTTGAAAGTAATTTCCAATGGTCAAAACAATCAATCCTTCAACACGGGATAGAGGAAAAAGCTGTATTTCTTTTTTTTAGCTTCACGCTTTTATCCCGCATAGCAGGGTAGACAGAAAGTATCTAGTGTCAAGACACTCCGTACTTCATTTTCTACAGAATTCTTTTTTTTTGCAAAAATCAACGAACAATCCTCACTCAATTACTCTCATATTATCAATATTACATTCTAAACTACAAGACATTAATTTTACTAAAAAATATTTTATAGCATTCCAAAAAGAACTCTATAATTAAGACATTGTCAGGTGGAGTTGATAGGAATACATAATAGAGTGGTGATTATTCTCCCCCCCCCCCCCCCCCGCCCTTCGTCTGCCGATCTGCCGTCTGTCTATCCATGGGGTCTGGCTTTCATGGGAAATATTATATTTTGAATTTTTATGAAAAACATTTCCTTTGAAATTTGACCAAAAGCAGTAAATTATACTGATTTTTATATTAACTCTACGAAATTTATATTTATTTATAAATAAAATATAATTATATGAAAAAAAATTCAAGAAATATAATACAGTGTCTGGTGGTACATAGGTTGGTTCAGAGTTCCATTTGGATTCTGACAAATGATTTTATTTCAATTATTTTCATTTTCCATCTCTGGATAAAGAGTTGACTTTTTTTAGCTTCACGCTCTTATCCCGCTTAGCAGGGTAGACAGAAATTACCCAGCGTCAAGACACTTCGTACTCCGCTTTCCATCGAATTCCAGACATTGCGTGTAGAGTGGCGGAACTCAACGCCACGTTTGTCTTACCAGAGCGAGGGAATGAGTATAACTTAAATATAATCATTTATCCGTATGGGAATAGAATTCACAACAGATCACGTTTACAATCAGACATTGTTCCACTGCACCACACCCGGCATTGACTAGAACAGTTGACTTTCACGTTATAAATCCAGCCCAAAGCAGAGAACAGAGACGAGATTCTCTCTGCCTAATCTATACAGAGAAAAGCGGGAAGCCGGCCGATGAATACCATGGCAACTTCTTGCTAAGTTAAAAGTATTATTACGCATAGGACACGACATACAAGCAGCCAGTCACGTGTGATCGCACGCCGGACTAGAACAATGCAATGGTTGCTATGATAAGACCTGTTGGTTTCAATTATAGTATAAACTAGGTAATTATAAAACATACATATATATAGTGGCTGCGGTTTAGAGCGTCAAAAATAAAAATAATCCAACATAATTTTCAATAGAATATCATAAAACGGGGATGTCGTGTTATTGACATTTGTTTCCTGTATGCGTTTTACTTTGAGTTATTTAATTTTAACAAAAGAAATATGGCTTGCTAATGATAGGACCGCTATTACGCAGTGGGGTTCGGTTCCCGATCAGGAATGATTGCTGTTAATAAGACATATTGCGGCGATGAATTCCGCAATTTAACATGCAATAATTTGATTTTTGATGAAAGTAGAGAACAAGGTAGACACTTTGTTATCTTTGACTATCCATTTAGGTGGGAAATTATATATATATATATATATATATATCTAACTCTAACATCTCTATCCGTGCCTCTCTGACTACCCTGGAAGGGATAAAGCATGAAATTAAAAAAAAAGTATAATATAACACTTTAAGTACTGGTTTAAATTAAAGATTAATTTTTTCTTTTACTAAGAAGATAATATTTTTTGAAAAATTTTTAATTTTAGTACATTTAAACGTTTTCGATAAAAATATATCAAAAAAAGTCGTTGATTATCGATCTATTTACGTATTTTAAATGAAACTAATTTGAACGGATTAATAGCGTATATTTTGGTATTCAAACATACATATCAGAAAATCCGTCTTTTCTCTCACATGTGCTTGTAAAATAACATAAAACTCTTATTTTTCCTTATATACATATACACAAGATCCGTGAACACGGCGCTGAGTTCCGCCAATTAAATTGAATTTAATTTGGACAAAAATCGGAGAACAGAATGTCCAGACACTGGATTATATATACCTATGTTATGTTATGATACAGCGTGTTGCCAAAGAAATGAAATTCATAACAGCTAAAGAAATTTATTCATAGTTTTTGATTCCTCTTCGCAATAAAGGTATATATAAAGGTATATAAAGGTATATATCCAATGGTCAAAGCAATCATTCCTTCAATACGGGATAGGAAAAAGCTGTATTTCTTTTTTTAACTTCACGTTTTTATCCCGCATAGCAGGGTAGACAGAAAGTACCTAGTGTCGAGACACACCACATTTATCCAGAGATGGAAAACGAAAATAATTGAAATAAAATCATTTGTCAGAATCCAAATGGAACTCTGAACCAACCTATGTACCACCAGACACTGTATTATATTTCTTGAAATTTTTTTCATATAATTATATTTTATTTATAAATAAAATAAAATAAATATAATTTACTGCTTTTGATCAAATTTCAAAGAAATTTTTTTTCATAAAAATTCTAAATATAATATTTCCCATGAAAGCCATACCCCATGGATAGACAGACGGCAGATCGGCAGACGAAGGGCGGGGGGGAGAATAATCACCACTCTATTATGTATTTCTATCAACTCCACCTGACAATGTCTTAATTATAGAGTTCTTTTTGGAATGCTATAAAATATTTTTTAGTAAAATTAATATGTCTTGTAGTTTAGAATGTAATATTGATAATTGAAAGTAATTGAGTGAGGATTGTTCGTCGATTTGTGCAAAAAAAAGAATTCGGTAGGAAGTGAAGTACGGAGTGTCTCGACACTAGGTACTTTCTGTCTACCCTGCTATGCGGGATAAAAGCGTGAAGTTAAAAAAAGAAATACAGCTTTTTCCTCTATCCCGTATTGAAGGAATGATTGCTTTGACCATTGGAAATATACCTTTATATACCTTTATATATACCTTTATTGCGAAGAGGAATCAAAAACTGTGATGTCTCTACAGCGCTGCGACGATGACCGTCCAAATCCAAGATCAGCGGACAAGACCTATTCGGCTCCATCGTGGGGTGCGACAGGGGGACGTGATATCCCCGAAACTGTTCACCAACGCGATGGAGGACGTCTTTAAAACCCTGAATTGGATTGGACGAGGCGTCAACGTCAATGGAGAGTATATCTCTCATCTGCGTTTTGCCGACGATATAGTCATCTTTGCAGAGACACTGGAAGAGCTAAATCAAATGCTGAACGACCTAAATGGGTCCTCCCGATGTGTTGGTCTTGGTATGAACTTGGACAAAACAAAAGTTATGTTCAACGGAAACGTCATGCTGAGACCGGTGCGGGTCGAAGGCGTTCTTCTTGAAGTTGTACAGGACTACACCTACCTAGGCCAGACAATACAACTTGGCCGACACAACTTCGAGAAGGAAGCGGATAGGAGGATTCAGCTGGGTTGGCCGGCATTTGGCAAGCTCCGTCGAGTCCTTACGTCAGAAATTCCGCAAAGCCTAAAGACCAAGGTTTTCGAGAAATGTGTCCTACCTGTAATGACATACGCTGCCGAGACGTGGACACTGACAGTAGGGCTGGTCCACAGATTTAAAGTCGCTCAGCGAGCTATGGAGCGAGCTATGCTCGGGGTCTCTCTCAAGGATAAAATCAGGAATGAGGTTATCCGTGAGAGAACTAAAGTAACCGACGTAGCTCGCAAAATCAGTAAGCTGAAGTGGCAATGGGCCGGTCACGTCTGTCGCAGGACCGATGGCCGTTGGAGCAGACGAGTCCTGCAGTGGAGACCGCGTCTTGGCAAACGTAGTGTAGGACGCCCTCTGGCCCGCTGGACCGACGACATACGCAAGGTTGCCGGAGCAGGCTGGATGAGGGTTGCGGGAGGCCTATGTCCAGCAGTGGACTGCAATTGGCTGACGATACGATACGAAAGGTATATATAAAGGTATATATAAAATATAAAGGTATATGGCAGTAAATATTATTTTTACGTACAAAATTATCAGTTACCATTCGTTCAGATATTGCGTGTGTTCCAGGAATACTTCAGTTGAGCTACTGTTCCTTTACGACGTTAGAAATGTCAGGTTTTATATTTAGGCACAATTCGATCTTATATTGTAAAAAACAAGAGTTATTTAAACATATAAGGAAAATCGTTTCCTATTTTAGTAGATTAATTATGTATTTAAAATTTGTTTTTTTTTCAGTCAACATGACAGCTTTTAAAGAGCAGAGCTGAAAATTATCAACAAAAGAAACGAATTTATATATATTTTAATCGACTTTGTTCCCAGATTAGATCCCAGATAATATATATTGACTATAAACAAAGGATGTTTGTAAAACCAAAAGAAGTAGTGTCAATTGTAAATAGGAATTATAAGTAATTTATAAGGTTCACGCTTTTATCCCGCATAGCAGGGTAGGCAGGAAGTACCTAGTGTCGAGACACTATTCTCCGCTTTCCGCCGATTTAGAAATATTGCGTGTTGAGTGGTGGATATAAACATAGTGTTATAAAAATATACAAAGTGATTTATTCAAGAATTATCAAGAATTGACATTAAATGCACATTAGGAAGCATTTAGCGTTATCTCTCGAAACTAAGCAGGAAATGATGAAAACAATTAAATTATTTTATAATTATAACTACTTATATAATATAAGTATAAACTTAGTAGTAAAATTTGAACTTAAATAATATTAAATCTCATTAAATTTAGTTCAAATTTGCGGCGTTGAGTTCCGTTAATCAACATGCAATGTCTTTAATTCGGACGGTAAGCGGAGAACAGCGTGTCTTGCCTTTTGACCTTTAGCTTTTGAAATAAGTTATTTAAAACAAAAAGTATGTTTTGCCTTTAATCGCTATATAACCCTCAGTTAGAGTTAAATATTTCCAAAATTTGAATAGAACATTCAGGTAAAAGCCATTTCAACTATTTCATTCATAAAAAAAACACAATGTACTTTAGAAACGTAATTTGGAGCTTACCTGCTCCACAATGGAGGGTCCTGGAGCTCAAATGGTACCGTATAATCCTCCTTTTGTTATATGAAAAATTTTAGCCTGTACAGTATTATGTATAATAAAACAATATATCTGGTAATTATGAAGATTATTTTACATTTTGCTTTTAGACTATTTGAGTTGTATTGTGTTTTTCTTTACTATTTGGTGGTAGTCGGTGGTCCAGGAATTTGTTGTTTTAAGGTTGATTTTTATTAGTTCTTTCAATAGACAATAGAAAAGTAGTAAATTATTTATTGTTCAAAAGTCACATATATATATATATATATATATATATATATATATATATATATATATATATATATATGTACAAGCGGTAACACTCAACAGTTCAGTTTATAATACCTATTGTAGATATAGTTTTCATGCAAACAAATTATCAGGATTCCTATTCATCGTAATGTCTCGATTTCGGTAGATGCAAAGTACGGAGTGTTTTGACACTAGGTACTTTCTGTCTACCCTGCTATGCGGGATAAAAGCGTGAAGCTAAAAAAAATTTATTATAGTTTTATAGAAACAAAGAATAAATATGTAAAAATATATTAAAAGTACGTATAATCTGGAATATTCAATTTATTTGTGTGGCTTATTATATTTCTAATTATTTTATTTTTTACCTCCACGCTTTTATCCCGTTAAAACATTACGTATTTCGCTTTTCGCCTAATTCGAGACATTGCGTGTTGAGTGGTGGAACTCAACGCCGCGCTTTGTCTTACCAGAGCTAGGAAATGATAATATTTTAAATATAAACACTCCCCTGATAGGGGATCGAACGCACGCCCGATTACAGCCAGACACTGTCTCACTGCACCACAACCGGCCTCCTCCTAAGTTAATCCTGCCCCAATAAGGCAGACGCGTTAAATATCTAGACCAAAAGCGAGCCAGAAAATGTAAGTAAAACATTTTGTACTAAAATTTCAGTTATAAAAGAAAAGTTGGTTAGTTCCATAGAAGTTTGAGCAAGCAATTTTAGGAAGGAATCCTGAAAATTTGCTTGTATGAAAACTGAATCTACAATAGGTATTATAAACTGAATGTTATTATAATTGGAATTATTTTAATTGTTCTAATAAATAAATTCTCGATATATATATATATATATATATATATATATATATATATATATATATATATATATATATATATATATATACTTTTTTGCTTTTTTGCTTGGCTTTGTACAGAAATATCCCATGAAGTTAGTTTTAAGTAACGTTAAGTATCAGATATGGATTTTATGATAACATAATGATATAGATAACGAAACAACCGTTTTGTACATTCTAATGTAATTATTATCAATTGCAAGCTAAGGACGATGTGTCAAGGCATTTATTTAAACAAAAACAAACGAGTGTATAAAAAAATGGAAAAGAATTCTCGGCGCCACTCAGACAAACTGCGGCGTTAAGTTCTGCAATGTCTCGAAGTCGGTCGCAAAATGGTCAGCGAAGTGTCTCGACACTAGGTTCTCGCTCGAGATAAAACGTCTACTTAACAATGCCTTTGTTGCCTTTCTCATTTATTTTCTTCTTCAACGTTTAATGTAATGGTCACTGGTCGATTTAAAAAAAAAACAATATTATATATTTTGTATTTTTTTCTTGTATAACTTAAATAAAACGAGTTGAGTGACGGAACACAACGCCTTGTCTTAGTAGAGCAAGAAAATGAAAATAATTTAAATATAAACCATTCCCCTAAAGTGGGAATCGAACCCACAACCGATTGAATACAGTCAGAAAATATATATAAATATTTTCGTGTATACAATCACCAAAACTATCGTAATTTTGAAAGAATCACATTCATCCAAACATTTGTCAAATTCGCCTTATTCTAGTCGATTTTAAAAATATTTCCATATAAACGGGCTATACAAGTACTTACGTTCACCGGAAATCGAATCTGCAATCTCTTGGTAAGCATAACAACTGAACTGTATGATTATTTACATAAATCATTTACTATCAACATAGTTATTAAATGTCACACGTGTGAACTTTGAAGAACCCAGAGTCCAATCATCACTAAGTTATAACCTTCCTTTTATTATTCCTTCCTTTTATTAATTATTCCTTTAATATATATATATATATATATATATATATATATATATATATATATATATATATATATATATATATATATATATATATATTTATTTACAAAAAAAAACCACTAAAGTCGTCTTATTTTTGGCAAAAACTTCACAGTTTACACGAAAATTCGTTGTTCTATAAAAACCAAGGCACGTGCGTCTCGTACGAGAGTCGCGACTCCACTGATAATGATAACGTGATATGATAACACGATAACGACCAGCTGACTATGGATATTTACTCAAGAACGGCATTCCTTGAAAGTCGCGGCCTATAAGTATATAGGCCATGATAAGTGCATTGGATATATATACGTATAGATATATATATATATATATATATATATATATATATATATTAAAAAATATGCTTGATTTATTATATTTTTTTAATTTTGTAGCTTCACGCTTTTATCCCGCTTAGCAGGGTAGAGTATTTAATATCAAGACACTCTGTACTTCGCTTTCCACCGAATTCGAGACATTGCATGTTGAGTGGTGGAACTCAACGCCGCACATTGTCTTATCTGAATTATTATGTGTATGTATTGTCTAATAAGTGTCCGAAAGTTCAATTTTTCCAATTATTTTTATTTTCTCTCTATATTAATATGTTATCTGTTAGTTTACTGTACGTTTGAGTTTTTATGATAATTATTTAATTATACTTTCATAACCTTTGATTAAATAATGACATCGCCATACATTTCTAGATAAGCGTAACAAATAAATCTCACCTAATGTATAATAAATTAATTAAAAAAAGATAAGAGGCGCAAAGTTCCATATTTAATTGAATGATATTCAAACTTTATTCCACATTGTAAAGTAGTTGGAGACAACCTAGTGTCAAGACACTCTGTTGACTTTTCTCTCTCCGAAATAGAGAGGTTGCGTGTTGAGTGGCGAATTTAACGCCGCTCTTTGTCTTACTATAGCGGAGAAATTAAAATCAATTTTAAATATTCCTCCGTGTGAGAATCAAATTCACGACCAATTGTGTTTACAGTTATACAGACGCTGTTCCACTGCACCACGATGTTCTCATTTAAAAAATAGATATTAATGTTTGAACACATCGTGCAGTCGATTCTTGTAAGTAATTATTTCTTGTTCAATTCGTGCTCAATTTTCCGCCGAATCTGCAACATTGCGTGGTAAGTGGTGTAACTCAACGCCACGTTTTGCCTTTCCTTTACGAAAGCGAAGAAATGAACACATTTTAAATGTAATCATTCCCCCGAGTGGAAATTGAACGCACAACCGATTGCGTTTACAGTCAGACGCTGTGCCACTGTACGACTGGTCTTCTAAGTAAATGTTCTAAATAAGCATTGTATTATCAAATATTAAATGTAAGAGATTTATAGCAGAATCAATACTGCGACCAATTAAGACTAGAAATATCAAATTAAAGGCGTAAATCAGGTGTGAAATTTCATGAAACTAACTTGAAGTATGTAAGTTGCAACATAGTTGTTATATTTTAAAAAATCTTTGTAGAAACACAGTGTTTTGATATATCTATGTAAATGCAAAAAACTTAAAGTCTATATAGATTGATTTTTCGCGATTTTCAAACGTTTTACGTAATACAATTGTAAATATATATATATATATGTATATATATATATATATATATATATATATATATATATATATATATATATATATATATATATATATATATATATATATATAAAAGCGTGTATTTCGGACATTTCAAACACTACATAGTTCGTTGTTCAAGTAGACTAGAACACAGTAGTTATTTGTTTTCAGATTCACGCTCACGTCAAGGCACTCCATATTTCACTTGTGGAACTCAACGCCGTACTTTGTCTTTATCAGAGCGAGGAAGTGAAAATAAATTTATATAGTCACTCCACCGAGTGAGGATCGAACCCATAACCGATCGCGTTTACAGTCAGACTGCGCCACTATCAGACTGTCCCACTGCGCCACGACCGGCAGTATTTGATTAAAACATTGATTTTTTTCAATGAAAAACATATCAACGCAAAATATCAAATTTGAGGTATAAAATAGAGCTCTAATAGTTCTAATAGTAGGGGTATTACTCAAAATATATATTATTGGAAATAGAGGTAGTAATATATATTTGACTACCTAAAAGGACCAACGGACCGCTTAATCTATGGAAGATACCAAAAAATCGCTTTGGACCGTCCATATAATAATAAGTATGTATTAATGTTATTTTAGTTTTAAAATACTTAGTCATAATATAGCTTTCTAGGTTAGGTCACTTTTATATAACGACCTGATTAGTCTTATCAACACGGACGCGCCTTACTTTTAATGTTAGATAGAACGAACATATGAAAGTGCATATATATATATATATATATATATATATATATATATATATATATATATATATATATATATATATATATATATATTGCAGCTTTAACCCTCATAGCGCTTAATATATTAAAAGAAAACCTAGTATCAAGACACTCCGTTTTACAATAAATCAATATTGCTATATAGATTTCAATAATTTTTTTGCTTCACGTGCTTATATCGTACAGCAGGGTAGATAAGAAGAGAAGTACTTAGAGTCCAGACACTCCGCTTTACGATCTCTATAGATATATTATAACAACAGATTTATCCCTAACTGGAATCGAACCCGTAATCATGGTAATCATAAACAATACTAGCTGCGTTACACACATCTTTAATATGAACGTATACGTCATGTGATAACGGCCAATGACCGTGTTAAGTTGTCAATGATTAGCTTTAGACCAGACCAGGCTATTGGGACGTACAATCATTTCAAGGCCTATTTTAATTGTTCTTTATATGAAGTTAGTTTATAAAACAGTAGTTTGAGTTTTTTTTTTATTTTCAAACCACTATATATTTAAGAAACAGGTAAACGCGATCGGTCGTGGGTTTCTTTCTCAATGCAGGAATGATTGGTTATATTTAAATTATTTTTAATGCTACGCTCTAGTAAAACAGAGCGCGGCGTTAAGTTACGCTTTTCAACAAGGCATTGTCTTGAATTCGGTGGAAAATGGAGTACAGATTGTCTTGATAGAAAGCGTGAAGCTAAAAAAATACTCATTTAATCAAAAATCATAAATTATAACGTATAAAGTTTAAGTTGTAAAGTATAAGATCCTTATATTATATGTTTATATACTTTTTTTAATAGGACAGGCAGGGCAAACGAGCGTGCGGGATACCTGATGGTGAGTGATCACCACTTCCTACGGCCCCATGTCCACCAGAGGAGCTACAAGGCGCTATGGGCCTGGAAGTTGGCCTGGAAACGCTACCGCAGGTACGCCTTTCTTCATTTGCATGGCACGTGAAAGGAAATATTTTATAAATATAAATAATAATAAATATACATAAATACACAACGCGTAACGAAGGAACGTCTCTCCGCAACGCCAAAGTATTAGGAAATTATTGTCTCAATTATTGCGAGCGATATGAAAGGTCGGGGAAGACCTAGATTGACCTTCGAAAATACAGTATTAATGGTACTGGAGGAAGGTCACGTAAAAAGCACGAGGACCCCTCGAATGGTGTGTATATGGAGGCTAATGACTGTGGGCGAGGCGAAAGAGGTAAGCAAGAAGGCCTTTGGCCTTGGAGTTTGCCACACAACAGGTAATTTCTAGATATCGGGCGCAAAGCGCTCAATGGAGTGTCTTGGCACTTGTCTCTGACTACCTATACAGGAAGCATAAAGCTAGCTGTAAAAGGAATAAAAATATAATATATTCATAAAAGAAACATAGAAATTTTATAATCTGCCGTCCACCAAATAAATATATATACTATAATAATATTGTTTATAAGACCTCACCTGTCCCCAGCGCGCCTCCCCTACACTTTCACCCTTCATTAAAGCATTGACTCACCTAACTATCCCTAAATTACGTTATTACTCATCGTGGCGCAGTGAAACAACATCTTGCTATAAACGTGATCGGTTGTGGGTTCGATTCCTACTAGGTGAAATGATTATATTTAAATTCGAGACATTGCGTATTGAGTGGTGGAACTCAACGCCACTCTTTGTTTTATAATAGCGAGGAAATGAAAATAATTTGAGTAAAATCATATAACTATTCCCCCAAGTGGGAATCAAACCCACAAACAATCATGTTTATACTTTGAGGCTATTCCACTGCGCCACGACGATCTTTTGAATATAATTTTAAAAATATTATAAAAGCGTTTATCTTTCATCTCCATACAAACATATCTTTTTAAAAGGGTGACCAAAGTCCTTTCGCTTATTATGTTATTTACCTTGTTTTTACTTCTTTGTGTAAATTTGTGTACAAAGGAACAAATCCTCTTAAAAGTCAAAGGAGTGAAGACAAATGGTAGCAATGAACTTAAGTTCGAACGATCCGAGTTGGCCTTGAGTCACCAATAATATATATTAATAACTTTTTTTTTTAGTACCTAGTGTCATGACACTCCGTACTTCGCTTTCCACCGAATTTGAGACATTGAGTGTTGAGTGGTGGAAGTCAACGCCGCACTTTATCTTACCAGAGTGAGGAAGCGAAAACAATTTAAATATAATCACTCTACCGAGTGGGGATCGTACCCACAACCGATCGCATTTACAGTCCGATGCTGTCCCACTGCGCCACGCCTGACCTCGCTAACTACTAAAATATTACTATTATACGATATATATTTTTTATATTTTTTAGAGAATCGTTAACAAAACTAAAAAATTCCCTTCATATCGCAATTAATATGTAATTCATAAAATACAAAGGGGTGTACGTACAGTGCGTCACGCAAAACCCGATCGTGTCACGGAAGTGAATTTAGTTATACATAAAAAATCACATAATTAATGCGTGAAGTAAAACTATTGACCCGCATTTTATGTTAATTATATAGAAGGAGTAGGAAATTTTGGTTTATATGGAGAACAAATGAGGCAAGGTTTTTTTTTAATTAACAACTATTAATTTCTGAAAATCGTAATGTTTCCATTCCAAAATTGGTGTCTGTGTTAGATGTAGAATATGTATGATCTATATATGATCTATATATGAGATATGTATGATCTATGTGTGATCTATGTATGATCTATATAAGAACTACGTGTGATCTATGTGTGATCTATGTATCATCTATATATGATCTATGCATGGTCTATGTATGATCTATATGTGATCTATGTATGATCTAGGTATGATTTATGTATGATCTATGTAAGATTAATGTAAGATCTACATAGATTAGAGATCATCGAACACACGCAATTGCCAATCGTAGCTCTCACGATCGTTACGTTTTACTAGGGACAAATTTACGTTACTTTTTTTTAGCATCACGCTTTTATCTCGTATAGCAGGGTGGACAGGAAGTAGCTAATGTCAAGACACTCCGTACTGCGCTTTCCGCTCCCAACGTCGCGTAAATGGAAAGATATTTATGACGTTGTCGTTGGCCACGACCTGCCTTAAATTAATTATTTTTAAGAATTTTGAAAATTAAATCGAGTCTTCTAAGTATAGTTTTAAACTCTATAGAGAAAGAAATAACTATGTTAGTTGATTATTTATTATTTATTTATTAAAAATCCTCATCAGAAATTAAAATAATTATTTTTTATACTATTATTAAGGCGACGTTGACTTCGCACTGTACGCGTTATCTGATTTCGGATGGAAAGAACTCAATGGAGTGTCCTGACAATAGGTGCTGACAAATTTTTAATATTATATGAATACTTTTATACTAATCTAATGAGAAATAAATCGTGAATTCAATTCAATTATATTCTTTGATAAAGGTGAGGGTATATATAGCAAAAGAATTTTTTATGTGCCTATGTATGTCTTTGATTCCAATCCTTGAATCCAACGTGAAGTAACGAGCGTTGTACATGATTGTAAACATACGGTAATAAATAACAATTCAATTTATGAAATGTTATTTAATATATTATGATAATGAGTCAATTTCCTGTACTTGGTTATCGGTATCGGGAACGGACACGGAGCGGTAAAAGACGAGCATTGATGACGTGACAGACGTTGCGTCACACACGTGGATAACTATAGTACTTCCTTACTTAATTATATATTTGTTTTATTTCCACGTATCTATTTAGATACACTTTTTTTATATGTCAAGCAAGGCAAACGGGAGTGCAGGTCATCTGATGGTGGGTGATCACCACCCACGGCCCCGTCGAACACCTGGGGAGGTACAGGTGAGTTGTCAGCCTTTAAAGTGAATTTGTGTGTTTTGAAGGTATTTATATCATATCGACCTGGAAGCACTGCCGTAGGTAGGCCGTTCCACAGTTAAATGTAAGGTGGCAATAACTCAGCGAAATATATATTTTTTTAGATCTTCATAGAAGAAATAGAGTTTAATATGTTTTTATACTCCTTCAATAAAATAGGAACGCGATTAAAAATGACAGAGTTTTATAATAAGATTTTTCATATTTTACACATTTCAAAATGAAATTAT